>JADLZK010008575.1:0-530114 GCA_015847255.1 Hyparrhenia diplandra
ATCACATGGGTTGAAAATCTTTGGATTCAGTTTGGATCTAATTATCCTTTAATTTAGTCCTTATAAGCACACTTCACTTACTTCAATTCAGTCCGAAGCTAATACTATTATGTAATAATCAAAGAGCAGCTCTTCTGTATTATGCGCGTGTTTGGGACTGCTTCACAAACTCTGCTCTGCAAACTCCACCATGGAGCAGCTCCACAAAAACCTAGAGTTTGTGGAGCACCTCTTTAGGTGCTTTCACAACTCCACACTTTTTTCTCGAACTATGTGCATAGAGCTAAAACCGTTGGCAAAAAAATGGAGCAAAGCTGAAAAACATGGAGCGGAGCAATCCCAAACACTCCTTATGTAATCAAGTATAGAGATCAACTCATAAATGTTCTATGTTAGTTGGGATTACTATTATAAAAGGTACACGGCTCTCGACACGATGTATGGATTTGATGGTTGTGCGTTTGTTAAACTATTAAGGTACATCTCAATTATATTGTTGTGAAAACCTGGATGAAATATCGTTCATTCAATGAAGGTCATCGACGCCGGCTCAATCTACTAGCGGTGACCAGTAGTGGTCATCCACAGTTATGCATTGCACCGCCATTGATCAATAGCACATCGTAGCTGGGATTGACAACTGATGACCGGTGGTGATCGAAAACTGATTGGTGGGGATGAAATCAACAACCCCAGCGGTGGTGACGTCAACATTGTCGGTGATCAAACATCTAACACCGTCGGATCATTATGTAAATCGACAACGACTATAGGATATCAACATTGGGTCAGATCATATTGTGGCCCATCGATGACCACGTTCATCGACATTGACATCTCATCGCTAAGGCCCAAAACCGGTAGTGACAGGGGTTTACGAACTAGCTATGATGCCATATCTGCAGTAGTGTTAGTGGCCATGCCTAGAGGTGTGTTGCATCCTGTAACTCACACATGCTTAGTAGTGATTGCATCCAATTGTGAGAGAGTGATTCCTAGCTTGGTGCATTGAGAGATTGCAAGTATTGAAACCATGTGATCGTGCTGCAAGATGGGTTGTTATTACTCTTCGAGGTTGCCACCTCCTAGATGTCTTGGAGGCATGTGTCCTCCATCGTAGTATGCACGGAGATTGTGCGATGCTCTGGAAACAACCATATTTGTGAGGGGTGTTGTGCTCATCTCATTGGATTTCGTGAATATAGCAACTCTAGTAGAAACAAGGTGTGAAGAGTGCCAAGTGATTTGCCCAAGTCACGTGCTTGGCTCACGTTGGATCGCACCTTGAAGGGTGTAGTGCAAGTTTGCGGCCTTTGCAACTAGCAAGAGGATTGCCGACAACCTTGGTCTTGCCTCAATGGAGATTAAGTGGTTGGCAATCCATCGAACCTCATGATAAAAATCATCATGCGAAAATTGTCTTTCCCTTCGTTTGCAATTCCCTACCACTAGCTTGTACTCCCTCCACCCCATCGAACCTCATGATAAGAATCATCGTCAGAACATTTTTTTTATAATTGGTTTGCAATTCCCTAACACTAGCTTGTACTCCCTCCATCCCAAATTACAAGGCGGTTTACCTTTTTATCCTAGTGTCTTATCCCAAATTATGATTCCTACCCCAAGCTAGACTAGCCGCTAGCTATTTGAGTAGTAATATTGTAGATTTGTGTGACTTTACCATCTAGACTTGATTAGGTGAACTCCATGTAACTCTGTACCTTAGACATAATTTGTAGCATCTTTTGCAAGATAACTGTGATATATAGAGGGATGTAGTCGAGGCTCAGCCGATTATACTTTTTAATTCTCCACTTTTTTTGATTAGCCACCGCGATTAAATTTTAGAAACGACTATTCATCTCTCTCTAGTCGGCTCCCTGTTCCTATCACCGGGCAACAACTAGTCTAAGAGCAGGGTTAGCGGCGGCGGCATAGTGTATCCGTAGGAACGGGCTCCAGCGGCAACAACGAGGAATAGGCTCGCCAACACAGCCTCGTGGCTCTTTTTATTTTACTAGCAAAACATGCATGTGCGTTGCATCGGGACGCACGTTGCAACGGGAGAGACAAATACATTAATTTCGATAACTCATAACTGTATAGATCTCCTTTGTCGTGATATAAAATGATAAATTATCAAAACTGATTTTAAATTGACAACCATGTTTACATCGATATATAATCTCATTAATTACTCCTTGTTTTGAGTTGTAATGATGGTGGGTAGTGGCCGGCAGAAAATATATATATATATATATATATATCGGAGGGGCTAGGAAAAGAACGCTACGCGTAGACCAATATGATTCTATTATGTTTTCTCAATTTGAGATACCAAAAGTTCATCAAAATTCTTCAACAGACTAATCACTAAGGTTAGCGGCGACAGCATAGTGTATCCCTAGGAACATGCTTAGCAGCGACAATGAGGAATAGGCTCGCCAACACAGCCTCGTGGCTCTTTTTATTTTACTAGCAAAACATGCATGTGCGTTGCATCGGGGCCTTACGTTACCTTGAGAGAGACAAATACATTAATTTCGATAACTCATAATTGTATAGATCTCCTTTGTCAAAGTATAAAATGATAAATTGACAAAACTGATTTTAAATTGACAACCATGTTTAGATCGATATATAATATCTTTAATTACTCCTTATTTTGAGTTGTAATGATAGTGGGTAGTGCCCGACAAAAAAAAAAAAATATCGGAGGGGCTAGGAAAAAGAACACTACACGTAGACCAATATGATTCTATTATGTTTTCTCAATTTGAGATACCAAAAGTTCATCCAAAATTCTTCAACAGACTAATCACTAATTTTCACATCAAATTTTATTTTAGGATAAAATTGCAAGCATGTAGTGAGTAATGCATCCTCAAATCTAAGATTACATCGTCATAAAAAAAAAGCTTTACATTTACACGGTCTGATTCTCACCGGTTGATTCATGTTATAACAATAATCTATTTATAATTAAACTTAGTAACAATAAAAATTTTATTTTTTATAAACAAGGTCAACGTTAAAAGGACTTCTAATACTGTATTTACTATTTACCTTGTTTTTACAATATATAAAAGTATAGTTACTTCAATGGAAAAATAAAAAATGAAAAACAAATAAAAGGGAAGGAAAGTCGCGTACATCATCGAGTATCGTGTGCCACACATGGTCCGGTTGGAGTTGGAGACGGATTCTCATAAATTTGAACAGGCGGCTGCCGTGAGCCCAGATCGATTCGGTTACATCGACTTGAGTGTATGAGTGGGTGTGCGGATCGATATGGACTCTGGCTTCTCTACTTGTGCGTGGTGTCCGACGGAGGAGGGCAGGCGAAAAAAAAGATGAACGGAAAATTTTCTCTCTTTATTAGTAAGGTGTACCACGGAAGACCCCCCAGAAGATGGTGGCATGCAAACACTTCTTCTTAAAATGCGGGATTGATCTGAACCGGTACGTTGACTCGGTGGCTTTGGCGATCATGTCACGGGAGACCTCGAGAAGCTGACCATCCGTGACAAATACACTGGAGGCGACCAGGTTCATGGTGCCAATGGGGCGGGTATGAAAATTGATCACGTTGGTCACTCTATTTTGCAATTCCCAAATAGTCGATTTATCTTCGCAATATTTTGCATGAACCACAAGCTAATAAATCCCTTGCATTTGTTCATCGTTTAGCAAAGGATAATAATGCCTTCATTGAGTTTCACCCAAATTCTTTTTTTTATCAAGGAGCAGGGGACCAAGAGGACCCTACTCAGAGGCAGGTGTGAAGGGGGGCTCTATCCTCTTCGGTCATCAAATAAACAAGTCCTTGGAGTCTTCAAGCCGTCCGCATCCTTGTAGCACTCTAGGCTAGGTCATGCGTTGACGTCAATAGTTCAGCAAGTGCTAGCTCGCCACAATTTACGTTTCAATGAGTCGGATAAGCATGCTATCTGTGATGCATGCTAGCAAGGCAAGAGTCATCAATTGCCTTATGCTAAGTCAATTAGTGTGTCATCCAGTCCAATGGACTTGATTTTCTCGAATGTATGGGGCCCCGCACCCGGTTTGGTTGGTCGCAATAAATATTATGTTAGCTTCATCGATGACTACAACAAATTCACATGGATTTATTTACTTAAACACAAATCGGAAGTTTTTCGGCGCTTTCGTGATTTTTGAACCTTGTTGAGCGACAATTTGCATTGATCGCAAAAATCCGGTGTATGCAAACTGATTGGGGTGGCGAGTATCAATCACTCAATACCTTTTTCTAGCATGTAGGCATAGAACATCATGTGTCCTGTCCTTAAGAAGAAATGAATGTTCTGCTATATCTCTGGCAAATGAAATGAATGAGTATCGAATATGCAGTTAATAGTGGATTATGAATTATGAAAATCCATATAATTCCCCGAAGAATATAAATCGCAACTTGTAGAAATCTCATACTAAGTATTAAAGTCTAAGGTATATATATTTCTGAATGAATATTCAAGTCTCAAGAAGAGCATGTCCTAGAAGGATTACAATCATAAAATGATTTTTTACAGTGAATAACGCTATGTCATTGCGTATATTACTCATCTCTCATGCAGTAGAGAATGTATCTCATAGAAGAGAATTGTTAAATTCACTAAGAATGAATGTACATCTTTGAAGGAATTAATCCATGAAGGATTTACCAGTCAATTTTGAATAAACACCATTCATCCCCTGAAGTGAATATAGACCGAGAGAAAGAAAATGAGAAATCTTAAATACCGTGAAGGTGTCATCAAAACACTTAGAAAGTGTATGAAAAGCTAGCATGAAGTTAATGATATCCTCTAAGAATACCATAGAAGGTATAAGAATAATGGTGGTTTTGGCAATTGAATTATCCCTAAATGCCAAATGCAAAATTTGGATTTGTACAATCAAAATCTCGAAGATTTATAGAATACATTTTGAAAATCCACTAAGTTTATTATAAGTATCCAAACTCTAGTATAAGTTTGATACACTATCTAGAAGATATTGAATATTAATTTATTTAACCCCATAATCCTCTGAAAGGATCTATTTCTCTGAAGGATAATATTTATTTGTTTTGCACAACTAATAGGTGGTCATTATGCATGAAGCATATTGCTCCCATATAATTCATAGAAGAATTATGAGCCAACTTTTATTTACACATGTTTATGAAAAAGTGTGGTTTGAACAATGAAGTTCAAAGTTTGGCTTTATGAGGGGGAGCATATTTTATTGAATCTGCCTCTAAGGTAAACCACTAGAATTACAAAGATCGAGAAGATCATATTTGCTAAAACACTGAAGTTTATACGTAGATTATGAAGATCAATATCTATTCATGAAGAATAGAATATCTTGAAGAATATATGATCTCCAGTTAAATGTTGTACTCTTTTTTCCTATGTGAGTTTTTACTCGAAGGTTTCTCACACAAGGTTTTTAATGAGACAACATGTGCAATACAATTAACGAATGTGATGTACTCTTTTCTCCAAGAACCGTTTTTTCCCACTGGGTTTTCGGATGGAGTTTTTGATGAGGCATATGCATATCGTGGTAATCGCCCAAGGGGAGTGCGTGTTGTAAAACACACGGACTCTGTCCTAGAAGGAAAGGAGAAGGATGAATCCTAATCCTAGTCCGTTTGTATGTGGGCTCTTACCGAAACTCTTAGGCCTTGGCAGGACTATATATATGTGGGAGCTCTATGTTGTAATAACCAATATTTTAGATGAATAAAGAATAGTCTCCCTATCTTGTGTCTACTTGTTCTACTTCTTTCATCTACTACGTGATCATGAGAGACGGAGAGGGGAAGGTTCTAACCGCTGACGACATGTTTCACAACACGTTATGCACATCTGCAAAATGGATCTGCTGAATGCAAGCACCCGTCACATTGTTGAAGTAGGGCTGTCGCTTCTTGCTCATGCATGCATGCCACTCAAATTTTGGGTAATTCTTTGAGTGTCTCCTTGGTCATGCACCAGATTACTCGTTCTTGCGCACATTTGGTTGTGCATGTTGGCCCAACCTTAGACCCTTTAACCAACGCAAACTGCATTTTTGATCTCGCAAAAATGTTTTTTTTTTTTTTGGGCTATAGCCCACTTCATAAAGGGTTTAAGTGCTTGGATCCGTCTGAAGGCCGGGTATATATTTCTCAAGATGTCGTTTTTGATGAGCATGTCTTTCCATTCTCCCAAATGCATCCCAATGTTGGTGCAAGACTTAGAGCCGAGCTTGCTATCTTACCCAATGTCATTCTTAATCCTAATGCAAACTTTGGGGATGCAATTATAGTTGATCAGCGTGATTCAGTTTCTGCTCCTACTAATACTACACGTAGTGTAGATGGTTCTTTGTCCAGTGCAGGTGGTGATCAACGATCAAATTCTATGAAAAATTCAAGTTCAAATGAAGTTGGTGGTGCCTATTATTGCATGTGTCTCCTGGAGGGGGCAGTCCTGCTAGCGGCTCGGATCCCGGCGCTGATCCGCTGTCAATCGGATCTGATTCTGAGGCGGCTTCATCGACAACAGTCCTGCACATGCTTGTCTCCCCGGGATTTTCTGTGGCCGGTTCGACGCCCCCGCTACCATCCGCCTCCGCTGTGGCTTCACAAACGGATCCCGATGCAGGGGGCAACGGTGTCGACGTCTGACTCATCTCCTGTTGAGATCCTCTCCCCGGGATCTTTTGCGGACGGTGTGCCATCGTCTCCTGGTGTGACGTCGTCTCCCGTGTTGCCCAATGCTCTGGCTCGCCCAGTCACTCACCTCCAGCAAGGTATGAGCAAACCTAAAAGTTATACAGATGGAACCGTACGCTGGTGCCTGCAGGCTACTACAAGTGAAGAGCCATTGACCGTGGACGATGCTTTGTGTGATCCTTAGTGGGTCTCAGCGATGGATAGTGAGTACAAAGCATTGCTGGATAACAAGACTTGGCGTTTGGTGCCTATGCCAAAAGGTAAAAACATTATTGATTGTAAATGGGTTTATAAAGTCAAGCGAAAAGCAAATGTCACAATTGACAGGTATAAGACACCCATGGTTGCTAAAGGGTTTAAACATCGGTAGATATTGATTACGAAGATACTTTTAGCCCTGTTGTTAAAGCTGCTACTATTCGACTCATTCTCTCAATTGCTACGTCCAAGGGATGGTCTTTGAGGCAGCTAGATGTGCAAAATGCTTTTCTTCATGGCATATTAGAGGAATAAGTATACATGAAGCAACCTCCTGGGTATGTACAGAATGGAAAGCACAGTATGGTTTGCAACTTGATAAGGCAATTTATGGCCTTAGCAGCGCCTCGAGCTTGGTATGATCGACACTACTACATAAACGATTAAGCGGGCGGACAAAAACATTTTCCGTGGCGGGCATTTTGTCCGCCACGGACGGAGGGTCACGAGAAAATGGGCGATTTTCCGTGGCGGACAAAATGCCCGCCCGCGGTTAATGAATAAAAAAAAAAAAAAGAAAAATCCAATTCGAAACCCTAACGGGCGGTGCGGGGCGCCGGGCGTTAGGGTTTCGTCCGCTTCGTCCGTGAAAGCGCCCGGCGCCGGAGGGCGCCGCCGCCACCACGCTTTGCCTCGGCCGACGCGGATCCCGGCCGGATCCGCGCCGGCGGCGGATCCGCCCCAGCGCGCCGCCGTCTCGGGAGGAGCTCGGTGTGGTGGGGAGCCTGCGCCGGTGGAGGAGCTCGGGGACGGGCGCCGCCCGCGCCGCCGGCTTCGGGAGGAGAGGGGATCGCGCTCCCGCCCGGCCGGACGCCGGATCAGCGGCGTACCCGCCGCCCCGGCCGCCGGATCCAGCGGCGCTCCGCCGCCGGCCGCCGGATCCGCTTCGCCGGGGCCGCCGCCGCCTTTGGTCGCCACCGCGCGACGCTGGGGAATGGAGGGAGGGGAGTGGAGGGCGCTGGGGGAAGGGAGAAGGGGAGAGAGGGAGGGAGTGGAGGGGTGCTTAGGGATAAGGTGGAGAGAGAGAGAGGGGTGTGGGTGAAATGAGTGGGCTAGGGTTAGTGGTGTTTATATATCATGAGGCTAAAGTCGGGCTCGAGATGGGCTTTTTGCTAGGGTTTGGTCTCTCCGAAATTGGGCCACTATTTACCATGGCGGTTTTTTAAAACCGCCCACGGTTATCTATTTACCGTGGCGGACATATAAACCGCCACGGTTAATCGAGGGGGTATTTTCCGTGGCGGTTTCTCAAATGCCCGCCACGGAAAATGAAATCAAAACACCACGCAAAATCAATTCTGTAGTAGTGCGACTTTGTGGGAAGCTGGTTGCTCTAGGTTTCAAACCTTCAAAAGGTGACACGTCACTTTTCTATTTTCACAAAGGGAATTTAACCATATTTGTGTTGGTATATGTAGATGATATTATTGTAGCAAGTTCTTCACTAGAGGCTACAAGCTCTTTACTAAAAGCTCTTGAGAAGGACTTTGCACTCAAAGATCTTGGTGATCTTCATTATTTTCTAGGCATTGAGGTCAAGAGATTCAAAGAAGGGCTTCACTTGTCTCAAGAATGGTATGCTACAGATATAATTCAGCGTGCTGGTATGAAAACATGCAAATCCATTGCTACTCCATTATCTACTTTGGACAAGCTTAGTCTTGAGGTTGGACAGAAGCTTGGACCTGAAGATTTTTTTTTTTTGAGAATGACACAGTATAACGCAAACGCTCACAACACGCACGCACACTCACCCCTATGAACACACGCACGTAAACCCTACCCCTATGAGCACCTCTGAAGGACTGAGCACCCGACAGATCTGGAGATTCTCGAAGTCACCATTGGCGCCTCGTCGTTGACGGGAACGTCGCTTACCACTTAATGCATAGTCTAGTAGGGGCGTTATTACAATATTTAACCACTATACCACAGCCCAAATACACCGTCGGACGGTGGGTCGCTATAAGCCGTTACAACGTCCTACGGTCCGGCGTTATAAACTTATAGCGGCAGATATATCAGACGTTGATAATGGCGACGCTAAAAACTTTTAACGTCAGACCAGACTTTTAACGTCCGACCGTCTAACATTATATTAAAGATATAACGTCTGACTTTTGACGTCTTTTATAAACTTATAACGACACACTGTCCGATGATATATAGTTATAGCGACCAATAGTCCATCGATATGCATACACGTAATTAACATATAAATCTTACACTGTTTACATGCTAACCATACAATTAACGAGTGCCATGTCATACATTCAAACAATACAGAGTCATGAAACACATAAATTGGACCAAATAGAGCTCACAAGCTATACTAATGCCATCATAATGTATCATGCCATTTTACACACACAAGTCATGGCATACAAAAGCTAAAATGAAATAAATTTGGCCAAAATGGTAGATTGATATTCTGTTCCACAAACCCATGTCTCATAGTTTACTTCCACTCTTTACAAAATGATCCACCTCTAAGGCCAAACAAAAGTTTTCATCTATAGCTGAAATGTCCAAAACATTGGTTGCATGCAGTCTACTTCCAGCTATTTCCTCCCACCACCTGTAAATAAAAGTTGAAATTCATCAAGAAAACATGCAAGTACAACTATGATCATAATGAGAATAAGGTACTTTGATTTGTCATCCTAGACCAGGTACAACTTTACTCCAGTTTTCCATTCACATAGTCAGCATGCTTACCAAGCTTTGCCATTATAGCACAGACATATATTTTTGGGCAAAGGTTCAAGTTGCTAGATCATGTCATTTTCATTTTCGTAAAGAGTGGTGGTGGTGACCGGTGCCCACAACAACTGAAAGCATGCATGCATATCCACAGCAGATAGTTGTGTCCACGCATTAAACTAGCTAGGATGAAATAATTAAATTGACATATAACCAATTAAATTATGTTTAAGTGAGTGTAGTTAAAAACTCTCTTCTACTTTAGGGATTCAACACCAAATTTCACATAAAAATAGGAAAAGATGATCTGAAACCAGGCTGATTTGCATCAGAGAAGAGTGCAGGACTTTTAGTTTCAGCAAACCGGTGGAAACTGGTTAACTCCTATAGTAAGAAATTCAAATACCTTATAGCTATTCTATTTAAACTGTGAACCAGTGAAACTGTGAACCAGTGAGTTTTAAAAATTATAATACTATGCTCCATATACTTCCGGTCTTTCTCCATTTCAGATATAAGCATCAGTTTTATTCACAGAATTTAAACACTAGATATGCCCTTAAAGAACACTGCTATAAGCATAGTTTTATTCACAGAATTTAAATAGCATTCACAGAATAGCACACCTGTTGCATGGGATGCTTTTTTAGGCTTGGAGGCCTTGAGCTGTTAGAAAAAAAAATCAATGATTAGAAAATCTGGGCACTCATTACATATGAAAACAACAAACAATGACAAGTGTTGTTTGTTACCCTATTATATGGCCATGCAATTGACAGGTCCCTAGCATCAGCCATCACTTGCACACCAGCATATGGGCGAGGTAGCTTTGCATCCCTTTTAATCACAGACCTAATAACAACATCACAGTGTTTCCTTCCAAGAGCTTGTCCTGCGAGCACGTTGCGAGGATTAACTGAAATAACAATTCCCTTGGCCACAGGCTCATCTCTTTGGAGTGCATAGAGTATAACTTCTTTACCGATCTGAAGGAAACAATATCTTTATGAGAATTGTATTCATTAGAAAATCACCACTGGACTAGAAGCAAAAAAAACAATGAAAACATTACATAGTCATCATGTGTGTGATCTGCATCACCATTCCTTGATGGGCCTGCACCATCAGGGCTAGACTGAGGGGACTGAACACCCACAGCTGTAGGCATTTGGCTAGACTGTGGGGGCGGAACAACTGTGGTTGTAGGAATGGGGCTAGACTGTGGGCGCTGCATAAATGAGGCTGCAGGAAAGGTGTTGGGCTGCACAGATGGGGAGCTGCTGGACTGGTGGGCCAGCTGCACTGGTGGGGTTAAGTTGGTCCTACGCACACACACATATTCAAACTCATTAGAGTGATCTACACAAGCACCATCTTCATCAAATTCAGCAACATGATTTGTCTCCACATAATTTTCTCCAGATCTTGGGCTCTATAAACATAAAAGTGGGGAGTTAGAGCCATTCTAGAACAACACAACAAGAACTTAGAAAAAACTTCTAAGAAATATTCTAGGAGTAGTGAGAAATCAAGGACTGAACAAAAATCGGAGAATTTATAAATAATTTACCTCATGGTGTCGTGAGTTAGAGCCATTCTGGGAGACATTTTCCATATTTGACCTTTCACGCGCCAACCTTTCACGCGCCAATTCAGCTTCTAATTCTGCTATGTGTTGTTCGAGTTGCTTGATGACTTTCTAGAGCTGGTAGGTGACTTGCTTTCCTTTTACACTCTAGAACTTGCATTTGAACCCTTGTTGGTGTGTAACCCTTGACTCCTGGTGTACCAATACTTTGGGGAGTTGGTCCTAGACCCAACACCCGAACACGTCCTTTAGGTTCCCTTTCTCCACAAGCAACAACAAATGCATCGCCTTCTTGGATGGTTCTTTGTGTCAATTCAGGCTGGGCTTCAATAATTGATTTAATTTTTTCCTACACAAAAGAATATCACTGTTAATATGCGAAAATCAATATTTCAAATAATATATTTGTTCAAGGGAAAAACTTACGATAACCAGTTCTGCATTGTTCGATGCAATTCCATTTTTTCCTGTATGTTCTTTGACATAAAATTCATCCCTTCTAGGAGGGCGCCCTAGCTCCTTACCCTACAAATGTTTCAGTTTTAGTACTTAAGAAATGCAGCACATTACATATTGAAAGAAAAAATCATAAATATTTTGACATACCATTTCATGCATGTTACAAGCAAAGCTCTTGCTACCAGTTCTAATGATGTATGGTCAACTTTGCACGGTTGGCTTTTGGCAATTTCAGTTTGAGCCTATAACAGATGGCAATTTCAGTTTGATTTCAGTTTGTGTTTCAGACTAATCTTGTATCAGAAAATGATTGTATAAGAAAGATGACTTACTAGAGATTCTGGTTTTGACCAATGATTTTGAGAAAGTTCCAATCCTCATCATTCAACCTTTTACTTTGTTTTGTCTTCATTTGTTCTTCTGTTATTTTGCCTTTAAAATACTCTTTCTTCAAGTTTGCTTTAAAATCCTTCCATTTCTTTCCAGCAGCAACCAAAAACCAGTCACGAGCTTTATCTTCATCTTCAGCTTCAATATCAAAGAATTCCTAGTGTACAGAGAACAATTAGCAAATGAGTACTAGTCATGAAGTCAGAAAATAATGCAGGCCTACAAATAATTAGAGCTGCTCCACAAAGGATGCATAGTTCAGACTATGAACAAAGGAATCACAGGGTAGAAATACCTTTATGCCAGTCCATGTTTCATCCTTTATGTCAGGATCAACAAGCCTCCAATCAGCACAGGCAATTGATATTTTCTATCTCACATGGACCCCAATAGCACCACAAAACCTCCTAGCATTCTCGCCAACAGGCTGACCATATTCATTGACCATAACTTTGATTTTTTGGCATCCCAGGTTTCCTTGCAAAGACTTCATCCAATCTACTGATACCTCTTCCATTCCTCTTCTCTTGTGTATTGCGGTCAAAATCTGCTATAAACAACTGGAGAAATTAGAAGCAGGCATAATAAAAATATGCTATAAATAACTTGAGAAAAGATGTTGAGATATACAAGACCTTCATTATCACATAAGAAATCTCCAGTTGATTCACATTCCCAGTCATCTTCATCTTCAGGCAAATCGTCTTGAGCTAAATCTTCTTCAAGTAAATCTTCTTGACCTTGCTCATTTGCATTCATTGCATGGCTTCTTTGTGGCCTTGGCCACATATTAGGGAACCTGGGTTGCATCAACATTTGGGTTATGAGTTCTCTAAAAGGAAGCAGTAACAATTCATGTAAATATCAACAACATTAAATAAGCAAAGTCACTATAGTAGAACAATTTATATAAGAGATGACCTTTGCTCTTTTCTTTGGTTGTTCATTGCAAGTATTCCTAGGAGGGAGACCAAGTTCTGCCAGCTTCCTGTTGTTGGCTGCAACTTGTTCATCCCTCGCCTGCTGATACACGTTTATGTGGCCATTGTCACTTTGTCTCCTCTTGCGCTTGCCATTTGTTTTCCTGAAAAAGGACCCAAATATCAGTAGTCTACGGAAGGGATCAAAAAAAACAATAAATAACAAATATCTGCAGCAGGCATCACTTAAACAACACTTACTTTTCTGCGAGCGCGGCGGGTGATGCCCTGGCTGCCCACAAGGCGGTGGTCGCCGAGCACCTCCTCGCCTCCCCTGCCGCTCCCGACGGCGGGGCTACCTCTGTCACCGGCTGGAGCAGCGGCTGGGCGGTCCACCGTCACGTCGTCCACCACGGTGGTCCCCTAGCACGACCGGCTGACCCATTTGGTGGCTCGGCTCCACTATCGGTGGCGGTGTCGGAACATCCGCCTCTGGTCCCGGTTGTCCTCGAGCCGGCGAGCGGAAGTGGCCGTCCACGCTGCCGGGCGCGACACCGGTCCTCCCTCACTCTCCGCCACTACACCCTCGGCGACCCGTCAGTGTGCGGGCCCGTGGGCGTGCCACCGGCCGCCTCGGGGCTGGCGCTACGGACAATATCGTCCTCTCTGGATCGTGGGGGCGATCTCCGTCGACCTCCACGGCCTCCTCCGCAACACTCCACATGCGCGGCAATTTGGAGCTCGAGGGCCAGTTCTGGGCAAGAGACCGGGCAATGTGGCTCGAGGCGAGCTTACGGACTTTGTCCAAGGGACCTCTCCGTCGGCGAGTTACCGCCTTAAGATGAAGGCCATGGCGGACTCCTCGGCGACCTCGGGCGGCCCGTGGAGGATCGTATCACGGTCCTCAACGTCCTCCGCGGCCCCTCGGCCCCGCTACGCTCACCTCAAGACCATCATCACTTTCGGTCGCCCCTTCCCTCAGCTCTTTCCCGCGGGTCCGTGGCGACCTTGTCATGGAGGAGCTCCAGCGGGGGTGTTCGAATTTTGTAGGCGGAGTCTCTCGCCGGCACCCTCGTCCTCGTCGGCGCACTCGCCGCCTCCACCACCACGCCCGGTCCACCAGTCGCACTCGTCTCTCCTTGGCACTCCCCTCCCGGGCCGGCGGGGGTGGGGGCCAAGGTGGTGGTCGCCGTCGCCGGAGTGGCGGCAAAGGCGGTGGTTGTGGGCGTGGCGATGGTCACACTTTCCGGCGCAAGCACCACCACCTCGGGGTGCACCGGCCCACTCGACTCCGGAAGACGTGGTCGGGGGCGCATCTCGATGTGGCCCTTCCGTGATTACCGGCTCCCGGCGGCGCCTCGTCCGCCGGTGGCCATGTTGTGCCTGCTCTCCTCGGGGGTAGTCCACACCCGACCGGAGTGGGGCCGGGCACCCTCCGGCGCCTACTCGGCGTTCACCCGGGCTCCCTCCCGGTGCCTCGCCCGAGCCGGTCGGTTGGGACCCTAGCGGCCTTGGGCGCCTACCACGATCTGCGCGGCCACGACCCCTCCTGGCGGCCCGGCGTGGGTCGCCCGACTTCGAGAACCACGTGCCACACCACTCTAGAGCTTTGGTATACTCTTGTCGGTTCGCCCTCCTTCCTCTCTTCCTTCGTCCATCATGGTCGCAAATGGGTCGTGTCTTCCTGTCACTTCCGTGGGTGCCGCCGGTGCTCATGGTTCTTTTCGTCTTCTTCTTGTTGCTCCTTCCATGGTCCACAACCTCCTTTCTATTCGTCGTTTCACGGTGACAATTCTTGTTCGTTGAGTTTGGCTCTTACGGTCTTCTTGTGAAGGATTTGGCTACCCGGCGTCCTCTGCTCGGGTGTGAATGCCACGGGTCCCCTTTACACTCTTCGGTTTCCGGCGTCTTCTTCCTCTTCGTCGCCGACCCTTTTGTCATTTGCTTTTCGCCGCCACTACCTCCTCTACTACTTGGCACGCCGTCTCGGCCATCTGGGCGTGGCGCCTTGATCTGACTTAGTCGTAGCTCCGACATTCGATGTACTTTCGAGCTCACGATGAGCATTTGTGTCATGCGTGCCAACTAGGCCGCCATGTTCGTCTTCCTTTTTCTTCTTCTACTTCCCATGCGGCTCGTGTGTTTGATCTTATACATTGCGACCTCTACGGACATCTCCTGTCATCGGTAACTACGGCTACAAATACTATTTGGTGGTGGTTGATGATTTTTCGCATTATTTGTGGACTTTCCCTTTGCATGCCAAGTGGGAGGCTTTTCCCCTCTTCACCACTTTTTCGCACGGGTGTTGACTCAATTCGGCCGCACCATCAAGGCGTTACCGTGAGTTCGACCGCGGCACCTCTCGTGCCTTCTTTCTTTCTCACGGGGTCAGTCCGCATGTCTTGTCAGGTATACCTCCTCCCGAGCGGCAAAGGCGGCGCATGATCCGTACCACGAGCGGCGTCCCTCGCACCCTTCTTCTCCGGGCGTCCCTTCCGCTCGCTTCGCGTTGGCCGGGCTCGAAAGCCGGGCGTAGTACATCGCCCGTCACGAAGGTCGGAGGATGCCGCATCTCCACATCCACCGGATGTGCTCAGGAAAACCCGACGGCGGCGTGCGTGCTGCCGGGAGGGCGAGGTCGTCGTCCGGGTGTGGCGGAAGGGGCGGCGTTGTGGCGCTCGAGTACTCTGGACCGTGGGCGTAAGCGGTGAACGAGGCAAGCTCCGCCGAGGCGCGTGCCGTGGGTGGGCGCCCGAGCTGCGGTGGCGGTCGCGGGCGCTCCCATGGGGGCATGCCCTCATTGCGCTCAAGGCGTAGTACCATGTCTTGGCAGCCCACGAAGATGGTCTGAAGCCGACCATGTCCGATCGGTCGCCAATGCAGCGCCCCCACGAAAAATTGCTCACAATGGTTTAACCGGTTAAGGGGGTCGGCCGGTGCCGTCGTGGGTTGAAACTCCAACTTGTAGAACCGGCGTTTGCACCCGGCGCCGGCCATGGAGGGCGGCGGCGTCCTCCGTCATGTGCACGCCCGGATAAGCGCGCGCCGTGTAGGTCGAGGCACCCGTCGCGCCCGCCGTAGAGGAGGCGATGTCGTCGTCGGCGCCGCCATAGAGCGTCGGTGCGGGGCTGGTTGGGTACAGGGCGGGGGGTGGTGGCGGCGCCAGCTGCCGAAGAGGCGATGGCGTTGGTGTACGTCGGGGCTGCAGGGGCGTCCGTACTCCGGCGCCATTGCGAATCCGGGACGGGGGGGCGTGGCCCGGTTAACTGGGCGGGGAGAGCCGGACCCGTGGGCGCCGATCTGCCGTGGTGGCGCCGAGCGCCGGCGGGGATGCGGCGCCAGCGTGGCGGGGCGCGCCCGGCAAAGGGCTGCGTTGCGGCCCACGCCCTGGAAGCGCGGCGTTGCGGCGGTCTCCATGGCGATGCGTTGCGTGTCGGCGGCGCCCGGAGAGATCGGCGACAATTTGCGGCTCTGGCTGCGACCACCGTCGCCAACCCATCAAGAGTGAGCAGGGGCACCGGCCCGGCGGTGAGGCGCATCCGAGGCGGCCGATTCCCGACGCAGAGACCGGCGGCGGGCCGGAGATCTGGCCGCGGCGGGAGGGGACAAGCGGGGGCGGGAGGAGGGCGACATCCGAGATACCAAGCTGTTAGGATTCCTCGATCTCCCTCGAAGAGTGCGTAGGTTGTAGGGATGATTGCTCGGGGTTTGCTTGGAGGATTAGGGCGAGGTCGAGAGAGAGGAGGAAGGCGGAGGCGCCGTCGTTCTTCTTCTTTGCTCGCGAACAGGGAGAGGAGGCGGCTAGGGGTAATCCCGGCTCCCTCAAGGGAAGCCGGAAACAAATAATGTTTCGCTTGCTTAATCCCAAGGGGTATGTTTACAATATATAGGACTCTTGCTAATAATAGAAATAGACTTCTAAATATAATAGATTGCATGCATGACCGACTAGGGGCCACAGTGGCTCTTCGCTGACATAGGGCTGGCCAGTCATAACAGAAACAGATTAAAAAGAAATTATTATCAGTACGTACACGAACAGGAGTGCACAGGTGTTCAAAAGGTCCATATAGTCTACCCATCTCTGTTAGGCAATGAAGAAGATGCCGCCATGCTTTCGAAGGCCTGTTGAGGCACGATGCCAAATTAACACATCAACTAGTGCTTGCCTCTCCATCTGCATTTTCCTAATTTTATAAGGCATAAAAGATTATATAAATGACTAAAAAAAGTGTTCCAAGTGGATTTACCTCAGCTCGTTGTAAGTTCCATGCTAAGGCCAAACAAGAAACAAGAACTGCGACATATTTGTATGAAAGAGCTGAAAAATCCCTTCCTGCAACTGATTTAGAATCAGCAGATTGCAGAAATTCCACCCAAGCTGCGCTCATAGCTTCAGGCGTATTCCACCTCTTTTGCACGCTCGATATCGCCTGAACTCCTCCTTTGTCCTGATGTTGCCATCGCTACAGCACTAAGGCCCCTTCTTGAACCAATCTTAGCGGTTCGCTCAAGGTCACGAGCGGCTGCCAATGGGGTGGACCCAGGCTTATTAGCTGCTGTTTCTGTAGGCATCTGGAAAGTCGAGAAAGTCTGTAGTTTTGCTGCTGCTGCGCTCACGCAATGCTGTGTCACGCCTATTCAAGGTATTCCTAGGAGGTGTTCTTGTTTCTGTCCCTGAGGCACCAGCAGCCATCATGGCCAATGCCATCGCAACTGGTGGTGATGCAAAAGCAGCAGCCCAACCAGGCGATACCATCAAAAGAGCAGCCTGGGCTCAAAAGAAATGAGACGAAAAAAAACTTTCAAACAATACGGTATTCTCTGGAGAAGAAGACGTGATAACATATGATATTAAGTTATTATTCTTTAAACAAAACACGACCAGCAATTTTTTTTTTTTCTAAAAATTCCTCGCAAGGATTGTCATTAAATGACACATTGTTTTTCTTGAATATCGGGGTAAAAGAGATCAGTTAAATACCAATGTCCACAGCAAATACTATGTTTAACAGTTGTCCACTAAGAAGCAAATAAGCATGGATGATTTCTAACAGACTAGAGCAAAGATCAGAACTTGAGCCATACACGTAATACAAATAATTACAATCAATTTCTAGAATTCACGATAATCAAATTACCCAATTAGGTGAACATAGACAAAAACCATGCTGTCTCCATTTTTTTTATCCTTAAAACTCGACCTGCAGGGAGCAAAGATCAGAACTTGAGGCATACACGTAATACAAATAATTACGATCAATTTCTAGAATTCCACGATAATCAAATTACCCAATTAGGTGAACATAGACAAAAACCATGCTGTCTCCATTTTTTATCCTTAAAACTTCGACCTGCAGGGGTAAGATAGCCCCCAAGCATTTTGCTAAGAAAGGCGACCTCATGTGGGTCAAGAAAACCCCTGAACCCTTGCCCCACCCATACACAGCAGCACCATAGCCCATGTGAGAAAGACCACGGCCAGGGCAGGACCTCAGACCTATGCTTTGTGTGGGACAGATGAGGGGATTTTTTTAATCCCAGCCTGAAATTCACTCCCACAGGGAGTCGAACCTGAGGAGTGCTACTTGAGCCACCTAACCAGATACTTTATATTTGTGCACACTTATTAAAGAAGAGCACAAGATGAGCATACACAACAAGTTTTGTGTTGTATGCAACCACGTCAATTTGGATGCCCCTTAAACCACCCTCTTTAAGCCTAGAATGAATCTCGTAAAACATAGCATAATCTAAGGTTCAAATCAATTGTTCCCTTTGAAATCCTTGAATGAATTCCAAACAGGCCATATAAGGTGTGGGCAGTTTAGGAAGATGTAACTATATATTTCCTAGAAACCCTATACCATTACACTTCTCCACTCTAAAAGAACAACATAAAAAAAACACGATTGGTTAGAGGCTTGAAGCTACCAATCAATGGTTAGTTGTACATACTTAGAACCAATACAACTATTCTATTTCATAATTCTACAGGAAAAAGATACATATTTTTCTGAGTTGCAGCTTTTCTAACTTAAGCATGAAATATGAGTAAAATAAGCACAGTAAAATTGCCTTCTTGATTTGTCATCAGTATGCGGTGATACAGAGTTTAGGAATAGCCTCAGGGAGACAGCCAGTACCTCAATGGGTAATGCATCTGCTGCCAAAGCACGATCATCAGCAATCAGTGGATTTTGTCCATCTGAAGAAGTAAGCTCATGAATACCAGCCAAAGGGGCCGCCATCTTCTAAGAATTGCTATAAGCGGTGGTAAAATCAGCTCAATGTATTGTTTAGGGGTTTTCTGTCCCTTCCAATAGCATGCCCAAAACAATATCATTACAAAAATACATGAACAAAAAATTAGAAGACTAAAAGATGAATATGGTTGCCCATTAACAGTCCCATGGATTCATTAATAATATAACAGTGTTTGGCCAAAAAAAGTATTTGGATGACCAAGACAGGCATGTTAGCATAAAAGTCAAGGGATTTAGGACAGGCCACCAAAAACTTCCAGTTTTATCCAACATGAAATCTTCACTTGAAAATGGAGAAGAGGGAAGGATGTTAGCACATACTATTGTCATATTGAAGATAAACACTGTTACTATACCAGATTACACATCAAGAAAATGGCTGATAGCCCTCTTAGTCTTATCCCCATTGAGAAGATGCTCTGATCATAGCCAAGTTTGGTAGGCAAAGCCCTTTATAAGAATTACCTCTCGTTCCAAGAATTTCTGAGAAAAATTAAGACTACCAGGTGCAGGGATAACTCAATTAGGAAGATATAAACAGATACGACAAGGGATAAGGAAATATATTTTAAAAACAGAAAAATATATGGTGCCCTCCTTATCTGAGCGGTTGCCAGGTGCGCTGAGATTCGCTTTAACAGAAGCATGTGTCGTCTCATGTTTCTCCCTGCCCCTATCCGCGCCTCCCTATCAGCGACGTGTGCCTCCCTGTTAGTGTACATGTATAGAGGCCCAATAGAGGCATGTGTAGAGGCTCAAGAGGCCCATGTACAGCCATATTATACCCAACCCTTCTAGGGTTTGGAGGAATAGAAGTGACAATTATCCTCTAACATGGTATCAGCCTAGGTTTCCTTCCCATCCTGCCCAGCCGCCGTCGACCTCCA
The DNA here is from genome assembly GCA_015847255.1 of Hyparrhenia diplandra. Lineage (NCBI taxonomy): Eukaryota > Viridiplantae > Streptophyta > Magnoliopsida > Poales > Poaceae > Hyparrhenia > Hyparrhenia diplandra. Next base: position 20,202 of record JADLZK010008575.1, read on the forward strand.
TGGGGCCGGCCGCCGCCGCCCTCCGGCGAGCAGCCGCACTTCTTCCCTCCCCTCTCCTATGCGGCTGCGCTGGGCACCCACGCTGCTGGCCCTCGCGCAGCCTTACGGACATGGTCGCGGGAATCAATCTTCGGGCGGCGAAGTCCGGCCGCTACTAACCCGCCTCCCCTTCCTCCTCCTCGACCCCCTCTTGCAGCACCTCGTGACCCAGGGGGCGCCGCCGCGCTTGTGGCAGGCAGCGGGGGGCGGCCGTGGCCACGGGTGGCGCCCCTCTTGCCATCCTCCCACCGGTGGTGCCCTTCTGGGTTCCTCCTCGGCGGGCGGGGGATCCCGAGGCTCTGCTTCCCCTGGCTCTTTGGGCCTCCTGGCTGGTGGGTCTGCTGCTGCGGGAGTCCCCCTCTTGGTGGACTCGGTCTTGGGGGGCTGAGGCATGCCCTTGGAAGATGTGCTACGGTGACCACCCTCCGCGGAAGGGGATCCTCCCAGCGCGGGCGCTTGCGGGCCCCTTAGCGCCAAGGCTGAAACTGCGCGGCTCGGGGGCGGCGTGTTCGTGCGGGCGCCCTTGCTTGGGGCGCGGCTTGCTGCGCCGTCTCTCGGCCGTGGTCGCCCGGGGCGGAGCGCTTCCTTCTCGGTCCGCCGGCCGCCCACCCGCCCGAATCTTCGCGAACACGGCGCCTCCTCCTACCGGCCGGCGCGCCGCCCGGCGCCTACTCCACCGAGCCGGCTCCCATGCGGACCCAGCAGGCCCATGGTGCGCCTTCCTCCACCTCCCGGGCCGCTGCGTCCACGTCGTGCCCCGGGCTCTCGTCCACCTCCTGCGCTCGGTGGCGTGACCGGATGCTCCTCGCTCTCCGGCGCTCGTCCTTGGCGACCACGTCCTCCTCGACACGCCCGATCGCGGCGCCGGGGACCCGGCGTGGCGGCCTTTGTCGGCTGTGTCGCCATGTCTGGATCGTTGGGACCATCTCCCTCGATCTGCGGGACATCGTGGGAGCTCACGCGGTGCCCCCGGCGCCACGTCTGGCGGCCCTCGGGACCAGGTTCCTCGACAGCGCCCGGGCAGGAGCCATCCGGCTCGGCGCCGACTTCCGTACCTTGACGGGGGGGACCTACCCGTCGGCGACCACGCTTGCCGGCGAGATGAAAGAGCAAGGCCGATGCTCTTCGTGACCTTAGGTACCGATGCGATCAGCGTCCTTGTGCTCAATGTCTGCGGGGTCTCAGCGGTGCAGCACACTGGACGGACGGGGATCACCGTCGGCGGCCCTTCCCTACCTTCCTACGAGGTCAGGGACAACCTCGCTCTGGGAGGAGCTCACCTTAAGGACCCATGACCGCCTCCTCTTCAGTGGCCGTCTACCTCTTCCTCCACCTCGGCCTCGTCGTTTGCACCCCGCCTTCTCCCTTCCGCGCTCCGCTTCCGGGCGGGCGGGGCGGGTCGCGGTGGTGGTGGTGGTCGCCGCCCGGCGGGGTGGTGTGATGGTGGTGGTGGACCCGCTCCCACCTCTCCTCCGCTCCCCGGCCGGGGGTGGCGGCGGCGCTTCACCTCTCTAGGCCGCCATGTTCGCAAGTGTGTCCCTCCACCGCGCCCGGCTGAGTCCACTTTGCCGTAGCCAGACCGACTTCGGCTTTGCGGGGTGGGATCCGGCCCATACAGCACGCCGATCCTTCAACACCGTTGAAGACGACCGCCCAAGCGAGTGGATCGCTAACCGGGTGCCGTACCCACGCCCTCCGGATCTTTGGTATACTATCTTCCATCAGACCTCCTCATCCCCTCATCCCTCTTCTATCATGGTGGGTGATGGGTCTTGTCTTCTATTGTCACCTCCAGTGGGCTATACTATCTTCCATCGAGACCTCCTCATCCCTCCTCCTGTCCCTCTTCTATCATGGTGGGTGATGGGTCTTGTCTTCTGTCACCTCCGTGGGTTACGCCTCTGCGGTCCTTTTCGTCTTTTTCGAATGTTCTTGTTGCTCCTCAAATGGTCCACAATCTTCTTTCTATTCGTCGAGTTCAGCTGGCGATAACTCTTGGTCGAATTTGACTTACGGTCTTATTGTGAAGGATTTGGCTTCCCAACGACCACTTCTCGATGTGATAGCGCGGGGCTCCCTTTACACTCTTCGACTCCCGACTTCCGCTGCCGCTCTTGCCGTGACGCCCTCTTCCACTACTTGGCACCGAACTTGGTCACCCCGGCGCGGCGTTTTACGCTTTCGGCTCGATCGTAGTGCGGATATCACTTGTACTTCGTACTCATGCGAGCACTTTTGTCATGCGTGCTAACGGTGGTTAATCCCTATCACTAGCACTTGTATCTTATTTTCTGCAATTTACTTTTGCAAAGTAGGGATGCCTTGGCTCTCAAGTTGATCATGAGCTTCCTTGGCTTCCAAGTAGATGAAACATCTTGCTTTATGCAAGAATATGCTCTAGGGAGTAGTTAGAAGAAGAGGCAAGGAGCTCGCCTATATAGCGGCGACCACCCCCCATTGTAATCAAGACATTGCATTTCAATTCAATCCAAGCGGCCCATTGGTCAAGCTTAACTCGGGTGTTATCGATCCATGTTTGGGCAACAATTGGTATCAAGAGCCTAGGGTTCTAGTGTCTTCCCCACCGTACGCCGCCGCATCTCGGCGTATCGAGGCGCCCGTTTGCGGGCGGCGCGGGCGTTCTCCGGCGGTGCGGGTGTGCAGGGATCCGGCGTGGTGGCCCCATGTCACCCGCTCCAACTACCACGAGTGGAGCCTTACGATGAAGGTGGCGTAGCGGTCTCACGGGAGGCCATGCACTACGGCGGCGTCTCTTACGAGGAGGATCGGCGGGCCACGGAGGCGCTTGCGGCCATGCCGCCGGGTGCCCAGGTCGCCGCGGTCGCCAGGGAAGGAAGGGCGAGCTCGCTGGGAGGGAGCGATCGCCCGCCAGCGGCGGCGTCGGAGAGGCGCGTTCGGCCCATGCCGGCTTCGGCGGCTCCTTGGCGGTGGGAAGATCTCACCTTCAATGGGAGGCAAGCAAGTCGGGACTTTGCGGCTGCGACTCGGCAATCTCATGGAGGCGAATGGCGCACATGGCGACCACCGGCCTCAACGAGGGCGGCGGTGATGGAGGAAGTTTCTCGGTGCATGCCGTATGGCGGTGGTGGTGCTCTGCCGGGTCGGCGCTCGGCGGAAATGTGGAAGGCTTCCGTGAGCTCACCATCGAGGGCGTCACCGCATACATGGGCGATCCGGTCGGGATCGAGAAGGTCTGGGAGCGAGGGGCCGACAACTCTGAGCCCCTCACCGCAGCCGTAGGTGCGGGCCTTGAGGGGAGGGAGGGAGGGGAGGCAGGGGCGTCGAAGGATGGTGGCCGCGTCGCCCCGTCCCAGCCGGCGGCAAGAAGAACAAGGGGAAGGGCGGCGATCAAGGCGGGGCGGGGACAAGGCTTGAGATGACCGGGCGGGCCGACCTGCGCGGAATTGCAACCGTCCACGGCCCGGGCGCTGGATTGCCCCCAGCCTCGCCCCTTGTCGGGAGCGTGGCGGCGCGCGGCGCGACGTGGCGGGCGAGAGGATGATCATGCTGGTTCTTGGCATGCGGGTTCGTCGAGATGGACGCGAGGCGGAGGGCGGCGCAGGGCTCAAGCCTCCTCCTTCCCACCACATGGCGGGCGGCGCGAAGCTCTTCACCGACACGACATGACGGCGGCGGAACGGTGAGGTTCGGCGGCAGTCGAAGGTGGAGATCCATGGCGTCGGGTCCATCATCTTGAGGCCAAGGCGAGAGCACAAGGTGCTCCGCGGGGGTGTACTACATCCGGCGCTCTCGGCTTCGATCATGAGTGCAGGGGGCAGCTCGATGAGGGGAGGATGCGCGTGAGAATCAAAGCACGATTCCGTCATGGATTTGGGGCTGATTTGGGCGGCTCTTGTAAAGGCGGAGGCCAATCGGCTCTACATCCCGCATACATGGACACGGCCGCGCACAAGGGCGATTGAGGCGTGGCGGCGCAAGAAAGGGGTATGACCACTCGCACTTTGATGCGTTGCGAGAGGTTGTCAAAGGCGGACATGGCGCGGGTTGTCGGCGATCAAGCATGTCGGGCAATTCTGCGACACTGTGTCATCACCAGCAAGCAGGCGTGCGCCGTTCCGTTGGAGGCCAAGTACGCAGCGAGATCGGAGTTGGTCCACGGCAATCTCGCGGCTGATCACGCCGCGACTCGGCGGCGGCGCCGCTTCTGTTCTCGGTCGACGACGCCCGCGGTACATGTGGGTGGCGCTCGGCGTCAAGGACATGGCGCGAGACGCCATCAAGACCTGCGAGGTGCGGCGGAGCGCGGCGGCAAGCGGCGCCGGAGCCAGCGGGAGTTCACCGTCGGCGAAGTTCACCGCCTCATTGCGGAGGATCCAACACCACTACATCGCCCCGCATTCACCGGCCGAAACGGCGGCGTGGAAAGCCGGAACTGAACGGGCCGTGGTCGCCATGGCCCGGCGGCTAGCGGCGAAGAGTCTGGCGCCGCCTGGGGCGAGGCGTGGTCACCGCCCGTCCATCTGCTGAACCGTGCTCCAACCAAAGCGCCGAGGGCATGGCCTTACCGTATGAGCGTGGCACGGCAAGGCACCGTGGGTGGGGGGCACCCGCGCCGTTAGATTTGTGTTGCTTTCGTCAGGGATCTATCGCAGGTGAAGAAGGCGGAGACGATCGCAGCCGGCCGGGGATCTTCATTGGGTACGCGGACGGCGCCAAGGCCCTACCGTCCTCAACACATCCAACCTTGACGGCGCGCGTCTCGCGGGACGTCGTCTTCGACAAGAGACGCGGTTGGGACTGTGAAGGATCGAGATGGGGACTAGAGGGGGGGGGGTGAATAGTCCCTTTAAAAACTAATCGCGAAGGCTAACCGAAAACAATTGCGGAATTAAACTTGTCGGTCTAGCCAAGACTTCACCCCTCTAACTAAGACTCTAAATCACCTCACAAAAGATCCTACACAAGAAAGGTGAGGTCTAATCAAATCTAATGCAAGGTCACACAAACCTAAGCACTAGTACTCCAAGCACGGGAGAGCTCCTACACAAATCTAGTAAGCGCAAGCACAAAGCTCCTAAGCTCACTAGATGCACAATGGACAAGGCAACACACGCCTAACCCAAAGGCTCAAATTACCTAGCTACACAAGCTAAGCAAAGTAACTAAACAAGGTACACAAGCTAGATAGTTACAACTACTCTACTCAAGCACAATCACAATGTATATATGAATGTAAGAACAAAGCTTGAGGCGAAGAGATTGCAAACCACCTTGAGAAGTGTGGACACAAGATGACAGGTGATTTTTTTCGAGGTTTCGGGAAGCTTGCCAACTTCCCCTACTCCTCGTTGTGTCGACCAACACTTTAGTGGTTCCCACGGTTTTGGCGAATCACCGGTGATGATTCTCAAGCTTAATGGCCGTGCCAAATCCACATTTGGGAGCTCGATCGAGACCCTCACACGGTGTGAGTTCTCTAGCCAATCCCTCGAGAGGGCACCGGTGTGAACCCACACACAAGTGTGGTAGCTCAATGACACGCTCCACTAGAGTTGCTCTTCACGATCCCCCCGAGGTGAGCACGAACCTCTCACAATCTCTTCTTCGAGCACCGCGACAAGCTTCCTTGCGTGCTTCACGAAGCCTCTTGCTACCAAGCCGTCTAAGGAGGTGGCAACCTCCAAGAGAAACAAGCACACCCGGCTTGCAACACGATCACCTAGTGCCACGAATGCGATCTTAGCATAGCGCACTAGAACTTCGATCTCTCACTCAATCCGATGAGAACGATATCAAGCATATGTGAGTGGGAGGGCTCTCAAGCACCACAATACAAGCCACCAAGGCTAGAATGTGCTCGACAACCGACCAAAGCCGGCCACCCCATCTATTTATAGCCACAAGCCAAAATAGAGCCGTTGGGGTGCTTCTGGCGTTGGCCAGGGGCCGCCGGCCGGACTCACGGCGAGTCGGTCCAGCGTCCGTCGCGCTCTCGGCGTCCGGTGAGCGGACAAGATTTGGCCCCGCGGTGACAACGAGCATGCCGGTGCATGCGTCCGATCGGCACCGGATGCTTCGGTCGGGGTTCGATGCGGCGTCCGGTCAAAGCAGCCCGAAACAAGCTCTACGCGGGCACCACCGGAAGCGTCGGTCATAACGGCGTGCTTCGGTCGGTGCGTCCGGTCACAGTTTTCGGCGAAAACTCCACCCGAATCACCGGCGCCTTTTCTTCGACATGCTACCCATCAAGTATACCAAACTTGAGCACGGGGAATAGCATGTTTTCACCTAACTTGCATCGGCAATAGAAAATATGCAACTCATTTTCAAGCGCGAATCACGCCGCCTTTGCAAATGTGCCAACACCACCAAGTGTACATCACCATGTGCAAGAGTGTTAGCAATTTCACAAACATTTCAAAGGCGGGTTAGCTCTTAGCACGCCACTTTCGATCCTAACACATCGCAAAGTTAGATCGCTCAAGTGGCACTAGATGACCAATATGCAAACAAGTTTGCCCCTCTTAATAAATGCGGCCATCTATCCTAAACCTGGGTCATAAACTTCTCTAAGCTCCAATGGCCAGGCAAAATGAAATGCCCTATAGGTTATACCTTTGCCTTGCGCATTTCCATTAAAGCTTCATCTCCAAGTGTCGATGCAACACATGCACCAACACGATCAACAATGATATGATCCATTTCATATCATCACATGACCTTCTTGATCCATCGATCTTGACCTCACTTGCTCTTCACCGTTCGTCGGTCCATCGGCGCCAAGTCCCTCGACTTGCCCTTCACACTTGCATAGGTCCGTCAAGCCAAGCCTTGTCTTGATCTTCACCACTCGGTCACATGACTCCATGTCATGTCTCATGTGTGCAATAAGCTCCTTCATTGCATCATCATGTGTGAACTAATTTCACGTGTATAATCTCAATCACACATATTAGTTCACCTAATGTTGACACTCAATTACCAAAAACCACAAGGGACTTTTTTTTTGAAGGAGGGAGGTGAGCAAGTGGTGGCGGACAAGGAGTTCGTCAACGAGCGGGTGGTAGACACCGGATTGGGGGGCCGGGCACGCCGTCATCGAACTTCGGCTACGACTCACGGTGGCGCCGCCTCCACCAACCCCTAAAACTCGGGGGAGCGAAGCGGCGTCGCGGCGGGGAGGATTCGAGCCCTCGCCGTCCCTTGGCGTCCCCATCTACGCCGGCAATGGCGGCTCCTCATCGGCGCCCTCTCGATCAGCCCCGCCCGCCTGGAGAATGGCGAGGAGCGGGCTGGGCCGCGTTCTGACGACAGCTAACCCCTCCGCCATCGCACGGTGGCTTAACATCATCCGAGACGCTGCCGCCAATGGCGAGTAGTAGCGAGCTTGCCCGGCTCCACCTCACGCACGCCGGGGGCCGGTCAACCACTCGGAGGCCAAGGGCCACCCTGAGTGGAGGCGGCATTGGCAGAGCTCCGGGCGGTTGAGAAGAACCGACCAGGAGCTCGTTGGCCTCCCCGACGGGCCACCGCCCAATCTCGTTGAAGTGGGTTTCAAGCTCAAGAAGGACGAAGGGGTGGTCAAGCACAAGGCGAGGCTGGTGGCGGGGATTCCCCTATGGCAGGGGGGGTCAACTACGAAGACGTTTCTTGTTTCGGTGGCGAGCGGATGGAGTCCAGGCGGATGCTCCTCGCCTTGACCGGGCAAAGGGCAGGAAGGGGGTGGAAGGTCCATCACATGGACGTGAAGTCCGCTTCCTCGGCGACCTCAAGGAGGAGGTGTGCGTGCGGCGGCTGTAGGGCTTAGCGTCGCCGGAGAAGAAGGCAAAGGTGTACGCTGAAGAAGGCGTTATGCGAGAGGCTGCGGCGGCGCCGCGCTCTCGAACGAAGTCTGGGCGCCCGCGGCGAAGCGAGCGAGAGCGCGCATGAGGCCGCGGTGTACAGTGGGGCAGCGGGGAAGACTTTGCTGGCGATCGGCGTCTCGTCGGCGACGATCATCCGCCGTCGCCGATTGGAGGAGGTGGAAGCTTCAAGGCCGCAATGAAGGATCGCCGAGATGGCGACCTTGGCCTGCACGCTTTACTACCCGGCGTCGAGGTCCGGGAGGGATGCCAAGGGCATCACGGCCAAGCCAGCCAACTAAAGGGCGGGTTCTCGGTAGGAGACATGGTGGATCAAGCAACTTGGCGGCCACCCCAATGGAGAAGCGAGAGTTGAGCAAGGAGAGCAAAAGCGGAGGAGGTGGATCTGACGATGTCGGCTGGCCGGATGGGCTTTGCGGTACATTTTGTGCACACCAAGCCGAGACTTGGCGTTGCCGTCGGCTACGAGCCGGTTCATGGGGCGGCCCACGGCCAGAGCATTTGCGGTTGTGAAGGTGTGCTCCCATGTCGACCACATTATACCCAACCCTTCTAGGGTTTGGAGGAATAAGTGACAATTATCCTCTAACACTCCCAATGGCGTGCCTGGCGCTGTTAAATTAATTACCTTGTTTAGTATTCCTAGATATACCCGGTAGCCTCTGGTGGCAAACCCTGGCATTCCTCTAATATGGTATCGGTGACTAATGGGGTCTGGTCCTTCCTCTCCCTCCCAGCCCTTCCTCTTCCGGCGCCGCCCGTCTCTTCGATCGCCAGCGCCCTCCTGGATTCTGCGCTTTGGACTGGCGCCCATACGGCTAACTGCGTCCATGGGCTGCTCCCTCCCTCGGCTACGGCGCCACCACCATCGCCTCTCCGGCCGAAGCTCCCGCGGCGAGGCCCTCGCGGACGCCAAGACCCTAGAAGATGCGATCATTTGCTGAGTCCCACCAACAACGGCGTCGCCGGCGGCTCAAGCGGTCGACCTCCTCAAATCCGGCTGCCATTTGCTTTCGGGGCGCGTTAAACTCTGCTATTTGGCGCCCTCGAAATTTGGCCGCCGCGCAGGCGGCCGGAAGCCTGGAGCGGCGAGAACTACGACTGCGAGGCGCCGCCGCCCTCCACGGACCTCCGCGGCGGCGATGACTCCAGCGGTACGGCGACCACTCGCTGCGGCGGCGCCCGCGGCGTAACTTACCTCAACGTCGAGCGCCCGGTAGCCGAGGAATTTGATTCCGATCGTTGTGGACTGCGGGCCTCCAACTACTCCAAGTGGCGTGGCTTCGTTCTCCTCATCACGTTGAAGGATCCGTCCTCGCGCCAACTCTCCTACGCATGGGCGTGGTCGTGTCACCGGATCTTCAACACCATCTCTCGGACCTCGCCGGCGTCATTCATGGCGATGGCATCTCTACTCGGGCTACAGGTTAGTGCGGAATAGCGGTTCCTCAACAACCCGCGAGTCGTGCGATGCTCCTTGGCGCGCGAGTTCCACACCCTGCTCCCGGGCGCCCTCTCCCGACGACAGCGCCGCCAAGATGAAGGGCATGGCCAACGCCCTTGCTCACCTCGGCGAGCCCATTCGGTCGCACCCTTGTCTTCCCGAACATCTGTGGCCTCAGCAGTGTTCGATTCATGTCTCGGCTTCGTGAAGCGTCGGCCCGACGTTCCTCGCCGCCGATGTCCGTCGGCGATCTTAGCCTCGCGGGCTCAACATGCCCTCTCAGAAGCCCGGCTCTGCCACGGCCTCGTCACCGTCCGACAAGCTGCCCTCTCGGCCCGGCTCTGCCCGCGGCCCTCGTCGCCGTCGGCAAAACTGCGGCCCCTCTCCGTCCTCCGTTGGCCAAGTTTCCCCGCGCCCTCCACCCAGGCCCGCTGAGAGGGACTTCCTCGGGCTCTGGGAACGCGGCCGTGGCCGGCGTCGCCATGGCGGGGGCCCGGGACAGCGCGCCTGCGGCCGATGGCTTGCGACCGGTGGCTCGTCAATGGGTCGGCTAGTGGGCGTCGTGGCCCTCCTTCAACCGTGGTCGGGGTCCATCCCGTGTGGCGGGTCCATCCGTAATGGCGGGTCCACCCCGGCGGTCATCGTGGCCCTCCTGCCGCCTCGGTTTGCCCGTGGCCTCGCCAAGCCTGTTGGCGGGCGCCACCCGGACTTCGCCCCGAGTCACGGGGCTTTCTACGGCGCCCCGGAGCCTTCTCCATGGGACCGCGGTCCCTCGCCAGCGCCGCCGACGCCCGTCTCCCTCCCCTCCATCCAAGCACCTCGGGTGGGTGAGGGGATTGATGCCTCCTCTCATCATCGCCTCGGCCACGGTATGGTTACCATGTCCTCTTCCCCTCTTTTCCATCTTCCATCGTTGTAGAACATGGCGCCACCCTCCGGTTGTCGGCCGCAGGGTACTCTCCTATTCGACCCGTTCCGCCTCAATGATGTCCTTGTTGCCGGACATAATCAAAATCTCTCCTTTCCATTCGCCAAATTTACTCGCGACAATCTTGTTTCGATGGAGTTTGACCCTCTTGGTGTTTATGTGAAGGATCTTCGTGCCGGGAACACCCTTCTTCGCTATGACGGCCCGAGGCCTCTCTACACCTTGCGGCTTCCTTCGTCCCCTTAGTCTCCTGGCGGCTCTTGTGGCAACACCTTCCCCGACCACGGCACCGTCGTCTTGGCCATCCGTGCTGCCACCCTTGAGCCCTCGCTCGGTCCTCCTCCATCGTTTGCGGCAAGTCTGAAGATGCCTCCCTCTGTCATGCGTGTCAGCTCGGACGCCATGTCCGCCTACCTTTTCCTAGCTCCTCGTCGAGAGCTTCTAAGAATTTTTATTTGATACATTGTGATCTGTGGACTTCCCCTGTTATCAGTGTATCCGGTTTCAAATACTATTTAGTAATTCTCGACGATTGCTCTCACTTTCTTTGGACTTTTCCACTTTGATTGAAGTCTGGCACTTTCTCGGTCCTTTCCAATTTCTTCGCTCTTGTGCAAACCCAATTCGGCTGCACCATCAAGTCTGTGCAATGTGACAATGGGCACGAATTCGACAATTCTACTTCTCGTGCTTTCTTTCTTGCCAAAGGTGTTTCCCTTCGCATGTCTTGTCCCTACACCGCACAACAGAACAGCAAAGCCGAGCGCGTCATTCGCACCACTAACAACATCACTCGCACTCTTCTTTTCCAAGCATCCATGCCCCCTTCCTATTGGGCTGATGCCTTGGCCACTATCACTCACCTCCTTAATCGCCTCCCCACGAAAACCTTACACATGAGCACACCCTTCTTCACTCTCCATGGCACCCTTCCTTCTTATCATGACCTCCGAACAACCGGGGTGTTCAAGCTATCCTAACCTTACTGCCACCACCCCACACAATCTAGCCCCGAGGTCCACCCTATGCGCTTTTCTCGGCTACTTCCCCGATCATAAGGCATACCGCTGCCTAGACCTCTCCACTAATCGTGTCATCACCTCCCGCCACGTTATCTTTGATGAAGCAACGTTTCCTTTCTCCCCGCCGTGGGACTTCTCCGCTTTTCGGCGAGACTTGATTTCCTCACTAATGGCGACCCCCCTTCAATCTTTTCTCCACATCACGGGGAACATCGGCGCTACTCGGCGACCTCGGCTGGTTCGGTGCCGGGCCGCCCCCCGGGTTTCGCGCTCGGCTCCCTCGCTCCACGAGCCCTCACCGCCCGTGGAGGTCTCCGCGGCCTCGAGGGGCCTCTCCGTGAGGGGCGGTGCCCAGCGGCGTCCGCGGTTCGGCGTCCCCACCTCCGCTGCTGCGACCCGGCTCCGGTGCCCTCGGCTCCGGCCCGGGTTCGGTGCCGCGTCGCTCAGGGGCCCTCGACTCCCCGGCCCGGTCCTCTCGGGCCCCCTTCAACAAGGCGGTTGTCCACGTCATGCGGCACCCCCTCGCCCCGTTGGGCCTATCGTCGCCGGCTCAACATGCGTCCGTCTACCAGCCACACTCACGTCAAGCACGACTCACGGGCCTCCGGTACGGGCTGTGTCCATCCGCCTTGTCGCCAATTCCCATGGCATGGCGACTTCGCGGAAGTCCAAGCCGGCAGCCTCGTGTCCTTCACACCGAGGCCCCTCTCTCCGCTGCCACCGGTCACGCCCACGGCGCCCTTGCTTTGACCCGCTCTGGCGTAGGGCCATGGAGGAAGAACATCTTTGCTCGATGGAGAATCATACATGGGATCTCGTTCCACATACTGCCAAGGCAAAGCGTGGTCAGCGGCAAATGGATATTCAAGCACAAATTTCATCTTCGGCGGTTCTGCGGGCGGGTACAAGGCTCGTTGGGTGCCGTGGTTTCACTCAACGCCCGGGGTTGATTATGGCGAGACTTTCGGTCCGTCGTCAAACAACTGTCGCATGAAAGGTCCTAAATGGCTAGAGGGGGGTGAATAGCCTAATAAAATTTCTACAAAATCACTAGAGCAACTTGTTAGTAATTAACAAAACGTAAATGCGTTTGCTCTAGCTCTACTTGTCGGCAAGCCTCCTATTGACAAATCTAGTTGCTATAGTCTCTAAATCACACTCAAGGACTATATCACTACTTTACCACTAGGTGAACAAGCTAATTACTCTAGCAACTAAGCAAGTCTACTCAAAACTACACTAGCACAAAATATATGAAAGTAATGCAAGTGTGTAGAGAAGATATACCACAATGTCGAGGCTAGTCAATCCAATCAGGAAATGAATATCAATATAATCAATGAAGCCAATCACCAATGTATGACAAGAGACAAATGGAGACTCAATGATTTATCCCCAAGTTCACTTGAGCACCCGTCAAGCTCGTCTCCGTTGTATCGACCTTCTCGCGTGTGGGTCGATGTGGAGCTCACTCCAAGCCAAATGCCTTTAGGCTTATCGCACCCAAAGCAAATGAGAGGTACTCACCAACACGAGCAATATATTATCTTGCGATTCGTAGTCCGACGAGGATGCACGGTCCTCTCACAAATCGGAGGTGGCCAAGAACAATCACCAACTCTTGCCAGCGCCTCCACCAATCACCAAGCCGGCTAGGAGTGGTGCTCTCCAAAACAACAAAGAAAACCACCGACTCACAACGATCCACAAGCGCCACTAGATGCAGCGATCAAAGCAAGTGCACTTGAATCACCTCAACTCACTAGAATGGATGCTCTCAAGCAAAGGAGTGAGGAGGAGGATGTGTGCTTTCGACTCTAGAGGTGTTAGGAATGATTCAAAATGACCAAGAGACCTCCTAGAACCCGGCCAAAGGGGTATAAATACCCCCACCACGAAATGTGTCCGTTGGGGGTGCAAAACACGCACAAATCGGTCGGCCAGGGCCCGACGGCCCGGACTCACCCGGTGAGTCCGATTGATGGGTCGTCGATCCTCTCTAACTAACCGGCCGGATCGTCGACCGGCGGTGGCCCGGGTCGGTCGTAGCGTCCGTCGGTGCTTCGATTCGGCCGGAAGCTTCGATCGATATGCGTCCGGTCGCTCCTCGGCGAAACCTCGAAACAAGCTCTGCGCGACGGCCAGCCCCGGGCGTCGGGTCGGGCCTCGTGCTCCGGTCCGCGGTTAGATGCGATAGCGTCCGGTCGGCCGAAGCTGCGAAATTTCGTCGTTTCGTCGTCGTTCCGCCGCCTTTGCTCCAAACCGACTTCCGTCACTTGATTCTTGTTGCCGACACGTCGAAGAACACCCCGACAACATGTGTTAGCATTTTGAAACAATTTTCATCAAGTGCGGGTTAGCTCTCTAGGTTAGAATGCATGCAAATGATTTTGAACCTAGAGACACATAATGGATCGATATGTGCGATAGTTTTTCCCTCTTTATAGTACAACTTATCGATCCTATAATCACTCACACCCTCTATGGTGTCTTGAGTGTAAAATCAAAATGTCCCTATGGATATACCTTTGCCTTGAGCCTATTTTGATCCTCGATCCACTCCAAGTCATGCACTTGATCATCAATTGAATCATCTCGATCCATCCACCATGACCACCATGCATCACACTTGGCTTGACCAATCTCCAACTAAATCAACACTTCGCATAGAGAGATTAGTCCTAAGGATGTCATCAATTAGCCAAAACCAATCTAGAGATCTTCACCGCACTGTGATCACCATCGCTCACTCCAGAGATTGGCCGATTCATCAACTGGACGTGAAGAATGCTTTCCTCCACAGGACTTTGTCTGAGACTGTCTATTGCTCTTAGCCCACTGGCTTCACTGAACCTGCTGCTCCTGATCATGTTTGCAAGCTCAACAAGTCCCTCTATGGTTTAAAGCGGGCACCACGCCCGGTCGGTTTGCCTCTTTTCGGCTCTCACTAGGATTCAGCGAGGCTCGGCTCTGAGACAATCTACCTCCTCCTCTATGTGGATGACATCGTCCTCACTGCCTCCTCTCCTCCACTACTTCAGCGGGTGATTAGTGCACTGAAAAAGGAGTTTGTCATGAAGGACCTCGGCTCTCTGCATCATTTCCTCGGTGTGGCTGTTCAGCGGCAGAAGGACCTCATGTTGCTCTCCGGCGCCCATACACCTTGGACATTCTCTCTCACTGCGGCATGAGCAATTGCAAAAGCCTGCTCCACTCCGGTCGATACTTGTGCCAAGATCTCGTCGATGGTGGTCCTCTAGTGGCTGATCCCCGGCTTTTCGCGGACCTTGCAGGGGCCCTCTGATTACCTCACCTCTACTCTTGGGGGACATTGCTTATGCGGTTGAGCAAATCTACTTGCATATGCACGATCCCCGGGAGGCTCATCTTACTGCAGCTAAGCTACCTTCAGGGCACCAACAACTATGGGCTTGTCATTCCCCGCACCGCTCCTTCTCGGCTTGTTGTCTACACCCGGCGCCGGTTGGGCGGTGAGTATCGGCCCGCCAGCGATGTCGGTGAGGTTTCTTGGGTGGCAACTCCTCAAGAGTTGCATCGCCCTGTCTTCGGCCCGGCCTCGTCTCTCTTTGCGACAGCGTCGTCGGCCGTCTACCTCTCCACCAACCCCGTGCAACATCGGTAGCGCACCAAGCACGTGGAAATCGAAATCCGCCGTCAGGGGCGGGTCGCCATTGGGGCTGTTAGGTGTGCTTCACGTCCCCACCACGTCGCGGTTCGCCGATGTCTTCACCAAAGGCCTCCCTATACGTCTTCCGCTGATTTTAGTTTCCAACACGAGCGTCCGTTCCACCAATGTTCCGTCGGGGGTGTTAGAATTAATTACCTTGTTTAGTATTCCTAGATATACCAACCGCCTCTGGCGGCTTAGGCCCTTTTGGGCGCGGCCCTTGGGCTCCCTCTCCCTCCTATTTATATGTAGTAATCATTCATTGTGTAATCTAAGCCTTTGGCATTCCTCTAATAAGCCCCTCTTCATGATCGCAAAGCCCCGGATCCGGGGAGATAGAACCGAGAGGAGGTCGAGCCGAGCCGACCACTCCTCTTCGTGATGCGCCATTTGGATCGGAAGGAGATGTGGAGGGAGTAGGCAGCCCCTCCTCTTAGTGGTGCGGGAAATGGAGCCGGGAGGTGATGGAAGGAGCGCAGGAGGGAGTGGGGAGGAGGGAGCCGGTGGATCCACCCCTCCTCCCCATGATCGGCGGTGGAGGCCGGGGAGGAGACCGGGAGGAGCACCCGGACATGGTTGGCATGTTTTGCGGTGTTGGGAGGGACCCTCGCCAAGGACCCCCGGTAGCTCTGGGCCAAAGTGAAACACCCGGTGCGGGGCGCGAGATCAAGAGAAACACCGGCGGGCGAGTCAAGTGAAACACTTTCCGGCGCGGGCGGCGAGTCAAGTGAAACACCCCAGCGGCGGCGAGGGGGGCCAAGCTGGATGGGCTCAAGGGCGGCGGCGGAAGGAGGAAGAAACCCTAACGAAGCCTTGGCCGCGTTGGGACATGTGTTTTTTACCTTTGCGCCCCTGGCGGATTGTACCAATTTGCCCTTGGCGGGCCCTAGGCGTAAGTGGCAAGTGCGCCTTGTCCCGATTTGTAACTACTGAAAATCGGCGGGGGCCTATAAATACTGGGCCGATGGGGCGTATGTGAGGCACCGATCGGTTAAGACTTTTTTGACCTATTAATCAAAAGACATTCTCTCGGGATCCCGCCTTTGCCCACGTCACCCGTGTGGGGCGGGCTCGTGGGTTGCGTCTCCCTACCTCTCTCCGTGGGAAGCCCTCGCCCCTCCTCCCGCCATCCCGTGGTGAAGGCGAGGGGCGTGCGCGATACCCACATGCGGTAATGGTTTGGTTACCGTTGCATCTTGTTGTTTGAACTTTATGCTACGCTTAATGAAAAACGCCTTAGCGGCACGGTCTAAAAAAAAGAGAAAGGCGGGCGACATTGCAAGCGGTGAGGAAGAGAAAGATGATTCCATTAGCTCTGTTTCCTTCAGTTTATTTCTATTAAGATGGATGCTCCACATAAGGAGCGCGCCAGCCCCCTATGGGCACCAAATCCCTCTCTTTTAAAAATGTGAGCGCACATTGAATCACCAACAAATTACAGAAAATAAAAAGGTAATGTTGGGACCATACAATCCATAGCACATGCATGAAGAAAACAAGTTAAAAAGAAGGTCTATGTTCAGTGTACTAGTCTACTAAGGCGCATGACTTTAAATTCATTATGAGACAAATTACATGATTAAGTGATAATGCAAAAGAAACTCACCTCTGAATAGAGAATAGAGGAAGCAACCAACACTCTCTGTCTCTTAGACTCCGTTATTGGCATATTGAGGATGGGGCCAAGCACACTGTATGGTCACAAGATTTAGGAATTAACAAAATGGCCACCCATGATCGACTAAAAAGCTGAATCATATAATATATCTAGCTGCATGCACTGATTAGTTGCACCCAAAAACCAAATCTGATGGGGGAAAGGCAGAACCCTCTCCCTCACCCTCATGTGGAAATGTGAAATTGGAGCAAGCAAACAATTCTTATTAAAAAATATGCTAACAGTTGCACCCAAAATCCTAAGTAGATGGGGAGACATTGCCAATTCACTTAAACATCAACACAATATATGAAATCAACTTGCTAGTGTTGAAGTTCTGATTATTAACTACTCCCTCCATCCCAAGATACTTGATGTTCTAGGATTTTTTAGAACAGATTAGTGCTCAATGGATACTATGTAGTAAATTACAACAAATCCGCCAACTCCTAACAAAGATCATTAGGGTCTCTTTTTAGAAGCCATCGGCAGTTTAGCATTAGCACAGCTACATCGCTGTGAATCTGACTTTGCTAAATGATGCCGTTACCTCCAAAAAGTGCAGATCGAGGTTTTCTTGGAGATGAATAACTGTTGCCATCAATTGGCATCATGCTTCCAGCCTGGTGGTCCATTCCTTGTGATACCACATCCTTTATGCTAACATCTTTTCGTAAAAAGCATCACCTTCACCATTGTCATCCTCCCTCATCGAAACAAGAACCATTCTGAGCATGCAAAGAAATGGTTGATCGCTATCTAGCAACTGATAGAGGGCAGTCATAACCCCCATACCAGGGCCAGATCCCCTCAATACCATGACCACCACCAAGTCCAGATTCATCTAACAGAAGTGCCTGCAGCACAGCAACTGATTTCTTCACAAGTGGAAATTCAATCCAAATCCCATTTGAATCCCCCCCCCGGTCCTCTGTACCAGCCCCAGCAGGTATCTCGCCCACGGAAGCAAGGGCAGCGGCCACAGGCAGAGCAGGGGCGGACCGGCTGCTGCTCCCGTTCGCGGAGGGGAAGGCCGCGCTGCTCCCGGTCGCGTAGGGGAAAGCCGCGCGTGGGCCCCTGCCTGCGCCCAGGGGCCGCGCGAGGAGAGGGCGTCCAGGGGCCACGTGGGGGCAGCGGGAGTCGCGGAGGAGAGGGGAGGGAAGGAGGAGGGCGGCGGCGCCGGCTGCCAGCCGGCCATGGGGCGGCGGCGGCGGCGGTAGTAGGTGACGGGAGAGAGGAAACTACCAGGCTGATACGATGTTAGATTGTAATTCTCATTGCTTGGGCTAACCCTAGAAGGGTAGCAATATAGTTCTCCATACATGGCCTCATGGGCCTAATACACATACTCCAACAAGTATCAGTATCCCTGACAACATAACAGAAAAAATGTTGTTACATAGCAGTGCTACTGCATCTAGGTGCCACCAACCTGTTATTCTTGAGCAGAGGGAGTAGGAAATGCAGTCAAAGCTACCAACTCTACTATTTCAAACATAAGAATTGCCATAGCCATAATCTATATATCATTTGTACCTATTCCTACTTTTTCCCCAATTAATACCACAATTTAAGCCAGAGGATTCAAAACATTTATTTTATAGGAAGAGACACAAAAAAACAAAACATGACAAAAAGGTTGATACCTTGCTGCGCAGCTCTTGTAATATGTAAAGATGGTCTCATTAAGCTTCTGAGCAAGAAGATCGAAGCAAAGATCAACCTACAGGGCAGTGCACAAGTAATAGAGGTAAGAAGTTCGCAAATGCATGAAGATAGAATTTTGAGGTAAGAAGTTCGCAAATGCATGAAGATAGAAATTTGACTCTATGACCATGGGTAATCCCAAGCCACACCACCACCTTGCTTTCTTCCTAGATGGTAATTCATATGCAACCA
Organism: Hyparrhenia diplandra; assembly: GCA_015847255.1. Classification (NCBI taxonomy): domain Eukaryota; kingdom Viridiplantae; phylum Streptophyta; class Magnoliopsida; order Poales; family Poaceae; genus Hyparrhenia; species Hyparrhenia diplandra. The sequence goes on from JADLZK010008575.1 coordinate 38,723, forward strand.
GATTAACCATGCAGGACTTAAAACACCATTCCCAGCCTAAACATGAACCAAAATGAGTTTTTATGCTACATAGCTGAGTGAGTTAATATCGTTTAATTTGGTTGGATATATTCAGCAAGAAAGCTACAATAACAAGAACACAGTTAAGATGGAGAACATGTCTGGCACCTACCAAAATGGAAGTGCATGAATGGATAATCAAGTGTGACAACGGTAACTGCCTACCTCAGCTTCAATTTCATCATAAAGAAATCTCTGCTTGAGAGAAGTTAGTGCATGCTGAGCAGAGTCATTGTAAAGGTCAAATGGAATCAAAATGCTTTCGAGAAGACCAGCATCTTGTGATTCAATGACATGGTCCACCAGCATCCACGGGAGCGAGCATTCAATTGGAAACTGTCACCAAGACATAAATTAGTATTAGCCTGCACTAGCACTTACAACAAGCTGCTTAAAAAAATTCTACACATGAATTCTCACTAATAGTTCCTCCCATCTATAATTTCATTATACTTCACAGAGGAAAACAAAAATGCTCCACCTGAATGGCACGAGAAGATTCAAGATAAAATTCTCTGAACCAAAGAAACCCAGATCAGTTAGAGTACCAATAGTCGCTGCATATTATACCAAAAAAGGGTAGCAGTTAATTGTACTCCAAAGCAACAGGATAAACAAACAGTAAATATGAATTGCTGAGATTCAGAGTAGTGAAATGAAGGTTAATTGAAAATGTTCAGACTAGAATATGAAACATATGAAGTGCATGTGAATTTCTGTCTTTAAGATTGACTCAGATTAAGTATGCACCTGTATAATCCAAAATATGCAAGAAAAAACTAAGTTTGTAGAAAAATGTCTCTAGTTGTTTAAGATCTTCCACAGGTATGCCAGGGCCACTATTCCCAAATAGTCCTCCAGGTTTTCTCAGATTACCACCAGATACAAGCTCACATATAAGAAATTGCAAACAATGAATCTGTAAAAGTACAACAATAATAGTTACATCAGCAGTGCAGTAAAAAAAGATATTCTAAGTAGAATACAAAAATACAACAAATGTTCCAGTATAAATAAATAAAAGAAATAAAGTGACAACTTTACAGTTTGTTATGACCAGTTAACTGTTAAAATGAACTACTTTCTGACATTAACCTCCACCCGCAAAAAACTCACCCTGCCAAAAAAAATATAAAAGTTGTAGACACCCTTTTTATTTATACTTTTCAAGTGAGTGCAGTAGGGATGTGCATTGATTGAATTAGACAGTTAAGAGAGTTTTCCAAAACTGAAGTCAATAATCAGAAAAGATGAGTGAAGTCAATAAAGTAACAATGCAGTTTGTCCTAAAACATTGTCACCTAGCCTCCTACAATCTTGAACAGTATTGTATGAGCACTGGGGAAATGTTCGAACGCGAACTTTGCCAGGCAATGCAGGGGCTAAAGAACTTAAATTGATAGATCATTGCATACTAAAAACATGAATGAAACCTGTGCAGCTGTTGGTGCAACTGGTCTTGGGTAAAAATGTGTTCTGTCTCATTTCCTCAGTTTCTTGGTGTAGTGAGTGCTGCTCTGGGTCTGCCTTACTAGTGTTGGCCATCCAATCTGCTGAGAGGGTTCGCATATCAGAGAGAATCCTGAAAGAATACAAAGGAAAAATGAGCAAAAAATTTTAGTTTTACAAATCCATTCTCAAAATAGGAGTGCATTGTCACACAGATCCAGTTCAAAGACTGTCAATCACAAAATCAATAAAACAGAGAATCAGAAATGTCTAGACCCAGTGGAACTTTGGATAATCCTGAAAGAATACAAAGGAAAATGAGCAAAAAATTTTAGTTTTACAAATCCATTCTCAAAATAGGAGTGCATTGTCACACAGATCCAGTTCAAAGACTGTCAATCACAAAATCATTAAAACAGAGAATCAGAAATGTCTAGACTCTAGACCCAGTGAAAATTACAACAGAACAAACCCGACAAATTAGGAAACTAATCACTATGAATCTAATTCCCAATTAGCAGCATTGGCACTGCCTGGTCGTTCCAAAACGAACAGTAAGGTGCCATAATCTCATTCATAGCAGCATTGGGTACAAGGAAAGGGAATGGCTATACTGCTATAGTACAGTAGTACACCATTTTTTTTTTACAAAAGATCTAAACAAGCAGCAACATAAGGAAATGGAATTATGTAACTAATAATAAAGCTTCAATAGTCAAAAAGCAATCAGAACTTGTTGTAGAAAAGTGAGAACTGCTTGCAGTGAAGCAGATAAGACCTTTTCATAGTCAAAACATGTCGTAGAGTTTTGTTGCGAATCTGAAATAGGGCGAGAGAATTTCCAGGCACATTGTTCCCCAAATCCTGCCAGTCCAACGACTAAGAAGCTGGAAACCTTCAACAACAATATCATACATGTTCCCTTTGATATCCCGGGACCAGTCATTATCCACACCATCTGATGACTTCAATCTTATCATCTGAAAGAACAGATCAATATCAATGCATGAAAGAGGACACCAAAGAAAATAAGTGTTACTATCTCAGTATTAAATGAAATACTTTTTAAATTCTTTTCCTTTTGATAACTCAATGTATGGTATAGTGCAAATAGGTTTCATCAAACTAAAGATAGAGAACGCAATGGTGGATACTATTACAGCACAAACCTGCTCGTGTATATTTTCCATAGATGAAGAGGACTGTTACAAGTATAAATGGAGAGAGCCTAAGCTAGAGAGTTAAGAGGGGAAGTCCCAGAGAGGCTAAGCTAGAGTTTGGGGGACGTCCTAGGCAACACACCTGGAGAGTTCTCAGGTAGCACACAGCAGATACAAAGTAATGGCAGGTGTTAATACAAAGTAATAGCCGGTATTAAATGCTAACAGAAACAATGTTCAGGCAGTGATTATTATCCATAAGGACAGCAATAGTGATGGCTCATGACTCATGTGATATCAATTTTACAGTTATTTTAGAAAAATATAAGAGTGATGCAATGAAAAAGTTTATATGTTTTGCCTGATCCATAGCAGAAGCAAAATGTATAGAGAAGTCGTCATGCTCAGCTCTGATAGTTCCCATGTGATTCAAAATCAAGTGATGCCTCTGATAAGTGGTTTAGTTAAGGAACTTCAAGCATACTATGACCTATCATATGCAAATTTAGTTCATTCTAGTTGCGCTTCCTGCTCTAACAAAATTCCATTTGCCTTTATGTGGAATAAATCATGAGGATCAGTTTTTTGTACATAATAGGGATTCTGTCTAGGTAAGAAATGAACATTTGTTTGAACCCATTTGTGAAAAAATGTTTAGGAAACTCAGCAGAAAGGATATTCTTGCAGCTCTCGACCCTGAATTTCATGAGGTGCTTGAAGAGTAAGGAGACGAGTTTGACTGGAAAAATTCTGAAAATATGATGATAATTCCTTCAAAATTGCAGCAGGAGAGAGATGCAGATCTGGAAATGCGGGATCACTGGCTCATTCTGTAAAAATGAAAAAGAACAAAAAAAAAAAGAGGTAAGGGCGATAACAAATTTTAAAATATGAAGTACCATAATCAGATAAACATCAACTCCTCCAAAAAATACTAATAATAAGTAGACATAAGTGAATAACTACAAGGAGATGATCAAACCTTAAAAACATTGAGAAGCGATTTATCTTCACCCTCTTATAAAGCGACTCACTCTCCTTCTCTGATGAGGTTGCTAGGACAACCAAAACTGGGAGGACACGAAATAGGGTATGGCGCTCAGGAAAAAAGAAGGGCAAAGTCCAATTCCAATGACTCCACACAAAAAATACTATAAGAACCTGTAGAATATTCTCAACACTGTTGTTTTTAAGTTAAGGAAATCAACAACAGATTGACAAATAAAATGAAGCAACCAGCCATGAAAATTAATTTGTTCTAAAATAACAGGTGCATAGCAACAAGCAGATTTTTATAGCCATCTGAATTCTGAAATTAATCTGTTCTAAAATAACAGGTACATAAACTAACAATCAGACACTTAGACAGCTCAGGTACAAGCACACAATCTATGATGCTGGTGTGCAGATTTGTACTATGGGCATCTAAAAGGTGTTCAATAACTGATTTTTCACTAAAAAAAATCCAGTGCAGGGTTGTGTTGCTAAAAAAATAGATTCAGTCAATTAAACAAAGTTACTTAAGCTCTCACCTACAGCAAGAAAACTTGCAAGAGACAGGATCTTTGTTGCAAATGTATCAAAACTTATCAATTTTGAAATTGCATGTTTTTTTCCTACTACAAGCAACAAAATCATCTGAAAGAACTCATATAGAATGCTTATAAAAAGCAAACAATTGTGATGTTCAAACACAAAGTGGGATACGTATTTGTCGAAACATCTCAGCATGCAAATTTAACAAGATGGCCCATCTGGTGCTCAGAAAAATCTGCAAATGCAAGCAAAAAATCAAGTTAAAAATGCATATATATTAGCTATCGTGATAATACTTGCATGTGCCAAACAATTCAGTGAGGAATTTATTTAGTCCATTTCCATCCCCTTGAAAATCGGAATTTCAAAGTGTTCTTATTTTAAACTATTTTACAAAAGTGTTTATTCTACTCAAGAATCAAGATACTTCACAAGCATGCAACCCATTAAATGTTGTTAAACAATAGCATCAACTACAATGTCTGTAGATTCCTGTAATTGATGTCTGTAGATCAAGTTCTTATAAATTCAACTAATTTGCTTATTATTTTAAACATGGAGTAATTTCTGAGCTTAACACAATGGAACCCAACTCTGTAGAAGTAAAACAGCAAGGAAAATTGTGCACAAGGCTCTTGTGTCAGGTTATCATAATTGACTTGGTAGTGTGGATGCTAGAGGGAGGGGGGGGGGGGCTATGGCATACAGCCAGGGCTTCTGCCCTGGGTCGGTGTTCTTGCACATTGGCCATATCCTTTGTTCAAGCAAGGTGCACATGTTTCAGTTATTCTATAGTATTTGGGTCTTGAGTGTGTTGCGTGTGTGGTATTGTACATTTACTCATTCAGTACTCTCTCTTTAATGAAATGACACACATCTCTCCTTTGTCGCTCGAGAAAAATATTATCGTATTTGATTGGTATAGTGGTGTCAGAGTGGGGAAATTGGTAGATTAAAAAGGAATTTATGGTGTACAAATAACTAGAAAGGATTTCAGAGTTCCAACATAACAAGAAGCTGTAATGAAGAGCAATGACAAAGCAGCAACCTGAAGATCATCCAGCTCTTCTCTCATGGTGTCGGTATCCTGCCACTGGGTGCTTACTTGAGTGAATGTTCTGCATGAAAATATAAACAAAAATCAATCGCTGCATCTAAGAGGACATGTACTAGCATTCAAACATGGAATACCCTAGAATCTATAAATCAAAAGAAAATAAAAAGTATCTGGATGTTGATATATGATACTGGACTAATAGGTAAGTTGCAAAGTTGTAATATTAAGTGGTAAAAGTGACATGGCATGTATTACTAGATGCTTACCATTTTAGGCGTTACTGGAAAGTACAGAGTATCCTAATATATTGCAAGTGAATCCACAACTTTTATAGTATCTATAAAAAGTTAGTCCATTCTAAGTTGCAAATGTTACTCTCCACAACTTCAACTAGTTATTCAGAGAGCAATTTTTTATACATGTGCAAAGACTATTTTCATAGCACCTGGCAGTAGATTCAATACAGCTGCATACAAACATCAGATGACACTATGGGCATAAAAACACGGATATATGAACATGTCATTTTTATGGTAGTTTATAAAACACACTAAATGGTATGTCCACTCCAGCTGTACAATTGACACTACCAACAAGGAAAAGAAATAGCATATCGAGGAATGCAAAATTGGAAGTCAGTTTCATACACAACTATCAAATAACAAGGTGATCAACTAGCAGTCAGAAAATTTTGGAGCAGATACAGTTCTAAACTCATTTCTGTCACTGCCATAGGTGCTCCAAAAAGACAAGGCATGACCATGTACCTCTAGGACCATGAAAAATCATTAGGTATGCTTGCTTTTTGCATTCTTCAGATGATCAAGCTGCAGTAGGACGTCAAGCAACTTCAGCATAGACCTGCATGAGTGACACAACAAAGAAAAACAAAAGCTTTTATTCCCAAGTTAGAGAGGAAACCCAACACGAGCAGCAACCCTACCCCAAGAATGCAAAAATCAAAAAAGAGGTATCTCTTATGGAGATGAATTACATGAGTGATATCAAGATAAAATCACAAATATCATTCTCAACTTGAAAAGAACAGAACAAACAAAAAAAAAGCTTTGAAGCTATGTTCCTATGCAATTTGAGAGGATGTCTCAAAAAAAAGCTAAGCAATATTGATCAGGAGAAAGAACAAACCAAAAATGAGTGATCGTGGGTCCATTAACCAGTCCCTCTGGCCTAGAGAATCTCTGCATGTCAGCCGCCAACTGAACCAGATGATACAATGGTGTGAAGCTCAACAAGAGGTACCCCAACAAGTGCCTTTTGAAGGAAATACCCTATAGAAGAGATAAGTATCTCGAAAAAATCAAACACTCTGTAGCTACTACCTTAGAAGCAGCAGAAGCTTACCATCTCTGAATTTCACGCAAACGACTCATTTCCAAGTCAAGAACTTGATAGGTTTCCAGATACAAGTCCGCTTGGTTATGCTTCATTGAATCAGGCAGCTGCACTCAAGGTTCTATAATATATTATTTCATGAACATACCAAACCACCTTTGGATAATGTGTCAATCAATAAATTTAAATTGATCAACAGTCAGCAGTCACCCAGATTTTGATTGATTGGCATGGAAGGTGGGAAAAGAGAGTAGTTGTATGCAAGTAGAATAACTTCACATATGACATATTGGGATAAGGTACTAGCAGCAACAGAAAAAGGTAGAAAACATTGTTTACTTAATAACACTCATTAGAAAAAAAAAAACTGACATGCATGTATACACATATGACATATTGGTATGCAATGGGATTGGAAGGAAAATAGGCATGGCAAGAAGTGTCTTTACATAGCAATCAATATAATGGCATAATGAAACAATCTGTGGACAGAGAAAGTTAACTAAGGCTAACCTGAGGTAGAGCTATTACACAGCTACGGTATGTGTACAGCAAAGAGGCCATTTCTTTTTCCTTCTTGGATCAGCGTATTCTGCAATTTGTTTTTTCCATCCACAAGACAGTGGGAAAAAAGAAGTAATCATAATTCATTTGGTGCCACATGAAATAGTGTGATTACATGAAGCAGACAAGACAATGATTTAAAGAGAGAAAAAGAGATGTGCATATACCTTAAACTAAAATAAGATCATGAAATGAGTAAATCAGTAAAGCACTGGGTGGCAACAGATCAAAGCATACAAATCCTTTCCAGGCCTATCTCTGTTCCTTCAAGTGATCCCCACAAAGTCTTTTTAACAAAATAGGGACCATTTGGAACTCAAAACTTCGAAAGGAGTTATGTTCTCATAGGAACGTGAAATAACTCCACATTCTATATTTCATGAAAGGTGGTAAAGCACTTGCTAACCATATTTGCAGCAATTAAGGCTACCTTTGAGACCCATATGAACTTCGAATTCTTTATCATAGAAGACAAAAAGGTACAGCCAGGGTTCACAAGTGGCAATAAAGCAAGGGAGGATCTTAGGTAACACATATGAGCCCATATACACAAAGAAGTAATTACCATAGAAGGAAGTTTGTGTCCATGTGCTTGTGTGCAATTTAATTAATTTGTGTCTGTTACGTGATCTGGCAGGGGAGGAGGCAATCCAAAAAGGAAACAGAAGTGGATTATCCTGGAGTGGCATCCTCGAGGCGCCTTGGGTAGGAAGCAGGAGCATAGACAGTGAGTCACTGACTGAGATTTCCTCGATTAAAATTATATATTTCATCTAGACCACTAGCAGCTGAGTTATCAGTTCACAAGATGTCCATATCTTGTGATGAAATACATCTCCATAGATAAGCAACTAAAAATATTACGAGCAACTAAAAATATTACGAGCATCTAGAAATAGGGTAATTATTCAAATATTCCATAGCAATATATACCTTACATGACAAAAGACATGATAGAGTTCATGCTAGACATGGATGAACCGTCAAAATTAAGCTCTTCTAATCAATTTATCAACCAACTTCAGCTAGCAGAAGTGCGAAACAAGTAAAATAATAAATGGTTCCTTTTCTTTGCTTATGGCTAAAGGAACATACTAGGCCGTATTAAATAACACACTATATTGGCACTAGAAAGCTAAGTGATAAATGATTTTAGTGGCTAACCTGTAATTCTAGCCATCTAAGAACCACTGTATCTGTATCACTTAGGTGAAGCAAGCAACCAAATAGCAAGAAGATGTACTTCTCCGATTTCCTATTTAAAAATAATAAGTTTTGTTTGCCTGAACCAAAATCTAATTGTGACACTTGCTGTTGAGATTTCATGGACTATGTTAATAAATTGAACTATCAATTCTCAAAAAATTAACAAACTTGGTCCTTGATTCTTACCTTCTGATGAAATGCTATCCCTAAAGCTCCTTATGCGTAACCTCTGGCTTGTCGTTAATCTCTTTCCTCTCACGAGCTGCATGCTTAAGCAACTTATCCTGACTAATCAAAGTGGTGTATCAACCTCAGTGGCCTCAGATTTGGCAGAAAGTGGTACCTCAGATTTGGACTCGTCGCTGTGTGCATCATCTTTGCCTTCCTTCTTGACTTGACCGACGCCATCTACATCTCCCATGTAGATGCATATACGGCCTCCGCCAAGTGCCACGACGCCGTCGTCCTCCTCCTTGACTTGGTCGGTTTGCTCGTTGATGTCCCCAGATGAGTGCATTGTCAATGCCAACACAAAGACAATAGAGGGTTAGTATATAGAATAAGAGGAAGAAGAAGAGAACTCATTCAAACGACCAAAAGCCAAAGAAAAGTGAAAACAGGATCATTTGAAATGAGCAAAACTTGGTCCCCAAGGACATGGCCAACGAGCCAAGCAAAGCACAACTAGCCCTCAAGAAGAGGCAGAAAAGGGCTCAACACAACTAGCAAAGCTCAAAACACCAAAAAACCGCTAGAACCTCCAGAAGAGGCAAAAGCTCAACGCAGCTCAAAGTGCAACTCCCCCTGAAAAGATGTAATATCTCAAATGAATGCATACATGTTGGATTTGTGTGTCACTCTCCCCCTTGTTGGCATATATACTTATCAAACTAAAGCCCAAAGACTGCAACTCCCCCCTCAAAAAATGCTATGAAAGAAAAGGGATGCAAAATGCAGAAGCTTCAAGAGCATAGCAATCAGAGTGAAAATATGCTTTAGGTAGTGCTCTGTATAGCAACAAATACAAGTGCTAGCAAATGCTCAAACTGATCAAGTGAAACGAAATATGAAGTTAAGCACTTTTGTTCAATTTTAAGCAATTTAAAACGAGGTTCACCACTAAAAGTAGCGCATAGCAGGTATAAGCAGGAAATCAACCTAGTGCTAACAAGTGTATGCAAGGTGAACTACCCCAAGCAGCGGCCACACATCATGTCAAAGACGAACCTAACACTTGTGTTCTCATTAAATTTTAATTTTATCGGAGTTCGCAGCTTATTAACACAAGAATTAGTCAAAAACATGTGTCCGAGAGGTTATCGATCTTGTCACTTTAGTTCACAACCATGCCAAGCCATAAGCTTAAGACAATGATTTAGGGCATCCACTACAAGGCTCAAGTTCATCCTAAGTGCAATAGGAAGCCGTCTCGATACCTTGACGTGGGACAGTATAGACCCATCTCCGAGAGGTTATTGATACTGTCAGCTTTAGTTCGCAACCATGCCAATCCATAAGCTTAAGACAATGATTTAGGGCATCCACTACAAGGCTCAAGTTCATCCTAAGTGCAATAGGAAGCCGTCTCGATACCTTGACGTGGGACAGTATAGACCCATCTCGATCTTTTCTCTCGATACTGTCAGCTTTAATTCGCAACCATGCCAAGCCATAAGCTTAAGACAATGATTTAGGGCATCCACTACAAGGCTCAAGTTCATCCTAAGTGCAATAGGAAGCTGTCTCGATACCTTGACATGGGACAGTATAGAGCCATCTCGATCTTTTATCGTCACTTAACTTGGATTTCAAATTTTATCACAAGTTTATTAGGATTTGTCCAAGCAAGTGAATGGCTCAAAACATGAGACGTAGCAACCTAGCATATAAATGATAGCAAAGGGATCTCAACATATCCTACACATGCTATTTGCAATCTCAGTGGTGAATATTTTTCAAGTTTAACAATAATTAAGTATGTTCACATATTATAAAACAAGCTTAGCTCATAACATGTATCAAGTGATCAAAGAGAGCCTAAGCTGGAAGCACTATCTCACAGAACATACCACATAGAGCATAATTTTATTCTAACAGCTATAATCATGAAGCTCAAATATGCTCTATCATACATGATGCTATGAAATGCAATATGATCCAAAATCAAAAGCGAAGCTAAACTCCAAAGAAAATCAAAACCATGGTCAGAAGAAACAATGGCATCTCTTGGCACCATATCTGCTACCTCATCAATGTTGCTAACCCACAGCTACAAGAACTATGCTTGATAATTTATTTAAGAAATTAGTGACATGATGCAATCAACAATATGAACCACATCTATTCCAAAATATTCCACATGATGCAAGCAGTACAATGCCACAATTTTGTTAAAAAGGAGATGTATACTTACCCTTAACACATTTGCACGTATCCATCATCTACATTGTTGCCCAGCCTTCCCATTGCCAGAAGAACAGCTTGAAGTTTCGAATTTAGTCATCTCTACTATAGGTAACAATGGTCTTTGCAAATCGAGCACTTGTTGCACACCTCCAGCACACAAATTACCTGATGTGAAACCTGTGAGAATGTTAGAATGAGGCCAACCACCAACCAAATGTATTGCTAGGCCCAAAGGGGCAGTTATACAATGTACAATGTTCAGAGAAGCCCTCCAAGTAGAGGGGAAATTGTAGAAACAAAAGAGCAATTGTCAGACTTTGACACTTACATTTGTCTTGCCTGAACCAATCCGACGTCATCCTTTCCCTAGAAATCGCACATTCAAAATCTCAGAAAACATATCTAATAGGAGTAATTGTCAGGTACAGCAGCTACCATTGTGCAATTCAGACAAACCTTGAAATGGGGCACAGTACGCTTGAGGAAATCCGCTTGTGGTTGGAAATCAGCATCAAAGATGACAACAAACTCATAATCTTTCACATAACTGCAGTTCATAGCTGATTTGAGGTTTCCAGCCTTGTAGCCATCTCGGATCACCCGGTGCGGTAAACTATGCGCACACCCTCTCGCTGCCATTTCTCCACATCCTCCTTGATAAGTGCTGAAGTGGTAGCATCATCAGAATCATCCAGCACCTGGACTAGGAAATTTGACCTTGGCCAGTCCAGGCTGCAAACTGCACCGATGGATTGCTGGTACACCTGCAACATCCAAGTCAAAGATATTAACTGAATTGGACTTGTGTTTCAAAGAAAGTGTACGCAGATCATCTCCTACAGATTTGTGGAAGCTGTGATTTCGCTACAGTTTGAAATTCGATTTCTAGCATTGCCAATTATTAACTGGCGGTTGGCGAGAACAAGCCTACTGAGATTTGGATACCAGGAAACGAAGTGTGCTCTTGCTGAAAAGTACGAATACGAACCGCGAAAAATCTAAGCTTTGTAATGCAAAAATTAAATTATGTTGTCTAAGGTACCGACTAGGCAACGACAGAAGCAACTTTAATAAACTTGAGAAAGCACCAAACTCGTGATTGGAGACACAGGTCAAAGATCCAGACCACCAATGCATCTATTTGTGCTGGGTTGACTAGAGGTAGGAGACAGGAGTCACCAGGAAGCCTCAAATTGCACACAAGAAACGAATCTTTTTGATCCCAATGCAAAATTACGCACAAACAACAAACAAAAAGGATGGTTGAAGGTTGGCTTGAGAGCTTACCTCTCTCTCATTGCACATGGGCATCTGCACAAGCACCATGGGAAGTCGTGAGGACCGGCCTCGACGTCCTCCTTGTCGTAGGCGGCGGCCAGCGGCACAGGCTTGATCCCCTTGAGCTTGATCCAGAAGCATCCAAGGCAAAGCACGATGCGGTCGACACTCTGGACCAAGAAGAGGGCGACGCATGCGTTGGTGAGGAACTGCAGCGGCGGCGCGAGGTAGTCGAGTCTTGCGCGCATCCACCCCCGCGTCGGCGGCGGCGAAGAGCCCGTCGACGGCCTGGAGTCCCGCATCCACCTCCTCCTCAAGGGAGGAGACCGAGACCGAGAGGTGCCAGCCCTGGACGTACGCCGCGACCTCGACGGCGAGCAGCAGCAGCGAGAGGGCCAGGAACACCCGGATGCAGCAGTAGAAGCGCGTCCGCAGCGCCGTGCTCTCCCCCGGGGCCGCGTCGAGTCCGTCCGCCCCGCCGCCACCCTCCGACGCGCGGCGGCCGCCACGGCCAGCACCGCCGACTCCGCACCCGTGAGCCGCCCCGCCGCGCGGTGCGCACGCAGGAGCAGCACCCACTCGCACGAGTCCGGGACGCCATCCACTCGTGAGTCGGAGGAGCTCGGCGCCGTCGCTGGCGCTCGGATCCACGCATCGGCCAGCGAGGGAGGCGTGGCGGCCGGCGCCGGTGTCGATTTGGAGGCGGACTTGGTCGGCGGCGCCTTGGCCGGAGCCGGCGCGGACGCCGCCGCCCGCTGCAGGAAGCTCAGGGCCTCCTCTGCGGCGGACGGGGCGAGCTGGTCGGCCTCGTCCGTGGTGTCGAGCGGAGGAGGCGCAGGGTGTCCGGCGGCGGAGGCACGGGGAAAAGAAAGGAAGGCGCAGGCCGGTGTCGAGCGGCGGAGGACGAGGCGACGGAGGAAAGGAAAGGAAAGGAAGGCCTCGTCCGCGGTGTCGACCGTTGCCTTCTCTTTCCTATTCTGTTTCACCGGCCTGACTCTCCAAATGACAGGTGTAAGTCACCAATCTCAAAGCACGTATACCCCTTTGCTACTTCCATTCTATATCCTGTTCTGCCGTTACGTCGTTACGTACCCACGTTAACTACTGCTTCCATCCCATCGGAAGGCAGAGGCTGCCGCGACGCCAATCCACCACCCGGTTCCCAAGTCCATCTCTTACTTCAAGTTCATCATAAAATGCCTACCTCTGGTCGCTTAGAATTTGTTGAATAAAATGATGACTCATGTGAATTCACGCACTTTACAAGTTGATGTAAGCAAAGGATCCAGCAAGACATAACCTTTTTCATATTTTAGTGTTTGTGTTTTTTTATTTTTGCTGGGAAGGTTCTTTGGGTTAGCATGCAGCATGCTTGTCCTGTGTGAGGAATTAAAATGTACAAGTATTACATCAATTCTATATGGAAAATGCATGTACCATCATAACTCCAATGCAATCTATCAACAGCTTCTAGTTTAGAGCCATCATTTTTTTCTTTCGACAACAAACACAATTTCATTTCAACAGAATCTAGCTGTTAGGACCATTACAAGTCAATTGTTACAGACTGAAGTGCAACTGCTAATGTGCACTGGTTTACATGATCGGCATTTGAACAGAGATAGGAAGGAACAAGAGTAGTTGAATCTATGTCCCTAAGCGCGTCTTCCCAGACTATTAGCAGTTTGAATCCTCCTCCTTTTGATCTTGAAAGTTGTTGTACCTCCATTTGGACTCATCTTAGGAAAATGCAAGCAAAAGATGTCTGTCAAACCTTGAAATGGGGCACGGTTCGCTTCAGGAAGTCTAGCTGGGGTTGAAAATCAGCATCGAAGATAACAACACACTCATAATCTATTACATAACTGCAGTTCATGGCTGACTTGAGATTTCCAACCTTGTAGCCATCACAAATTACCCGGTGTCTGTACAATATGCGAACGCCTTTGGCGTTGCCACTTCTCCACCTCCTCTTTAATAAGCGCTGAAGTGGCAGCATCATCAGAGTCGTCTAGCACCTGCACCAAGAAGTTGGGCCATGGCCAGTCCAGTCCACAAACAGCACCAAGAGATTGCTGGTACACCTGCACATATATAAATCAAAGGAATGAGACATTTTGCTACACCTGCACATATATAAATCAAAAGGAATGAGACATTTTGCTATAGATCAAAATAACTGCACTATTAATCAACAATTCCAAGCTTCAAGATTGTTAAAAAAAAATTAATCTTAGCCTTTTGCGAAGTAGTAATTTGGTAAAACATAAAAAGATGCTAACATAATAACCATTTGTTTCAGTGGTTTCCTCCTCCAAGTCTACGACCAATTCAATGTTTGGTAGTCCCCTTTTGCAAAAATGTACTGAACTCCTTAGAATTTTCTGTTCCTAAAACTTAATAAATGGCTAAATGTGTTTTGGGGGCCAAGGTGCAAAACAAGATACTAGGCACGAGTGTCTTCTGGAATCCCACATCCCAACCCGAAACCGACTTTATTTTCATTGACCAATGACCACAAATTCCAATTTCAGAATCGAATTTTTAAACCACCAACACTTATTGCCAGAAACCGAAACCGTTCCATACCATTTGTATGCATCACACCAATCCCCAAATGATACCTAGAACTAGCTAGTGGCACTACAGTCTAGGTTTCCCCAATCTAAAACTAGCGTATCGACCATCTGTCTCCCAGTTTCAGCTTGAGAAACCGAATATTTCAATCTCTGCAACCACCAATGCCACTATGGCACTTAATGCCCAATCCCCCAATGCGACCTTGAACACATCCCAACAAAGGAATTGGGCAAAGAATCAAAAACTTTGTTTGCTTTTTGTTTCCCGCTCACCTCCTTCTCATTGCACATTGGAATCTGCACGAGCACATAGGGAAAAAAACTAATGTGCATGCAGATATAGGTTACTTTTCAGGATTCAGTTCAACTTTAAATTACAGGGGAAAAAGAAGTGTGCTGAATCTAAAGGGCTTAGAAGCTGTCATTTCTTCATCTTAAGTGTTCAGAATAAGTTCCTGGCTTCAAGCATGTTGTCTACCACAGTGTGGCGTTTTGTGGTGTCAACTGTCTATCCGCTAAATGCCCACTGGCAGGGTAAGGTAACTCCACAAACAGATGACGTTTTAATGTGAATTCCTAATAAACCCCTTGATTAATCGGACTATTATATCACTAAACAGAACAAATAGAAGAAGATGCAGCGCATTGCATTATAGCTAGCTTCCAATAAATTCAGCACATTTTGTTGCTAGATTCGAGCTCCAGCTTCTTCTATATAGCTTCTCGAGCTGCTGCCTCTTCAACAGTTTCATCGTTCTCCCATCCTCTCTGCAACAAGAAAACAAACATAACAAATCTCTACATGGCAGCCCAATGGCATTTACGACAGGTTTTATGAAAAATAACATGATATAACAATGAATAAAAGTTAGCACTGTATATCTGAAAACTAGTCAGAGTGACCATCATGTGAACAGACCAAATAAAACTAATACGTGAGACCTGAGCTTGCAAACATGCACATAAACAGCCCAAGGACTCCAGATCAGCAGCTCAGAAATTCCAGCTACTTCATCTGGATTTCCCAGATTTCTGACTCAAGACACACTGGCACTTTGGAACTAACTGAAATAATAAGATGCACTTCTATAGGCTACAAGTGTTCCATTGTAGTAATGCGAAAACACAGAAACAGAAATAGAATAAGTCTGCAACAAAAGTTGTCATCCATGTAAACAACTAGCAATGGATTTCAGATGAAGATGTTAACAGTAATACCTTTGGAAACAAAAAGACTAGGTCCACTTTCTAATTGTTGCATGTGTATTTCAGAAGGAGATGTTTACAGTACAATACCTTTAGAAAAAAAAGACCAGGTCCATTTTGGAAATTTATCATGAGGACTTCCACGAGTTCAAGTTACTGATTGAATCATCGATGATAGTACTATGTTTATTGTTTGAGAGTTGCAAAAAGGGTGGGGGTGGGGCGGTTATTGGGAGCAGTAAACACTCACTTATAAGCGTGTGACAATGGTCATCGTTCAACAGCGAGCTCCGCATTGCTCTGCTCAGCCAATCCATCGAACGATTGGCGGGCGTGGCGAATCACCTAAGTGCCCCGCAGATAATAACGGGCGTCAGGCTAGCACGGAAGCAGCGCGCAGTCGCGACGCGGTGGTGGGCATTCGGCGGCGGAGCAGCTCACCTCGACCAGAAGACTCCACACGACGGTGCCGTCGGCGGCTCGCGCGGAAGGGAGGGGCTGCGCCGCCGGGCGACTCGACAGAGGGTGGGCGGTCCGCGCAGCTCTAGCACGACGACGACGCCTCCGATCGAGCTTCGCCACCCTCGATGCCGCGTACAGACGGCTTCCACCACGGCAATCTCGCCGCCACTCGAGATCTGCCGTTCGCGAGAGCCTGGGCGCGGCGAAAACGGCCTCTCGGTGGCTTCCGATTGAAGACAATGTCTTACACTAACGGCGTGTGTGTTGACGTTACCAGGATGTAAAGCCATGGGTTTGCTTTTTAGATTGGTGCGAGATGTCAACTAAAGGAGCTGGGTCTCTCACAATTTGCCTCCGCCAGAGGGAACGGCCGAAAAGGGAACAACGGTCGGATTTTGGGTCGGTGAATGTTTTACGGACCCATAAGGCAGCATGGCCTTTTAAATTCCGTCCCAGACCACAAGCTCAACGGTGAATCCGTCCGGCCTATTTCGACGAGCGCTGGGCCGATTTCCCAAGCCCATAAAAGCATTTGCTATGGTCATCAGATTGTGTACATGGTTGCTGATAAGAGCTTCTCGTTCCTTCCCCTAACAGTTGAGAGCAGGCAGAAGCAAGGCGACCGGCGTCCGGCGCCGATTTCCGATGTTCCTCCTCCGCTCCGATGATGACCGGATCGGCGCTGGAGAGGATGGGGAACGGGGATTGAGGTGGTCGTTGTATATACTATCTAGTAGTAGCTTAGGTCCGGGCGGCGGAGTTCGCAGGGTGGAGGCGGCGATCTTGCCGCAACGGCAAAATAAGTTCCTACAGCTCCTCCGCCTCGCGCAGGCGAGTGCTCCGGTGCTGCGAAGAGCTGTGGTGGTTTGTACTTGACGGATCTAGAGACCTAGTGTTTCTCTCGGATCTCGTCGGGTCTTCCTTTTCCTTCCTCGTCTCCGGTCGGTGTTAGCACTGTAGGCTTCTTCGGCGGGAGACTTGGGAGGTACGCCGCCAACTTCGTTGAGAAATCGGGACCAGTTTTTGGTGGTGTCCTTACCCTCTGGGTTGCGTCGTTGTCCGGTGAGCCGGGGTTGATGGAGGTCCTTGGAGCGCGATTCCTTGACTCCGGCGTCGATGGCCATCAGCCATCTTCTTCGCCCGGGCATTCATCGGTCACAAGGTGTGTTGATGAGTTCGACACGCTGCTCTTACCGCCAACAAAAACTTATGTTCAATCGTCGGAAAGGAGGTCGGCTTCGAGCTCCAAGCAGTTCCGACCACCGGTGACGGAGGACGACCAGGAAGGATGAGCTTGCAAGGATTGCATTGTAATTTTCATTTCCTTCAAGGGTTTCTTTGCAAGTTATGTGATGTAAACTTTATGAATAAACCCGGTTTCTCAAAAAAAAAATCAGATTGTGTTCATTCCCCTAAAAAAAACAAATTGTGTGCATAAATAACTGCATATTGCTTTTTTTGACAATTGTTTTGTTTTATGTCATGCTTATTATTATAGATGGTTGTTGCTCAAAATAAAATTTGATATAGATGGTTTAAATTTTATGTTATTGTCATCATCAATCATCGATCCACTAATCCGAAGAGGATAGTGAAGAATGGACATAACAGTCGATGGAGCTCAACGATTATTTAAGCAATGATGATCAGAAGCTCTTTGTGTAGTCTGTATGACTGTTACCAAGGTTAATCTATACCGGATCAAGTTATCAATCAATGCTTTCACTAAATTATATTAATATCACTCTATTCTAAATTATAACTCGCTTTGATTTTTTTTTTGGTACATCCTATGTATCTAGATATAATAACGTGTATAAATACATAGCAAAATGGATAGATCAAAGTCAAAACGACTTATAATTTGAAACAGATGGAGTACATAACGATCAAAGGTGCCGCTATGCCATGTTTAACGACTCACTGGGAGCCTAACAGTAAAAGAATGAAAGACTAGCATAGCTTCTATATTTTGCATGCACTTCCTCCATGCCTAATTAGAAGACTTTTCTAGTGAGTCAACATCTCTGAAAACACTTTTCACCCAGATATTTTATACCCACCTAATATCTGGTAGTCCCTTTTAATAATGGTTCCTGTTAATATAAGAGTGGGCTCATAGTAAGATCTTACATGATAGTTTGCGATTCAAAGTTTGGCCAAATTTATAATATAATAAAATAATAATATTTACCAAATAAATATAATTAGATTTTTTTACATAAATTTTCATAATATATAACTATTTGATGTCATCAATCTTTATAATTTTCTCTATAATTTCCGTCAAACTTGAGATGTTTTGACTCTCCACGAAAAGTTCAAATAACTTATGATTTGAAATGAAGATCAACCGATACTCATGCCATCTAATATCAGCTTACATATGGTACTGGAAAATTTTAACAATCCTGACAAGTATGTAAAGTGCCGACCCTATATCCTCCTATCATTTAGGACCTACACTCCCAAAATTCCCCTAGGCTACAGATTAGATTGCAACTATGACAAAACATGATCAGTATGTCTTGCCAAGTAACTAAGGATGGCAACGGGTCGGGTTCGGATCGGGTGGAGTCTCCATGCACCCAAACCCGAAACCCGAAATCAAAACCCGAACCCAAACCCAAAACCGATTCGGGTGGAAATCTATCACCAAACCCAAACCCGCGGGTACCCGAAACCCGAACGGATACCCTAAAACCCGAATGGATACCCGAAACTCACGAACTACTCACGCGGATATATATACTTATATTCACATATATAAACAAGAGACAACAAATAATAAGTATTTTCATGAGTCAACTTTGAATAAACTTAATAATTTAAGTAAACAAATTATTATTCACATATTATAAACATAATTTTTAATTCCAAATGATTTATTTCGGGTATCCATTGGATATCCACGGGTGGAATACTAAACCCGAACCCGAACCCAAAAAGTATGGGTGAAAAAATCGTACCTAAACCCAAACCTGCGGGACCGAAACCCGCGGATTACCCGCCCGAACCCGATCTGCTGCCATCCTTACAAGTAACCAATTGGCAGCAAATGGTAAAGAATAAAGTGCAGACGGTAAAAATGATTTTAATCTCGCTTCTTCTCCAAGTTTGCAACTACATGTTTCGGGCGCTTCTCCCACGCAGGCATCTTTCCCTGGGATCATCCATCGCAGAAGCCGCTCCCATCCAGAGCAACCAGAAAAACATTAGAAGAATCCACAACATCAATTTGCCTCGCATTCCCTCTAGCAAGGCTTCAAGCTTCATGTAGTCATTCAAATCCCTGAACATATCTTATGTGATCACTGTGAAGAAAGCAACCACTCCATAAAAAAAAAAAAGATGTGTCTACTCGCACCGTAGCTTACCCGCTGCCACCCCTAGATAAGACCTAAAATCAACTCTCTCAAATCCTTTAGCTTTGTCGCTTCAGTTTCCCTTTGGCCAAGGTCAGCATCCGAAACTAGAACATGAACAGACTTGCATATTAAAAAACCAAAAGATTGCCAAAATACATTCTCAAATATGTCACATAATTTTCCACAAGCCAAAACTACATTTACAATGAACAGAATTTACTTTCTTGATACAATAGGGATTTTCATTTTCTTTGTTCGCTCTGACCAAATTTCCTAGAGTTTGGAGTGCAATAGACATTCATAAATCATAAGTAAGATACATATGATCCAAGGCGACCACGTATGGATTTGAACATGCTTTTCAGTTTTGAGTATGACTTATTGAACTGATGTCATCCCTGTTAGGGTCTTACAGGGGGCCGATATTTTTCTTTTTCCTAAATGCTTCAACCTTGTTTCGTCCGGTGCATCCCGGTAAATGGAATTTCTTCTAAAGATACAAGGAACTTTGATGAACTTCATGACAGGTGAACAAATTAAAGGGATTCCTTCTAAAGATGATCAAGATCTTGGCAAGACGTCTTCACAAAAAATTCACGCTAGCCTGATTTTTTTTTTTTAAAAAAAGGTTGTAAAAAACGTCATCAATGTTTCTTCAGGGAAAATAATATTTACAAAAGACTACCAACATGAGAGCAATAAAAGAGCTAAGTTTAACACTCACCTCATATCCAAGTCATGAGTGTCTACAATCGCGTGCATCAATGAAGGAAATGCTTGCGCACAACTCAAGACACGGTAAAGAGGAATATAATTATATAGATTCTTTGTCCAGACACGTCTTCCAATGAGATGATCAGCAAAACTAAAGGAACATAAAAGAATATCATATTAGTTGCATGCACTAATCTGAATCAATAGAAAAGCTCATGCTATCGTCAGTAGCTACTAATTATAAAGGTAAGCAACTCAGCAGTTGAGCAACATGTCGTTCCTATTCGCTAATGGAAACAAAGACTGCACTGCTTTTTATGAGAATTTCTTACTAAATAGATTCCTTTTTTGTTGTTCATTTTTTTAAAAGTAACAATAACAAAATAAGAAGTAAACACATAGATATGGGTGGAAATATGAAGAGGGAATAATGCATGTAGTTCACCTTAGTAGCTTGCCAAATGGAGATCACGTGAAGCCCGGAAGCACAACGCCTTAGTCAATCGTGCCCTCAGCTAGCAAACAAGAAAATTGTCCATTCATCTTTTCCACTAGGGCCAACAACATTGAAGAAAGGAAATATAGAGAAATTACAATGGAATTTCCATGCACAATATTGAGAAGAGATTATAAAGAATTTGCTATTACTAGTCTTGTTAGTGTTAAGTGAAGGCCCACATACTATTGGCCCATATGGTGTCTATATATACCTGTCCACTAATGGACTGATCATTGATCTTCTAAGATCCACTAGGTTAGTAACATGGTACCAAAACCATGGGTTAGGGTTAATTCACACGCAATCCAATTTTTTAACCTTGGGATTCATCCTGTTTGTGGGTCTCCTATCGCCGGGTCATCCCTGGTCCGTCGCCGCATCCTCCGCCTCTGTCCGTGCGACCCATCGCCACATTCGTCCAATCCCTAAGGTCAGTAACAATCAGAGCAAAAATAAATGAAAAACAAACAAAAATAGACCAACCTACTAGGGTGAAGTAGGAGGCTTTAAATAAAGGACTAGGTAGAAACAAATTCACCTCAACAAGGAATCAACTTGGGTGCTATGAGTATATGTCCATATCCTCAACTACTGAGAGTAGGTCCCTTTACTTGTAGCTTGGGAAATAAACTTGTATTCAGCTCAAAAGTTCACCTATCAGCAACCTAATGCAACTTTCATTTGATGATATGGGAATTATGCCCATGATAAGGTACAATAGCATGTGCGGTGTGCATGCATACTCATGTATGGTTGTCTCCGTTGACCTATAATCTAAACAAATAAATCTTTAACATCTATGTGCTATATCAACATAAGAATACTTTGCAAGATTGCAGTGGTGCTGCACTATAGCGTTGAAAGTTCATGTCAGTTTAGTAACTTACCGAGCAGCAGTGAGAGTCTGTATCTGACATTTCTATTATTAGGGTACAGGGTGACATAAGCATATCCAATGCATCTCAAGAACAAGAACTGATTCAGTGTGTTCTGAAGCATTATAGATCTTTTGGCAATAGCTTCAACAATATTTCAGCTGGCAAAAATATCAGATAAGATGTTAGTTTCAGCGCTTTGAGTGCTTCAAGCGAAAACAACATACAAGGATGTGTTAAATTGGTTTTTGACATGAAGGCAAGGACTACTATTGTCAAAACAAAATTAGAAATGAAAACCAGTTTTACTGGAGAAATTTGATGGGAGGTAAAAGAGAAATAAAAACAAATCATAGCCATCTGATTAGCATCTTTTTATATTTTTATATATAGGATGACAGATCTTGGATGTGTGGTGTCGATGGCGAACTGGAGATCGGAGACGGGGAAGATGAGAATGGATCCTGAGGACTTAATTATAATTTTTTTATCTAGAGTTCAGTTTGTAATAGGGGAGGATGTAATGCTTAATATATCTTTCTTTAAAAAAAAGGAAAATAAAACTCCTACCCTGTTCCGTCCATATGATTTTGTCCCTTGATCGATCTCCTAACGGCAAGTAGTTGATACTCAACTATAAGTCTGAACAGCGAGTAGCAATCAGCATCATGCTTCGATTTGACTTCGGATGGGACTTCTCTGATCGCCGGATGCGTATGCTCGTAGCTTGTAAATAAAGAAGTAACATGACGACAATTCTTTCCATGTTACTCACGCAACAAACTGCCACTTCACGATGTTATGTATATGGAAGTAAACGGGGCCTGGCCAGCTGGAAAAACGATGCCGGTAATATATGGAAGTCCGGTCTTTTCTATATAAGAAAGAATTAATGCATCGATCTCGAGGTCAAACGTTGAAGCAGCCATGACAATTGCCGAACTGCGCCCCACGCCAGGGTGCCGCTGCCAATACTAATGGCTTTGCCAATTGCGCATGACAGAACACACAACGGGGGTTCACGTTAGTTCTCAAATCTCGATCAATGGCGCCATTTTCACGTCGTCGTCTTCCGGGGCCGCTCCTCCTAGTACTCCTCGTCGCCGCAGAGGCCTTCTTTGCCTATGCGGACACCGACGACTGCGGCAGGTACTCCCGCGTCTTCGCGTTCGGCAACTCGCTCACTGACACGGGAAACGGGGCCATCTTCCCGGTGACTGCCGGAGGACCATTCACCCGGCCGCCGTACGGGGAGACATACTTTGGTCATCCCAGCGGCCGGGCTTCCAACGGCAGGCTCATCCTCGATTTCCTCGGTATGTAAGTCGGGAAACGCTTCATTCTTCATTCGTTCCTAGTGTTGGTCACGTTCAAGCGCAATTGTAAAGAGATATATATGCAGTGGAGGAACTGAAGGTACCACAGCCGACGCCGTACCTCGCCGGCAGGACGGCCGCTGACTTTCTGAATGGAGCCATCTTCGCGATAGGTGGTGCGACGGCCCTCGACCCGGCCTTCTTAGCAAGCAAAGGTATAACGTCGTTCGTGCCCATCTCTCTCAGTAATGAGACGAGCTGGTTTCAGAACGTCGTGCAACTGCTCAACTCATCAGACAGCTACGGTAAATACTGTTTCTTGTACATGTAAACTAGCTAAGACTATCGTTTAGCACTGTATCATCGTATCTATCAGCCAGTGGATCGATCGGTCTAAACTAAAACAATTTCGTGTGTAATTAACAGAGCAGCGTAAGATCATGGCAAGCTCGGTCTTCTACGTCGGCGAGATCGGTGTCAATGACTACTTCTTCGCCCTAAGCAACAACTCGGTCGACCTCGCGGCGAGCCTGATACCAGACATCATCGACACCATGCGTTCAGCCCTGACAGTAAGGATCTGAGAGTCCTCTCATCAGCTCAGCCGTCGATCTCAACGTTCCCCAAATCAAAAACTGCTCGCTCTGCTCATCGTTTGTTAATAAACCAACCTGCTGCGCAGGCCATGATCGCTGCCGGGGCAAGGACGGTGGTGGTCACGGGGATGCTACCAATCGGCTGCGAGCCGCAGCAGCTGGCCCTGTTCCCAGGCGATCAAGGCGACTACGACCCCGTCACCGGCTGCATCGCGCGGTTCAACGAGGTCGCCCAGCAGCACAACCGTGCGCTGAGGAGGATGCTCAGCGAGCTCCGGCGCGACTACGACTGCCGTGGCACCGGCAGCTCCCTCTCCCTCTTCTACGCCGACATGTACAGCCCCGTCGTCAAGGCCGTCGAGTTCCCTGCCTTTTACGGCTTCGGAGATAGGCCGCTCTCCGCGTGCTGCGGGGGCGGTGGGGGCCCGTACAACTTCAACTTCACCACGTTCTGCGGCACGCCAGGGTCGACGACGTGCGCTGACCCGTCCAAGTTCATCTCCTGGGACGGGATCCACTTCACCGAGGCTGCCAATAGGCTCATTACAAGCAGCATGCTTAAGGAATTGAAACTACGACCGTAAGGTGGGGGATGCAAGAACTACGCTAAAAGTCAAAAATAACACTTTCAGTAAGAAGACACAGTGAGTACGTCATATTGGACTCCGACACAGTACCGTCCGTGTGTGTGTAGTAGAACCTCTCCAAGGTCTAGTTTGGGAGTAAAGAGAGACTAAGAGCATCTCCAAAAGTACCTAATAATTTTTAGTGACATCGGCGTTTTTACCCCGGTTTGGACGTATTGATGATTTTACCCTCATTTTTTAACTTTGTATTTTTACCCTTAGTTTTTCAAAACAAAGGGAGAGACTACCCTTACTCTGTTATGTAAACGTAATGGTGTTAAAAATGATAACTTTGTCCATCCGTTTTTACCCTTATTTTTTTTGAGTTTTGTGTTTTTACCCTTGTTTTATATCAAAATTTTGACATTTTGTGTACAAATGTTTTAGTAAATTTTGACAAAGCATTTCAGCTCATAATTCATATAATTAAAATTCAATATCACACAACAAAATAATCATAACATATAGATCCGTATATTCTACCATCATAGTACCATGTTACATGCTAACATAGAGGTCCATATTAACATGCCAAACACTAACATATAGGTCTAAATGATATGTTATCCAAAAGTAGGAACTACTAGCAACTAATTATGAGCCACATCTCAAGCATTGAAACCCAACAAAGAAGACCCAGTGAGTACGTCGTATTGGATTCAGACATGTTACCGTCAGTGTGTGTAGAACCTCTCCAAGGTTAGATTGGCAAGAAAGAGAGACTAAGAGCATCTCCAAAAGTACCTAATAACTTTTTTGGGGCATTGGTGTTTTTACACTCGGTTTCGAACCCAATGGTGATTTTACCCTCATTTTTTTTTTTAACTTTATATTTTTACCCATAGTTTAAAACAAAGGGAGAGACTACCTTTACTCTATTATGTACACGTAAGGATGTTAAAAAGGATAACTTTGTCCATCCGTTTTTACCCTTATTATTTTTGACATTTTGTGTATAAATTTTTTAGTAAATTTTGACAAACATTTCAGCTCATAATTCATATAATTAAAATCAAATATCACACAACAAAATAATCATAACATATAGATCCATATATTTTACCATCATAGTACCATGTTACATGCTAACATAGAGGTTCAATGTAACATAGAGGTCCAAATTAACATGCTAACATCGAGGTCTAAATTAACATGCTTACATAGTGGTCCAAATTAACATGCCAAACACTAACATATAGGTCTAAATGACATGTCATCCAAAAGTAGGAACTAGTAGCAACTAATTATGAGCCACATCTTAAGCATTGAAACACAACAAAGTAGCAAGCCTTCCAGAAGTTGCTTGTCATGCGCCTCATTGTTCCCCTTCTTGAACCATTTGCACTTCTGAACCACTTCATGAACAAACTCTAACAACAAGTTCCAATTTATTGTGATTTATCCTACAAATCACATGACGAAATAAACAAGTCAAGAAATCTACGTCTAGGAGCAAGAAATAACAAGACTGTCACACCCCAAAATTTGTGATTTTGTGTTGTGAATAGAAGCATTAAATAAAATAAATTATTTCAATATTGATATAAAATTTTCCAAGTTTAGTTTAAGTTGGTGCAAATTTTGTTATAGGAAAAATGTGAATTTTGAACTTTTTTTAATTTGATGGGCATTTGGTTAGTGTTATGTTGCTTTTGTTGGTGCTTCCGAGTGTGTGTGCCAAGTTTTCAAAACGCGGTTAGCAGTAAGCGATCTCTATTTTTGTCTTTTTCCATCGACAAATCTCGTTTAACAATTCCATCCTTTGTTGGAAGTTTCTCTAAAATACTTTAGATCCTATATTAAATCGCTTATTTATGATCATCTTTCATCAGTCCATCCCTCAAAATTGTTCGGAAACTTTTCTTGCATTTTCCGAAGTTATTCCTTTCTTTTTCGGTGAGCTTTTCTTTTTTTTAATCTTCTCAAATATACTTTTATGAGCTCAAAGTACTTTATTGAGTTCCTAATATTCCTAAATGTGTCTGAAAATTTTCTATGAATTTTCGGAGCTTGTGAAATATTTTTGTAGCTTAAATATGATTTCAGGATTATTCTGGGATTATTTTAAGGCATAAAATAAATGCCAAAATTAAGAAAATCCGAAAAGTCCCCAACCCTACCTATATATACATGCCGGTGTTCAACATGACGCGCTGATTCCAGATCTAAAGACGGAATGCCGAACCGTAGATCCTAGTGGTCTGTATTCCTCGCCGAAGTTGAGGAAACCTTGGGTTCAGGCGAACTCTCCGGCGAGCCGTTACAGCCAAACCATGGCGTTCCAGTGAATTCTGCCACCACATCGAGGTATACCTCGTCGTTCTCTTCGCCGTGGTATACTCGTTTGCTCGAATCCGTCACCGTTTGATCGGTTTCTCAACGTTTCAGTTTGTTTTCCGGCGAGCTTTCTCCATGGACGTTCGCTGTTCATCTTCTCCGGCTGTGCGCCGTCACTCGCGGGTCTCCTCCATTGCCGCCGCTCCTGGTCTCTGCCGCGGTCCCGTGCGCGTCGCGTCCTGGCCCCCCTCCTTCGCACGCGAGCGGCAGGCGTCACCGCTGGCTGTACCCAGCGCCGGCCGTCGAACCCCTCGTGCGGCCCACGCCATGCTTCCTGGCGTCACCGCGGCTTGCTGCCACCACTGGTTCGGTCAGCCGGTCGTCCCTGCCCTTCACGGACGCGAGCAACAGCAACGGCAACGTAGAAGATGACTGTATTTACGGTTTTG
The DNA here is from genome assembly GCA_015847255.1 of Hyparrhenia diplandra. NCBI lineage: Eukaryota > Viridiplantae > Streptophyta > Magnoliopsida > Poales > Poaceae > Hyparrhenia > Hyparrhenia diplandra. The sequence goes on from JADLZK010008575.1 coordinate 65,759, forward strand.
GCATCCCGTCTGTAATCTCCGTCGTTTTAAGTCCGTTTTCAGTTATCCTGGTTGCGTTGGTTCCGTAGCGTCGTGCTCTACGTAGTAGTGGTAGCGTTCATCATGTTCTTCAATTATGAATTTATCCAGTTAAATGTAAGTTGACTAATTAATATTTATTCAAATGCTTTTTTTAAATTAAAAGCAAATCAGGGTTCTATCTCCGATTTTTTTAATAAACTAATCTTAATATGTTTAATTTCAACACCAATGTCTTTTCAACTATAACATGCTTAGTTCAGGCTCGAAAACATATAATGGTTTGAATAGTGGCTCTCATATGTTTTACGTTTTCCAAATTAAATATTTAAATAACTTAATAGTACATGAAGTTTTATAATTAAAATATGACCAAGGTTATATCTCGCTTTTCCAAACTCAAATTTAACTTGATTAATCAAGCTAGGATATTTCTCTGAAATATCATTCACCTTGTTTTCATTACTAAAATGAATCAAGCTTATAGTCTGTCTTCCAAGTCTAGTTAGTCATGTCCTCGATCTCTCGGTCGATCTTGTGCTCTTGTGTTCGTAACGCCGAGTCACGCTATTTAGACCGTTCTTTCTTTAGCCTCTCATTTGTTTGGTGTTTGTTCTTAGTCATGTTTCTTTTTGTCTGTTTGCTCGCTTGGTTGTTGCGAGTAGAAGAGCGGTTGGTTACCGTTGAACACCGGGAGCTGAAGATCAACAAAAGAAGCAATAGCTAGAGACTAGAAGAAAGAGGTTGAATTTTGAGCAGCTAAACTCTAGTAAAAAGGCAAGTGCAGGTATCCCTTTGACCATATTGTTACCTATGCAACTTTAATTCACTTTACTTTTCATGCATGTGTCTAATGTTGTGAACCCTAAGGATTTACCTAGTCTTGTTAATCATTCCTTGCACCTGGGTTTACATTTGGGTAGATTTGCTTAGTCGCTCTAACCCGCATAGGGCCAAGACATATATTGATTATGGTTATGATATATAATATGTGATATTGATTGATGGATCATGGAGGTGAGTTTGGTGTTAAGATAATGGCAGTGAAATGATGTTGGCTTGAGGCCGGATGGTTTTCAGCTAAGGGGGAATGAGTACCAGGGCTTTTCTTATGGAGCGACCACCCAAGACTTATAGTATAGCTGTGAGGGCTATATGGCTCTGGATTTAGTTGGTCAAAGAACCTTATCTATCTTTGTTGGTGGTTTGCCGGAATGGGAGAAACAGGGTTGTATCGTTCGTTGACTGCTAACATTTTTAGATGAACCATTGAAAGCCGTTATATTTGGTCTAGCTAACCTGTGCATTTGAGGATCATGACTCACAGTGAAAGTGTAAACCTCTGGCAAGCGAGTTTGATCAAGCGATATATCGGTCGTGCTCACGGTCACGAGGGGCCCGGATCCTCATATGATTAGAATGGATTTCTTATGGATGATGATGAGTCTATTTATGGTAAATGATGGATATCATGATGGAAGATCTGGATCTATGATGAAGATGGCTATTCAGATATTGGTTATGTGTAGTGGAAGCGTGGTGGCTCTCATCGAAGATGGTTTTCTATAATATTGACTAAACTCTTATGCAACATAATTAATGGGATGGGTTCTTCTACTCACATTAGTAATTAGGTCGTTTAAATAAAATATGGGCAATTAAAATGCTAATCGCAGTTAAACCATGTCAGCTTTCCCTTGATATAGCCTTGCATGTCATATACTTTCTGTTTGTACTTGCTGAGTTCGACATGGACACCCTTGCTATTCCCCCCACCCCCAGTCTATTAGCAAAAGCTGCTCAGAAGATGGACGAAGATGCAAAGGAGATTCAAGAATACTACCAGGAGTGCTTGGCGTACGGAGCTCCCAGTCAACCGTCCCTGTGAACTATGGAGTTTGAAATAGAAGATTAGTTACCGTTCCGCAATGTATACGTTGTTTAATAACATTGTTTCTTGATATTATTGATTCTGTTTCTATATGTGTAGACTTTTTGAGCACACATAAGGAGAGTCTGGTCTTCTTTGGAAAACCGGACGTGGCCAGTGGTATCAAAGCCGACCTTCACGGCCACGGGCGCGTGCGGGCTAGATGTGCGAGATATGGGGCTCATTGCGTGTGTAGGCTCTGCGGAGTGCACAACATTGCTCATGTGCCGCAGCCTTTGGGCGCACGGTTGCGTGTGCCAAGAGGGGAGGTCTGGTTAAGTTGGCGCTCGACGAGGACGTCAAGTCCTTTGCGGGGGTGTTGGTACTTCTTAACATCACTACAACCAATAGGTGGAGTTAATCTCACCTAAGGCCATATGAGCGAGGCACTCGGTGTTTCTTCATCTCATAGCTTTACCATAGGCTAGGTTGTCATCCCCATCCCGATAATCTTTGGAAATGTTATATGTGCTACATGTGATTGTGCTGATTTGCAATCTTTTCTAAAACAAATATATCTATCATTAAATTATCCGCTTAAGTGCACGAGATAAAATAACACTTTGTCACATTTCAGGGAGGGATCCGGGTTTATCATTTATAATTCTACCACGAGAGAGGAATATGAGGATGGGCGTCACGATTATTAGCTAGCATACTTTTGAGAGATTCGGTCACTAACACTACTTTAGCAAGGGTTAAGCCAATAATGATATGATATAATAAGTGATAAACAAAGGCAAAGTTAACACACAGAGATATAGGCATAGACTACTCACTACTCAAACTAACGTGGACTTACGTTAAGAGACGGAATTCTTATGTAGTATTAAATCTACTAAGTCAAACATCTACCCTAGGTCATATATCATCATATACAGACATAACAACCATGAATCTATGCATCCACGAAGATTTATGAGGAGAACCAAGAACAAAACAAGATAATCCCCAAAACCATGTTCAACTAGTCTTATAACCGAGGGATGGATTCCAAAGGACTCAACAGAATATCACACCCGCCACACGCCCCTGGATTATAAGATGCATCCAAGCAGATAGATCATATCTAAGCACCATGCTTACATAATTATTTCTATCACCTAACCCCCTCGAGATTTGAATTAGGCGCTCTACGAATAGATACATGAACTCACAATTAATCATGACCATATCAAATATACTACTAGAATAAACTAAGAACATAGCAAACCAACACTTAATATTGAAATAGAATAAAGTCATGGATACAAGATAATACCGTAATGACTTGACGATCGAGAACCCTGGGTTGGCAACACCCAGCTCTATTTGAATCGACTTGCTAATCTAACTAGAGGAACTAGAACTAGAAGAACTAGAACTAGACAAGTAGCTACCTAATCTCGGTGGAGAAGCTCTCTTCTACTTACGGCTTGATAATGAATTATAATGAATACAATGAATTAGGGTTTCACCCGAGGGTCGAGGGGTCTTGTTATATAGCCCTAGGTGATGCACGACGGCCCTTGGATCAAACCGACCTTGATTGACGGACTAGATTGCTCCTCATAGGCGGTTTTGGAACCGACTTTTTAGGTGGGTGAGGCTGACATGTGGGCCGGGCGGCGGCCGCGCCGGCCCGCCCTCGGCTGCGCCTGGCTCTGCCAGGTGGGTCCCGGCCTCTTCTGCGTTGTCTCGGTGTCTTACGGAATGTTCTTACGTGGGTTTCAAGTTGATATACGTCACGGGTGCGTCTTTGTGTCGTAGGGCTTCAAATCTACGGGCTTTTTCTGTTTAATCCCTAAAAAATATATAATTCACCAAAACTTCGTGGAAATTGTTAGTATAAGCCCTATGTCTATGTGGATATTCATTTTATGCCCTTATTTCATGTTTAGTTGACATATAAAAGTATTCAATAAGAGATGTCAACGGGGGGGTGTATGTAACACCCGGTCCAATTTGGATGTGGTCAATAATGGCCCATGAGTGCTGAGTGCACATGTTTAGTACCACCTTGCTAGTTAAGCGAGGGTGGAGCCAACTTATAAGCCTTTGCCTTCCGGCCATAGCACCTTCGGGTTAACCTTTTTACATGAAGCGATGACGAAAGTGTAAGTAGGGTGCTATGTGTGCGCGTGCACGCGCCCCTTGGAAGGGCTATGTGGTGCGGCTTTGGAGGGAGGGCGGGAATTGGGGAAATACCTTGGCTCCTCCATAGTGGGGGGTGAGGAAGAGAGGGAGATGGACGGGGATACGAGCTCCTCCCATGGTTGCGGAGGAGGCGCCGGGCGATGCCGCCTGACCCTAGCCCCCTGGACCATAGCCGCATGGCCCCATGGTGGCGGTGGAGAAGGAGGGGGCGGGCTGTGCGGGGGTAGTGGGGAGGGAGGAATCGGGCAGAAGGCGGCTGCAGCCTTTGGGATCCCACGAGCGAAGCGCGTGTCGCCCTTCTCTTCGGTGATGAGAAAGAGGAGCAACACGACGCGAAATTAGGGAGGCGGTATGGTTATAGGATAGAAAGGGGTACTTTGGTCTTTTAGGGCTGCTCCTCTTTTTCTTTTGGAATAGTTGCTAGGCGCCCTCGTATTAAAGTCCAATTGCTTGTTTGCCCTCATTTTTTTAACTTTGCATGTTTGCCCCTGTTTTTAGTCTTCTAATTGCATGGTTGCCCTGTTTTCCCCTGTTTTGAGCTCTAATTGCACGTTTTGGGGGCAACCATGCAATTGGAAGACTAAAAACAAATGACAAACACGCAAAGTTAAAAAAATGAGGGCAAAACGAGCAATTACCCTCAAAACAAGGGCATTCTTGCAAATGGCCCTTTTATTTTTGTTTTTGGTCATTTAATAGCATAACGTTGACAAGTGTCAAAAAGGAGGGTAAACGGACGTTTCATTCAAAAAACGAGGGTAAAATTGCAAAGTTAAAAAACAACGATAAAAACGTCATTGGCCTTTAAAAGGAGGGTAGAATCATCATTAAGCATGGTGCTTTCTTACCTCCAAAAGGTACTAAAATATAGAAGTCAATTTTACATCAAGAACCCTATACTATTTTTAAAATTATCCTAACCACTTTTATATTATTTGTCTCTCTTATACAATTGCATCGGGATCCCTTTTATACTATTTATTCTTTTTCCACACCCTTCCACTTCTAGATTAGCCGATGGATACACACACATTTTTGCGCACAAGTGCCGGTGTTTTTCAAGTGCTAATAGATTGGGATGGGTTTTTGGAAGCTGTTGGAGAGGAGTTTTTCACCTTTTTTTTTCTAAAATATGGATTAGGAAGGGATTTTGAGAACCGTTGGAGTTGCTCTACCCAAAGTTATTATAATACAGTATGAGTATTTCTCCTCAGCGGGTGACTATGTAGAGCTTATCCGTCGATCACCACTCCACCCCCATCTCTCTACAATAGACAATAGCATGTGATGATAGTTACTCATTAGTAAGTTTTTCTTATATTATTTCATGTGAGTCCTTAGACTAGAATATTCTCGTTGAATATTTATCATATCATTATGATGCTTGATCGCTGCATTTATCATTATCTTTATTATCATTTATCTTTATTGTGACATTAACCCTATTATTTGAGTAGAAGCATTATCATTATTGGTTTATTATTATTTTATAGTATAAAGATGATTATTAGTACTACGCATTCTAGTTGTAGATACCTTTCCAGTGGTAGAATATAAATGACAACCTAGTAATACTCTAGATAAAAAGCTACAATGGTATGGTTACTTGTACGCTTGTAGAATCTATGTTATCTCTTTATTTTATTTATCTTTATATTATTTTCTACCTAGTCTTATAATATTTATTTCTGTCATAATATATTTCTAGTTCATAGCTAGGAATGACAACATAGTCTCATAACTAGAAGTATAGGTAGATCATAACTAGTTTATTAGTGGCAAAAGTATTTTTCATATACCATCACTGTTTAGTGTCATTGCTCTTATAGCATTTTTTGGCGTCATTGTTATTTTAATAATGTTGCTGAGCAGTATCAACATGCACTTAAGTTAGCTTTTCATAAATAATTTTTCTAGGATTAATCTCGTGCAATCTCACCACGTCACTATGCGTTAGGTATATGCAAATGAGACTCATACTTAGTGGCGCTAGATAACCATTGCAATTAAAGATTTTCACTCTTTATAGTACGGTTATCTATCCTAAATCCAATCACGCACTCTATTGCATCTTGGCCACAAAACAAATATCCTATTTTATACCTTTGCCTAGGATTTTCAATCTTTCTTGTTTCCCAAAGTTAATGCATTTGATCATCTTTCGGATCATCACCATGCATCTACCATGATCACCTTGCACCATGACTTGAGTAGGATTCAACTCATACTATATCACACTTAAGCATAGAGATTAGTTATAAGGTGTCATCAATTAGCCAAAACCAATCTAGAGACATTCAATTTGCCTCTTCAAATTGGATAGCTCGCCATCCCTGGACTTCCACTATCCAAACATAGATAGCATGTGCCGCTCGCTAACCGTCCTCCACATGCTAGCGAACCATCCAACCCGCAAGATAGCTTTTTCCGCGCATCCATGTATCAAGTTTAAATATAGACGGTCTGAATTTAGATAGTTTGGCGTAGTCTATTTTTTAAGTAAAGGATTCATTTTACAAAATAGCACAATCACTAAATTTAGATATTTTTTTGCTAATATATCTGTTGGAGATGTTCTTAGTATTCAGCTCTTGGGGATACATCAGTCATCAAGATTGCTCAACACATAACGGTATCAATAAGTAGCCTTGAATTTCAATTTGATTCGAGAAAAGAAATCCCAATTTTTTCCTTTTCACATATAGTGTCAGTAACTACTTAGTGCTGCTATTTTGTCCATAAATTCACAATTGCAACATTTCTGACCTATCCGTACTAGCTAGCTGATGTCCATGCAGAGAAGTGTGTTATCTGGCTACCCTACTAGCCATGTATGTCGTATAAATAAAGTTACATGCAGATACTATTATTCTTATCACCACTTTGATAGGAAGAGATGAGGCCATTATGCTACCACTTAGATAGTGAGACATTAGGCCATTATGCTGCGTACCTGTATATAGTACTTTCCCTCCGTTCTAAATTATAAGTCATTATATAATTTTGGAGAGTCAAAACCTCTCAATTTTTGACAATATTTATATGATAAGATAATAATATTTAAGATGTCGACTAAGTATCATTTGATTCTTTGTTAATTATGTTTTAATGATATATCTTTTTTTGATGTTATAAATCTTTTAAATTTTCTTTATAATTTTGATTAAACTTGAGATGCTTTGACACTCCAAGTAGAATAACTTATAATTTGGAATGGAGGAGTAATAACTGATGCTTACGCCCCAACCCCCACATCAGGCCATTATGCTGCATAGTGCATACGGATGCTGAATGCCATGTCTGATACGCCCAACCCTCACATCAGGCCATTATGCTGCATACCACATCAGGCCATTATGCTGCATAGTGCATACGGATGCTGAATGCCATGTCTGATACGCCCAACCCTCACATCAGGCCATTATGCTGCATAGTGCATACGGATGCTGAATGCTCAGCTTAACTAACGCAATGTGATACTACAATAATGCATATGCACGTGAACCACGGGGAAGTCCCAAATATTTTTTTTTTCCTTGAGCTTCATGCAGGTGTGTAAAACTTTCCGCGCTCTCATTCCAATGCTCCGATCCCGCTACTATGCAGGCACAGCACACGTCGATCTGTCAAAGATCAAATCATGTTGATGCCGCCACGACAATCTCGCCAGACACGATGCAACTATACAGTACAGATACTAGTAATATATGTAGATCAACAAACCAAACCCACACCCACTCTTCACACGTTCTCAATGGCGCCGTTCTCACATCTTGTTCCGGCGGTGCCTCTTCTCCTAGTCCTCCTCGGCACCGCAGTGACCGCCATCTATGCCGACACCGATGGCTACCGCAGGCGGCACACCCGCTTGTTTGCGTTCGGCAACTCGCTCACTGACACTGGAAACGGGGCCATCTTCCCGGTGACTGCAGGAGGACCATTCTCCGGGCCGCCGTACGGCGAGACCTACTTTGGTCATCCCAGCGGCCGAGCTTCCGACGGCAGGCTCATCCTCGACTTCCTCGGTACTGTGTGCCTTGTCAAACCTTTCATTCATTCATTCATTCATTCCTCAGTGTTCATCACGTTCAGGCACATCTCTCGATCCGTCACGCCGATTTGAGGCTTACATACGCTTGACTATCATCACGCAGTGGAGGAGCTGAAGGTGCCACAGCCGACGCCGTACCTCGCCGGCAGGACGGCCGCCGATTTTGTTAACGGGGTCAACTTCGCGCTGGGTGGTGCAACGGCGCTCGACCAGGCGTTCTTAGCAACCAAGGGCATACAGTCGTTGGTGCCCATCTCTCTGACTAATGAGACGACCTGGTTTCAGAACGTTTTGCAGCTGCTCGACGAATCAGACTACGGTTACTTAAAACTACTCCTAGTTAATATTGTTTAATTTCTTGTGCAAACTAACTAAAACTCATAGAACACTGCAACAGATCAGCGTAAGATCATGGCAAAGTCGGTCTTCTACGTTGGCGAGATCGGCGTCAATGACTACTTCGTCGCCCTAAGCAACAACTCCGTCGACGCCGCGGTGAGCCTGGTGCCACACATCATCGACAACATCCGTTCGGCCCTGACCGTAAGCATATATCAGTCCACTGCACTCAGCATGATCCAACGCTCCCGGTACAAAACTTCCTCATCTGTTAATATATACATTAAACATGCTGCGCACAGGCCATGATCGCTGCTGGGGCGAGGACGGTGGTGGTTTCAGGGATGCTACCAATCGGCTGCGAGCCGCAGCAGCTGGCGCTGTTCCCAGGCGGCCCGGGCGACAACGACCCTACCACCGGCTGCATCACGCGGTTCAACGTGCTCGTCGAGCACCACAACCACATGCTGAGGATGATGCTCAGGGAGCTCCGGAGCAACTACGGCAGGTCCCTGACCCTCCTCTACGCCGACATCTACCGGCCCGTGCTCAAGGCCATCGCGTCCCCGGCCTTGTACGCGGTTTCGGCGACACGCCGCTGGCCGCGTGCTGCGGGGGCGGTGGCGGCCCCTACAACTTCAACTTCATCGCGTTCTGTGGCACGCCGGCGGCGACAACGTGCGCCGACCCGTCCAAGTTCGTCTCCTGGGATGGCATCCACTTCACCGAGGCTGCCAATAGGTTCATCGCTCGTAGCATGATCACGGGACTGCTAAGCCGTGGGAGTACATTGCAACAAATTGATTTTTTTTTTCTATATTTGCGAGTTATGAACGTTTGCTATATAGTTGAGTGTTGAATCTTCTCGTGCAACAACGGTGATCTCTGATTCTTGGCTTGAACCAGATTTTGTGCCCGTGCATTGCATCGGGGTCATAATTTTTGGAATTGAACCTCTTTAGTTGGACGTCGACATGCATGAATGTTGTATCAGATCTAGACACGTCGACCCGGTCTTCATATCTAAAATGGGTAAGATGAGGACTTGTGAGCTCCGAGTAGACACTACTACAGAATCGTTCATCACTACCGCCGGTATCACTGCCGAAATTTAGTCCACCGGCAGCGATGAACCGCGCCCGGCAGTGATGAACCGTCCAGCGCGCGGGACAAACTAGAACCTCCACGGACTCGACCAATACCGTCGGTGAAGATTTATATCTCTACCGGTTTGAATCATTCCCCGGCAAAGTGGTCTTGATGGACCGCATCACTCGCGGGTATGTTTATCCATTATCTAAAAAAAGATCACTCGCAGGTTTGAATTAGAACCGATAGCGATTTGACGATTGACACAACCGGGTTGAATTTGAACCGATAGTGATTTGGGAGGGAAGCAAAATACAATGACAAGGAACGATAAAACAAGCGACAGAAACTGAAGATTAACATGCATCGGATTAACAAACGACTGATCCATTAACAAAGCGACACAAACCAAATTAAAGCGTCATAGAAACAATTGATATAATAAATTAACATAAAAAAAGCGGCTGGCCTAATTAAGCCGCCTTCTTGGCCTTCTTCCTGGCGGCCGACTCTATCTCCTCCCGTTTGGCCGCGGTATCCCTCCCGAGGTTATCGGCCAAGTACTCGACCGGAGGGCGATGATGGACTTCTCCTCCAAGTGGTGATTCACCGTTGGCGGGCAACTTGGTCGGCCAGGCCGTTGAGCTTGTTGCGGGCGGCGCTGAGGCGATCGGGGATGAACTTCTCCGCCCCGGTCGGCAACCATGTCGATCGTCGACGGCGTCACCGACCCGGCCGGCTTACTGCGGAAAGCGGGGGTAGAGAGGGGAGTGTGTTTGGAGAGCGAGAGTGTTGGAGAGCGGACGGAGACAGGGGGTTATGTACGTATAAATAGGACTCAGCCGCGGTTTCTAAGACGAGGGAACAGTTGAACGCAAATGATAGAAAATTAAGATTGACACGCATCATATTAAACCGATACAAGGAAACAGTGGGACCCAAATTAACGAAAGATAAAGAGATTGACATGCAACAGATTAACCAACAACCGATTCCTTAGCAAATTAACCACACAGATCATTGTATCTTACACATCCACACAAATCGGACAACATATAAATTAACATTAAAAAAGAAGAGAACCTAGGCCGCCTTCTTGGCCGCCCGCTTGGCCGGGCTTTCGGCGGCGCCTTTCGGCCTCCTCCTCGGTATGGCCGGTACCCCTCGGCGAGGGTATCGGCCCGAGAGTCGATCTAGAGGGCATAGAAGTTGGCCCTCTTCTCGAGGGGGCAGATTCACCTTTGGCGGGGCCAACGTCATCGGCCGGGCCGTTTAGCTTGGTGAGAGGGCGGCGCGGGCGCTCCAGCGGCGAACTTCATCTCCCCCCGGGTGGCGGCCATGTCGACGATTGTGGGCGGCGAAGTCCGGCTTTCTGTGAGAGGGGCACGAAAGAGAAGTTAGTGTTGGATAACGGGACGGGGCGGGGGACGGGGTATAAATGTGGCGTTTCCAAAAGGCGGTTCTGGGAAAATCGTAACCGGCGACGGCTGCGCCAATGGCCGTCTCCTCGGCACTCAACGACGGCTGTATTTTCCAAAGCACAACCGACGGTTATTTGTTTGTTTTTTGATAAATTTTACATTAAACAAGTTAAGATTCAAATCAAATTTAAGCGCTATTTAATTTTTATTTTATTAATATATAAAAAAACATAACATATAATAAAAATGATAAAAAAAAAAAAAAGAGGAAGGCCGCCGGCCCGGTCCTCGTCCTCCTCCTCCTCCTCCTCAGCGGCGGCGTCGTCCTTCTTGGCCAAGGCCTTAAGGGACGATCCCGCCAACTCTTCCACTTTGGGGGCGTAGTGGTTGATCTTTTCTTCAGAGGTGGCTCCACCCTTGGAAGAAGACCATGGCGAATCCGCCCGGCTCCTTCGGCTTCACGAAGGGCGGCGGAAGAAGATCGAGGGTGAAATCCCTCTCGATTATCTCACGATAGCGGTCTTGATCAGCATTGGCCGCCACCTCAGCCGGGAGGCGGAACCTCCATGTGGTCCCGCCAGGAGAGGGGGGGGCGTGGTCGAAGTCGTCGTCGGAGTCGGACCGGGGTCGGCCGCCGGCGCCTCCACCACCGGATCCTTGCCCTTGTCCTCCGCCGCCTCCATCTCCTTCCTAGTGCGCTTGTTCGATCCCGAGCCCTGAGGCACCATGGCGTGATGATTGCAAAGAGAATGTGGCTGGATTAGAGAACGGAAAGGATGAATGCCATGATCGAGTGTGTGCTTAAATAGTGAGTTAGCCGGAATTTGCTCCACTTCCCCACGATCGAGCGCGGCGTCAAAGCAACCGCTTGGAATTCCCACGATCGCGGTTGGAGGTCGCCACGATCTCTCGTTGATCAACCGTTTCCCGCGCCGTGCGGTTGCGCTTCAATTCCTAGGCTACGTTTCCAATTGGCGCGCGGACGACAATAGTCTCCACCTTCATTGATCACTGTCGGGCCCACACATGAACCGACAATGATTAACAAAACGGTGAAACAAATAGTTATATAGGTAAAATATTGATTTATTGAAATCTTTAATTTTATATCGGCGTTAATGCATTGAGAGTTCAACTAACCCGTTAAGCACGCCACGTACACTCCGTATTATAAATTTTCATTTTAGTATATGTATATAGGTGCGCCGTGTAGGTCACGACATTGTGATACGTCACGGCTGCGGCCTTGAGAATCATGTTGCTCTAGTATTCACTCTTTGGTTCCACTTAATTAAACCGGCGGTGTCTACGCTTCCCATGAGAAAGGGTGAGCTCCCGCCGCCGCGTCGACAGGTTATATCAATGTCGGTAATAACTTTCTTGCCCGGTGCACTTTCAACACCGGCGGTGATCACATATATCCTGCCGGTGGTCACTACGTGGCGGTGTTATGGGAGTATCACCGCGGGTTAAAGCGAGAAGCGGCGGTGTTTTGCATTATCAACGGGCAAACAATACGCCCTGACAGCCTGACCCTGCACCATTGCAGGCAGGAGAACTGTTGCCACGTTCTCCGTACCACGACCACGGTGCTTGGTTTATGCGGTGCCAATTATCCATTAGCGGCGTCCATATCACTGCGGGGTGCCAATTGAAACCAGCGATGTCGGTTATTACCACGGCATGTGGCCTATAAAACGGTTTGTCGGCGGCCCTTAGGTTTGCAATTCAGTTCTCCGGTCCCTTTTCATGATACTCTTGATTCATTTGCATGTTCTTCTTCCTCGATCTTCTACGGTACTCTCCACATACATATCTATGGCCTCTCTATGGGAGAAAGCCCTCCACGTACAGATATCATTCTTATGCATCTTAGGCCACCAAAATGGTTCACACACAAGAGGTGCTACAAGAGTCTTACTAAAGATTGAGCAGCGCCGAAGGTTAGAACATTGTGAGATTCGCGGAGCCATCCGGGTTTGTGTGCTTGAGAGGCTAGACAGCTGGATTTACATGTCCATATGAGAGACATGGCATTCTCCGGATAAGATCATAGCGATTTATAAAAATCTGCTTCAATGAAAATCTCCTTTGGTGATCAAAGGAGATTTTCATAGATTAACATGATCTTCTCCTGCGAATGCCTATGCATGTTGTCATTGGACAAAACCACAGCTTGGCCGAGCAAAGAAAATTTGCTTGGCATGTCTCATCCGGCCTTCTTTTGTGGATTCAATGTAAATCGAGTTATGCCCTCCTTTTAAAATCGAGCACAAGAAACCTCACAGCAGCACCGATGGAGCGTCAACGAGGCACCGATGGGCTTTCAAAATCCCATCGAATTTCATCGGCAAGAATCACATAACCTTCAGTGTTTTTATTTTAAATGTATTTGTACACTTTGATGAGAACATTGATCTATTCGTGGAAAGGTCTTCGTTATCATATATGTAACTTTTTTTTCAAGGTCTTTGTTATCATATATGTAATCGGATATTGTAATGTCGGTTTGCTCCTCTCTCTATATATGTAATCGTGTTCCTTTCCAATGGATGTTTGCATTTATATATCATACGGGCGTGATTATTATTTTTTCAATGCACTTCTTATCTTTCATGGGCGAACATAAATATATAATGCTATATGTACTAACAGAAAATTTGGTAAACATCATTGAAACACACAACTTCGGTGAAAAAAGAAAGGTCCAAGTAATCTCACGGCGGTGAAAGATATTACACTTGTCGGTTTGAAATATATCCTTTGCCGGGTTTTAATATTGCCGGCGGTGAAAGAAACTACACTACCGATTTTTGAAAATAAGAAACCGATAGTGATGAGCCTTCTATTGCGTTTATCACCTAGTATTTAGGAACCACGAAGTTTGAGATTTTTGGCCTCAAACTTTTTTCCAAGACGTGCACATGCCATGTGTGAAGGAACCACGAAGTTTGAGATTTTTTGGATAAGGTTTGGTATTTTTCTCAATTAAATTGAATTTCTGTGATGACCACGAGTAATTACGAGGTTGAACTGGGGTTACCCACTAACGAGCGGGGTGGTGCCAAAATTTTCCACATGGTCTCGTGTGCCCTAGGAGGCAATTCAGGTGTGTAGGTTGCTACAAAATTCATAAGTTTGCAAGCTGTAATTAACCTCCTTGTATCGCGTTTATCACCTAGGAAAATCTAGTAATAAAAATATCGATCGAGAAAAACCTAAGATCTTGTGTGGGGGCATAATTTGGGTGTACATGGTTGTAAAAAAAAAATTCAAGACATTTCTACATTGTGGGAGTATACATGCTTCACAAAGGTACATGACACCTTTCATCGAAAGCATGACTAGACAATTACATCCATAAGCTTTCTTTGGGTCATCTTCGTTCGGTGTCGTCTAGGCCTCAAACTTTTTCTAGACGTGCACATGCCATGTGTGAAGGAACCATGAAGTTTGAGATTTTTTGGATAAGGTTTGGTATTTTTCTTAAATAAATTGAATTTCTACGCGACGACCCAGAGTAATTACAGGTTGAGCTGGGGTTACCCACTAACAGAGCCAAGGTGGTGCCAAAATTTTCCACATGGTCTCGTGTGCCCTAGGAGGCAATTCGGTGTGTAGGTTGCTACAAAATTCATAAGTTTGCAAGCTGTAACTAACCTCCTTGTATCGCGTTTATCACCTTGGAAAATCTAGTAATAAAAATATCGATCAGAAAAACCTAACATCTTGTGTGGGGGCATAATTTGGGTGTACATGGTTGTAAAAAAATTTAAGACATTTCTAAAATGTGGGAGTATACATGCTTCACTAAGGTACATGACCCCTTTTATCGGAAGCATGACTAGACAATTACATCCATAAGCTTTGCTGGGCCATCTTCGTTCCAGTGTCGTCTCGGCCGCAAACTTTTTCTTAGACGTGTACATGCCATGTGTGAAGGAATCACGATGTTTGAGATTTCTTGGCCCCAAACGGGGTTTACCGACTAATAGAGCGAGTGGTTGTTGGCATTTCTTAGCGCAATCAAAGGAAGCGGTATAAAACCCATCCCCAATAACGGCGCCGAAAATGCGCCACGACATTCCCAAGTAAAACCACCATGTCGGTGATTCGAAAGGGATTGTCAGCGGGATAGATCTTGCCATCTTAGATATTTCATCATAGCGCGCACGGATCTATCATTGTAGCATTTCACCCAGGAAGTATTCAGAGGTATCGTTATTTATATTTTCTCAAAGGAAGGCATGTGATTAATAAGCTAGCATGGCATGCGAATAGAGGAACATGTGTTTGCTTAGACCAAATTGTTCATAACGAGGGGTAAGCAATAACGGTTTATGGATAGTGTGACACACACTTAAGAATCCACCCGACAAAAGGATAAAAAGAAAATAGATAAAGAATAAATGAATAACCTAATGGAGTAATTCTAATGTATCTAGTCATGGCCATACAAATGAATTGCTAGGATCATATGCAAACTGATTTAGGCATGGTTAGGTCTAGGATAACAGGGAGACTCCCCGGATACCATACGGCCCGATGGGAAGCATTTACGAACTCCTACAGCACATACGAACGTGGGGGGATTTCAAGGGACGGTCAAGGCTTGTCACGACCAAGCCGCCTACCCCCTCAACCGTGGCATGCACTCATATTCGCAGGTGTCGTAATACCCGGGCACCATGCCCGCATATCAGAGCGCTACTCTTGTCCCCCCAGGATCCCCACTCGTCGAATGGACGGACTAGAACAAGAGCAAACCCGAAGGAACAACGAACCGTTATCCCACCTCTAATCAAGTTACGCATATGATGATCGATGATGAACTAAGATGAACATGTCAAGATTATGATATGTAAACTATATACTAGTTCATATACCAACACAAGAACATGAACAAGACTATACTCTAATTCATAAGTTAGGCCAAGAACATAGATATAAGACTTGCAAATAGAAGAATGCTCCATTGAGAAGATATATTACCAAGGCACTTTCTTCTAGGAGACAAGCCCCCTTGTAGCTCTTCTACTCCAAGTGCTAACCAAGAACTAAGAAGAAGAAGAAAGAAGAAGTAGAAGAAGAGAGAGAGGTAGAGGTGGTAGAAAGAGGAAGATTCTTTGGTTTCTTTGGACTCTAAGTGGTGTGTGTTGAGAGAGAAGGAGAGGGGGACTACTTATACACTTGGAGGAGGGGCCTAAGTGCTAAATTACACCAAAACCGACCTGGTAAACCTTCCTAATCTGAGCAAACCGACCATCCCACGGCGGTAACACCAATTTGGTAAGTGCATGAACCGCCTCCCAGGAGGTTGGGCGAAACCGCCTCGGGGAGGGGTGCGGCCGCAGGGTGGAGCGCGCACCCCCTAGGCCCTGGCCCGCCCGGTCTCGGTGGGGTGTCGTCCTTCGTCTTGAAAAGTTGTGGGGCGGGCTTGGCTCGGCCCAATTTTGATGGTTTTGATCGATTTTCCACTTGCTTTTTATTATAAATCTGCAAAATAAAATACTAGACACTACAAGTGGAATTTATTAGTGATAAATGCATATGAGTATAAAAAGGTATAGTTTTACTCCCTTTATGGTAGTAAGTTGACGGGAAAAAATATGTCGTTGGTGGCCCGTCAACAAGTGGTGTCAAAAATTTCTACGCGACGCGACATCGAGTAATTACAGGTTGAGCGGGATTAAACATGCTTCACAAGAGCATTCATTTAATTGATAGTTCAACACGGTACAATAAGCAAAGTGTACAAACACATTAAGACATACCACCTCAAAAACACCCTTCTAGCACCTATGCCCGAGGTGGTTACAATGCTGCCCGTTATGCTTACACGAGTTAAGGTGGATAGGAGACCTCTCGTGAAGAACCAATGTCTCTCCGTGTCGGCAAAGGCGGCGACAGAGACGGGGCTCATCTCCGGCGAGGAGCACAAGAATGCATGCTACTTGGCTCCTGCTTTCCGTCTTGATCCGGAGGTCCATGCAACAATGGCGTTGCACGAGCATCACACCCAGCTTCTGTAAGCAACGTTGTAGCTTAATCTTCAAAAACACCCTTCTAGTACTGCTTTGTATACACCTTTGTCTAACCATAATAAAATGTTTATGTGGAGGGCTTTCTCCCAAATAGAGGCAATATATGTGGATAGGAAAATGGGCAAATAACGAGAAGAGGTCAGCCGGCGCCACGATTGGCCATACATGGCTCTCGCGACGGGGGCAACAGTGTGATCTTATCATCATGAGCGGTGGTAGGTGGCAATAGTGCACGATCGTCTTGTCGGGTCGGCCGACGTTTAGACCTAAGTAGATTGTTAACACCAAAATTTGGTAAAGCCTGAGTGACGAATGGGCGACATATAACGATTCGGTAAGAAGTCATTCGGCCGGGCAAAAAGACAACAGCAGTGCTATGGCATTCAAGAAGCCGCAGATTATTCAGCTAGAAGCCCGAGTCCCGAGAAGGGGCTGGCGTGAGACGGTTCGGCAGATGTGAAGCGTCAAGGAAGATATTCGAGGACGAGGGTCCACGTCATGTGCAAACTTACGACTCCGAGAAGACTTGGAGGACAATGTATCTTAGCTAGATATTTTCGTTATGTTTATTCGTAATTAGTTAGGACTCATCAAGCCCGGGGTATAAATATGAGACCCCGCTTTGGCGTAAGCGATCTACCAAAATCAATACAACAAACCCGGCTCCGTGCCTTGGCTCCGTGCCACCCTTCGAGTCCGGTCGTGTCGTCGATCTCTCGCGAGAGGAATCATCGACTGTCGACCTCCATAAGTACCGGCAACCTTGCACCATGTCTAGTAACGTCGAGGCGGATTTAGATTATTGCAAGTAGTCTTGTTCACACTTAGTATCGTCGGGCGGATTTAAGCTATCGGGGACAAGATGGTTCTTTGTCGATCATGAGCCATCCGGTGGGCTAAGGTCCGGCTTAGAGCTAGTTATCGGCTTCATTAGATCTAGAAATCTAATGAATTCATTAAGTTACCAAGTGGTGCATGCTTCTTATTTATTTATTTATTTATTTAATTATGATTGCACACACTTTTGCCCAATTTAGATTGATGTGGCTCGGCTTTATTTTATGTTAGATCTAGATGTCATCAATTCTTCCAATGTTCATCATTAGCTTGTCATTAGATCTATTTGTTCTTTCATAGCTGAGCCTAGATCAATCTAGGTTGTCATGTATTTGCGGGTTCTTGCGGCGTTTAATCATGAGTCGTGCGGGCGGGCTAAGGTTTTTGCGTGTGAGTTCCTTCTTCATGGACCACGGTTCGGCAAGCTTGCCGAATCTGATTATGTGTTTACTCGTATCTTGCATGTGTGAGTCTACCTATCGTTAGAGTCTAGTCTGGCAGGCCGTATCATGCGGTGGATTAGCTTGTTGCAAAGTGTATCATGCGGTGGATAGCTGTTAGGGACGAAAAAGGGTTGAAGCGGTTAAGTCCGGCAAGTGGTATCATGCGGGTGGATTAGCTTGTTGCAATGTATTATGCGGTGGATTGCTGTAGGGACTGATCGGGATAAATCTCGGCTTTACTTTAGATTAGGTTTGCATATGTACTTTACTTGTCTATGCATACGGCGCTTCAACGAGTAATGAGTATTTATAGATCTGTTTAGATGTATGCGTGCTTTTAGCTTGTCATGGTTAGATTGTATCATGCGGTGGATTGATCTAGTTGTGGTAAGTGGTTTAGATCTGTAGCAAGTGGTATCATGCGGTGGATTAGCTTGCAAGGGTTTAAGCTCGACGGGTTTAGGAAGGCTAGACGTGCGGCAGACTAGTTGGATGAAACCTATGCATGTGTCATCTAGATTAGGTTTACATTTACGAGTTACCTGCTTTTGTTCCATGTTGTCAATTAATTCGATCCATGTTATATAGCTTTATGATGATCTACCATGATGATCGACTTTACTTGTTCAAACATGTCTTCTATGATCATTCGGCAACTGTTATTACATTACATCTTTATACATGCTTACCGAATGCACTTATTATCTCGGTCGACGAGATAGCTCTCATAGCTATATGTCTTTACATCCGGCCTTAGAGCCATACATGCGGAACTGTCTTGGTCGCACCAGGCATGTTCTAGATCTCATGTTTACCTCCTTGTCAATTAACAGGTCAAATTGACTGGCACGCCTTCGGATCAAGACACTCGGGCAGTCGAGTAAAGCCAGCTATTCCGGCTTGTTAGTGTGTGCGGCGCAGAGTCGGGTTTTTGTGCCTACACACTTTTTGGCATGCTGGGTGGGACCACTCAAGGTCAAGACACGATGCGACAACGTCGACAAGAGCAATGTCATTCAGCTCGGATGGATGACCCGCCGGTGACCTAGAGACCATGGTGAGAGATATGTGCGCAGCCTTCTCGCAAAAGTGCATGTCATGCTTCTCCAAGAACAAGAGCGGTACAATCATCCAGAAGACAGATCTTCCAAAGATAGTAATGCCCGGTGATAAGGAATATGCTCAACAAGTTTCTGATGAAGAAGAGGGGGCGGGAAAGGAAGATGAAGAACCGACTCTGAAGAAATTCGTCGGATGGAAGAGATTGTTGCAACCGGCCGTTGGGAGAGCAATGACTAATCACAACACGGCGTTCTTCAATACTTTACGTGATGTCATGAAAGCCGACTTTGGACCCGAAGTTTGATATGCACTTTGAGGGATGGCTTGGTGAGCTTTCGGGGCCTAGATACATACATGTGCCAAAGCCACCACCAAAGAAAGGAGCTACAAATCAAGAATTTGGAGGGGAGAACAAGACACCGAGAAAAGTCAAGGGAATCGAGCCAAGACACATGGAGAAGCGGCGTTCGGTGCACACGGGAATCCTTCGGTATACAATACTTACTCAATAGCTCCAATGGCGGTGGGTTGCGAGAGAAATCCCTTTGGCCCCTGGGTTATCTGAGAGTTCAGCGACTATTCCACCATTCATGCTATGCCAAATCACGGATATAGGCATTTGGACATTCAGGACAATCCCATGGATCTCGGGACTCAAATGTGGATATACTCCTAGCGAGGATGGCGATATGATGCAACACCGGTTTGGCATTAAGCCCAAGAATCGGCCCTATGTGTATCGGTCACCCTATCCCGATTGGTATAACAGAGTGGCGCTTCCTTCAGATTGAAGCCTCCAACCGACTTGACCAAGTTCTGCGGACAAGATGACACCTCTACTACCAAACACGTCGATTCGGTATCGATCCGGTTGGGAGAGCTTGCCAATGATGAAGCATGGAGGATTCGCTTCTTCCCATCATCCCTTACGGGGCCGGCTTTCACATGGTTTTTACGTTCTTTGGCCAATTCTATTGGAACATGGTCTAAGGCGGAGGACAAATTCCATTCATACTTCTACGATGGTTCCAATGAGAAAGAACTTCGTTGACTTGATGGGGTTTGGCGCAGAAATATAATGAGTCACCACAAGAGTTCTTACGTAGGTTCGAGAGAAACAAAGAATTCATGCTACTCTCGAGTTTGCGGACCATCGGTTGTAATTTTGTAGCCATTCGGGGTATGCATCCGACCATCGAGAAAAGCTAGCCGGCATGGAGTTTGACGACCTTGGACAACTCTCAAGGCGCTTGTCACTTATGGCCAATTAGCTCGAGCATCAAGAAGGACACCCGTTTTTTGGAGAAGGGGGCGATGTGTCTTATCGGGCATACCACCACTTTCGGAAGGAGGAGAAGATGAAGATGATGGTCAAGAAGAGGTGGCAATTTGCGAAATCGCTTGGTGCAAAAGAGCACGTCGGGTTAATCGATTTGGATGAAGACATTCAAGGGGGCATATGACTTCGACATCTCCAAGTCGGATAAACTCTTTGAGTTCTTGGTCAAGGAAGGACGTATCAAGCTACCAGAGAATCATTCTATGAGGACGTCCCGCATCGGGTCAAGGCTGGGAAATATTGTGGCTTTCATGACATGATCACTCACAACATAAGCGGCTGCCGAATCTTGAGGCGGGAGATTCGAAGGGCTATACTGGCGGGGTCTCCTCAAGTTCAACAACAACATGAAGGTGGATAAGGAGCCCTTCCCAGCAGGCATGGTTACTTTTGATACATGCATACTTTCTGCTAGTGATCCTAAGGGCAAAGGCCCAATGAAAGTGCTGACTTCTGAAAGGGCAAAGCAAAGTGGTTTAGTTGATCCTAGTCGGCAAGTGTCTGATGTAGAGCTCCAGGAGCGTCGTGTTCGGTTTCCAAATAGCCGAACAGAGAAAGGAGAAACCTCCAAACCAAGGGTGACATCTCGTATACTGCTGAACAAATGGCAAAGACAACAAGAAAAGCAATATCGTAGAGATCAACAGCTTGCAGAAGAGCAGCGGAGGTATGAAGAGGAGATGTATCACCAAGAACAGGGAGGAGTACATGAAAGAACGAGAGGAGTCTCATTGGGACCGGCCCTTTCTTTAGGCATTCTTTGGAATGAAGGCTTGAAGTCGCACCGCTAGGAATAATTACCACGAATGCGGTGAGTAATACCACGGGCACGGACAGCACGAGTCAACCGCCGTTCCATCCAAGAAAGACTGGGGGCACGCTTCCCAAAGGATGATCGGCGCTTAAAAAATAAAAACAGCAAACCTCACGTCAGTAAAAGAATTGCAGATCAAGCATGGGGCGATGTTGAGGATTACGATGATGATCCGGACTCTCCTCAAGAGTTTGTGTGGCAAAAGGGACAATGGTGCCCTCTGGTCTAAGGAAGAGCCGTAAGAGAAGAGTCCAATGCCTCAAAAATAGGGAGCTTAAGGAAGCAAGCGCGAGCATAAACATGTGTGGCGCCCAAAGAAGAAAACTCAAGCCGGTCATTCGGCGAGAAGAGATTTCGGCAAGTGGGCGTTTGGCGGATGTTAGCATGGTATTTTACATCCCTATAGAGTTTGTAGCTCCTACAGAACAAGCCCCTGTGGATCGAGAGGAGAGGATGCTTATTCAGATGAAGAGGCCTATTCTGATTTTGATAACAAAGAGATGATTGATCTCCTAGGACGGTTGGCTCTATCAAGACAATTTGTGTTTGACAGGCCTAGGAAGCATAATCATTTGAAACCTCTTTACCCGAAGGGATATGTCAATGGAAAACCTCGACTCATATGTTCGTCGATGGAGGGGTGCAATCAATATCATGCCATACACAACTTTCGTAAAGCTGGGGATGACCAAGGAGGATTTGCTCAAGGCAGACATCGTGCTCGGGGACTTTCTTTGGAAATCCTTCGTGATACCTATGGAGCCGTTCACGTCGAGTTGATGACCGACTCAAAGACTTTGATCACTACCTTCTTTGTGGTCGGCGGTAAAGGGGTCCTCTGACTTACTACTTGGAAGAGATTGGATCCATGCTAAGCTGTTGTGTTCTATCCACCATGCATCAAGTCCTCATCCAATGGAGCGGTGATGACGTCGAGATAGTGCAAAGGCGGCGATTCGGTAAGCATTGTCGCTCTTGAACCATCGTTAGGGAGTATGAAGGCGTGGAATGCTTCTTAGGAAGAGAATGGGAAGAAGGTCCTGTCGGTACTAGTTACAAAGACCAACGGCCGATCGAGATAGTCGGCTCTCATAGTAATTTTTAAGGAAAGATTTCGTGTCGGTTTTTAAAGGATCGGTTAATGCAAAATGTGATTGGCCGACACGTGAAATTCAGTAGTTTTGGGCAAAGATATTTGTTCTATTCATAAGAGATAGCCAATGCGCAAATCATCGCCTTTAGCAGAAAAATACTCCATAGAAGATTGGAGGACAGCCAGCATAAACATTGTTATGTCGCCTTTAGTGCAAAAATATAAAAAACATCAACATTGGAGCCAAAAGGTATCTTACTCGGGAACTTTAGAAGTCTATTGCGGGAACGTTGCCGAATACATTCTGAGGAGATTTCTTTTTTGTTTAAGTCTATTCGGCGTAAAGCTGTGTGTGCATGTTTTCTCGGCATAAAAGTTAACGGTTTCACTAGAGTTGCTTTATTCGATAAGGCATGCTAGGAGAAAACATTCAATAAGACATGAAAACAGAAATATGACCATGCAACAGAAAGTGAAGTCACAACCGAATATCGGTTACAAAGTGTCAATTCAATGTTCGGAACCATAGGGTGGCACACAGAAAGTTTCAACGAAGGTTACATGCTCGAGAAAGGCCTTCATGTCAGAAACAACTAAAGATTGGATGTTGCTTGCTTCAGCCAAAGCTTTCTGATCATCCTCTTCTAGAATTGACAGGTTGGATACTTTGGCCTTGAACCTCGATGCTCTTCATGATTTTTCTTGATCATTGCTTTAGCCGAGAGCTCGGAGATTCTAGAAGACCGACTATTTTGCCCTTCTTTTCTTCGATTGACTTAGTTAAAGGTACGCTAAGCTGTTCTTCAAGCAAGATTTTCTTCTTTTCCTCATCATCCAATTCAGGTTTCAGTTGATTCGAAGGTCTTTTTCAGACTTGAACTTAGAGTGCAGCTCCGCAGTATTCTTCTTTGTGGACTCCATGGCACCCGGCAATGATGATTTGAGTAGAATGCTCATTAGCCGATCGATAGCGGTGATATCTTTGGTCTAAATAAAGAATGTGATTCATGGCCGGTTTGAGAGAAATTGGGATTTCCCGATCAAAGAGTTCGGCCGGTTCTTTTATCCTAGGAGCATTTTGGACCAAGACATTCACATCACCATCAAGAAAGAGAGGATTTCTTTGAGCCTTGTTTGGTTGTCTTGAAAGGTTCTTTGGGATGTAGCTTCTTCTCCTTGCTTGAGCGTATCCTTAAGGAAGAACGACATGCTTGGTGTTGGTTCGTCCTCACCCTAACAGAAAAGAAGAGAAAAGACAATATATCAATATAGTCGAGAAAAAATTCTTTATTTCAGAACCGCATATTTGAGAAAAAAATAAAAACACACGTTCTATGTGCTCATGAATAGGAGAAGATCGGGAAGCTCATTCGTATTGGTAGCGGGAGGCGATTTGTCACCCTTCGGATAGCTTTCTTGTAAGAGGCGAACTCAAATCGATGGGAGATTGTTGAGAAGGATTAGTCCGGTTTCTTGGTGAACCTCACCATCTCGAGAAGAAGCACCGGCGAGAGGATTACGACTCATCATGATTAGTGTTAACAGGCTCAGCATCCTGGTTTCTTTTCTTTCCCATGGATTGAGTTTTCTCAGAAGAATCAGGTCCACTCTCAAGAGATTTTCCTGTCAAATTGGCAATGATTTTGTCTGTTTTGAAAGCAGAGAAGGCCAGAATGAACAATCTTGATATTTCTGGCCAAGAAAAATAAGAGGACAAAGATATGCACAATTACCAATCTTTTTATGAGTCTTCTGAGTTTCCGGATTCTCAGCAAAGGGAGGAGCATCACCTTGTAGTTGAGCGGTGTTTGACCCGAAACAATCTACGGTTGTAGGAAAGTAGAATGAAGGCAAGAATTCATTATGAAGACCATGCAAGGGATGACATACCTTGGAAACTTGCTTGGTTCTTGGGGACCTTTTCTTCTTACAAGACCAGAGGGTCGTTAACTAATTGAGTTGAAGCTTTCCTCTTCTTCATATCCTTCAATTTTTCCTCAAGAAGGACCATGTGTGTTTTCATGAAACCCTTCATAGCCAATCCTTCATCACCCAGCGCTGGGCGGGGTCCGGCCAGGTAGTACCAAATTTCTCTAGAAGGAGGGGTTGGCTTGATGTCCTGCTAAGAGGATCGGGTTTAAGGAAAGAAAGAAAAGCAAAGAAGAAATGCTAAGGAGAGAGCAATTACCTCACTATCGGCAACAAATTCTGGCAGAAGTGTTTGGCAAAGGGGATGAATCAATGTATTGAAGATGTGGGTGTGCAGTTCTTCCCACCAAGACTGGAATGAGGGGTGTGCAACATCAATCAGAATAAAAGGGTTAGGCCTATATTCTGGTAAATCTTTTCCTAAATTGAAAATCTTTTCAGCTTGTAGTGGTTCGATCACGGTTTCCCTTGGCTTGATAGCCCGGAAAAGAATAGCCTTGGGGGGCAGCTGACCACATCCCAATTGTCTTCTTTGCCATGTTTAGATTGTAAAACTCATAGGTGGGCTTCACTAGCCTTCCATTGTGGAATTACGCAAGCAAGATGCAAGGTTTGATGATTGCATTAAAAATCCATGTCGATAAATTGTCATCACAGCCAAGATCATAGTTGAACTTGCAAGGGAAAATGAAATCTTCACACTCTTTATAAGGAAACCGGAGGATTTCTCCAAAACCCTTATAGAAAATTTTGAAGAATTGGCCAACATTCTTGTTAATGGTGATAGCAGATGCGGCTTCTCCATAAGTTTGGCAAGCCTTGGTTGTTGCCTCTTCATCCTCGGCATAGTTGACTGAAGGAAAAGCTAGGGTACTCAAGTCTACTCTGACTAAATTATGCATGTACAGCTGCAACCACATTTGGACCAGCCTCCAAGGACCATTCACACAGGAAATTCCTTTCTTCTCAAACATTTGAGTGGTAATCGACGTAGCATGTGGTAAGTTGCCCCAAGGAGATACTTACCAAGAGCAATTGTTTTGTTAGTTTGCTAGATCTTGACCATGACTATGTGGTTCAAAAGAGGTTCATTGGACTTGCCACAAAACACAAATGCACTTACCGACCAAAAATTCGGGGGAAAGCTTTGTATTCTTTATCAGCAATTGGACCATCTCTCATATAGGATTCAATATGTTTTGTCCAAGGATCAGCCGTCTTGATGGTTGTTTGGTCTGCCGCCATCTTGATATTTCAAGGATGTACCTCTTCGGTGATGTTCAAGCCATCATCATAAAGACATCGGCTAAAGTGGCAGATCATTGGGCCATGACCGAAGATGAAAGAGTTAGTGGCGTTTGACCAAAAATGAGCCGCTGCCATCAATAAATCTTCATTCTTTGGAGTATTGGGACGAGACAACTCTAGACATTGAGATGTCCCGAGCATCCCAATTTCTACTCCTAGACTTGGGCGATGAGATTCGCTTATACCGGTTGCGCCATCCGGCGATTGGAGGAAATGGCAGTCTTGAATGTCTTCTTCCATTGTTTCTTTGGGAGAGACGCCAAACTTGAAGGAAATCCTTTGACTTTCTTTCTCGATGAATTCGAGTGGATCAGAGCTGCCTTTGGGACCTAGAAAGTAAATGTCTGGATTGGCTTCGGTCGGAATCAGAATTTGATCCTCATTCCCCTTTGAGGAAATAAGTGGGCGCATAAGAAGGAGGCGAATTCGAAATCGGAGTTATTGTCAAATTAACAAGAGGAATGTGAAATTACCACTAGAACCAAGCTGAAGGGGTCCATGAGGAGGTTTGAATCGAAGTCTGGCGGCGATCTAGGGTTTCAAGTTTTCCCGGCGAAGACGGTTGGGCGATGAACCGAAGAAAAGTCTTTGCTTTGACTAGAGAAAAAAGGGCAGATTAGTCAATTTTACGGCAAAGGAGTATATTTACCCCAAAATTGAGGGGGCATATGTTAACACCAAAATTTGGTAAAGCCTGAATGACGAATGGGCGGCATATAACGATTCGGTAAGAAGTCATTCGGTGGCAAAAAGACAACGGCGGTGCTATGGCATTCGGGAAGCCGTTGTTATTCGGCTAGAAGCTTGAGTCCAGAAGGGGCCGGCGTGAGGCGGTTCGGCGGATGTGAAGCGTCAAGGAAGATATTCGAGGTCGAGGGTCCACATCACGTGCAAACTTACGACTCAGAAGACTTGGAGGACAATGTATCTTAGCTAGATATTTTTCGTTATGTTTATTCGTAATTAGTTAGGACTCGTCAAGCCCGGGGTATAAATATGAGACCCCAGGCAACTATAAACGATCTACCAAAATCAATACAACAAACCCGGCTCCGTGCCTTAGCTCCGTGCCACCCTTCGAGTCCGGTCGTGTCGTCGATCTCTTTGCGAGAGGAATCATCGAATTTTGTCGACCTCCGTGAAATACCGGCAACCTTGCACCATGTCTAGTATCGTCGGCGGATTTAGATTATTGCAAGTAGTCTTGTTCACGCTTAGTATCGTCAGCGGATTTAAGCTATCGGGGACAAGATGGTTCTTTGTCGATCATGAGCCATCCAGGTGGGCTAAGGTGCGGCTTAGAGCTAGTTATCGGCTTCATTAGATCGAAAAATCTAATGAATTCATTAAGTTACCAAGTGGTGCATGCTTCTTATTTATTTATTTATTTATTTAATTATGATTGCACACACTTTTGCCCAATTTAGATTGATGTGGCTCGGCTTTATTTTTATGTTAGATCTAGATGTCATCAATTCTTCCAATGTTCATCATTAGCTTGTCATTAGATCTATTTGTTCTTTCATAGCCGAGCCTAGATCAATCTAGGTTGTCACGTGTTCTTGCGGGTTCTTGCGCGTTTAATCATGAGTCGTGCGGCAGGCTAAGGTTTTGCGTGTGAGTTCCTTCTTCATGGACCCTAGTTCGGCAAGCTTGCCGAATACAGTTATGTGTTTACTCGTATCTTGCATGTGTGAGTCTACTTATCGTTAGAGTCTAGTCCGGCAGCCGTATCATGCGGTGGATTAGCTTGTTGCGAGTATCATGCGGTGGATAATCGTTAGGGACGAAAAGGGTTTAGAACGGTTAAGTCGGCAAGTGGTATCATGCGGTGGATTCTTTGTTAGGGACCGATCGGGATAAATCTACGGCCTTACTTTAGATTAGGTTTGCATATGTACTTTACTTGTCTATGCATACGCGCTTCAACGAGTAATGAGTATTTATAGATCTGTTTAGATGTATGCGTGCTTTTAGCTTGTCATGGTTAGATTGTATCATGCGGTGGATTGATCTAGTTGTGGTAAGTGGTTTAGATGCGAGCAAGTGGTATCATGCGGTGGATTAGCTTGCCGGGGTTTAAGCTCGGCGGGTTTAGGAAGGCTAGGCGTGCGGCGGACTAGTTGGATGAAACCTATGCATGTGTCATCTAGATAAGGTTTACATTTACGAGTTACCGCTTTTTGTTCCATGTTGTCAATTAATTCGATCCATGTTATATAGCTTTATGATGTCACACCATGATGATCGACTTTACTTGTTCAAACATGTCTTCTATGATCATTCGGTAACTGTTATTACATTACATCTTTATACATGCTTACCGAATGCACTTATTATCTGTCGACAGATAGCTCTCATAGCTATATGTATTTATATCGGCCTTAGAGCCATACGTGCGGAACTGTCTTGGTCTCACCGGGCATGTTTCAGATCTCACGTTTACCTCCTTGTCAATTAACAGTCAAATTGACCGGCACGCCTTCGGATCAAGACACTTTCGAGGCGGTCGAGTAAAGCCGGCTATTCCGGCTTGTCGGTGTGTGCGGCGTAGAGAGAGTTTTTGTGCCAACAGCGGTGAACCTTTAATGTCACCGCCGGTTACACCGCCAACCGGCGATGATTAACTATAGATATGGGCGCCGAGGTGAAAATTTCACAAGTCATTTGAACACCGCGCCATTCTTTCCGGCCTCGACGATATATATTGGTGGCGCCGGGCGAGCTGAAATTTTCCCCAAGTCATTTCAACCCAGCGCCCCATTTGTTCCCCGCCAAACATCGCCGACGGAGCACCACCACCACACACGCCCTTGCCGTCCAGGTCGCCCCCCTACCGCGCCCGCCGTTCTCTTCTTCTCCGACGTCCCCAACGCCGTAGGAGTCCTGCGCCCTTCCACGGTGAGAACTAATTAGCCATTTAGTTCTTCGAGATTTTGCCTATGAGAATGAGACCTAATCGCCGTTGTTCTCGCCTCGCTGGCCCGCTTGTTCTTCCTCCACGTCGTCGGGGGACCGCCCGATACACCGCTCCGCCGTCTGCGGCGTCACGTCGTCCCCCGTCTAGGCCCGACGCCCGTACACGCCGCGACCTTGAACTCCTCGATTCCGCGAGCAACGCCCGTCAGCGCTGCGTCGCACCACCGAGACAAAGCGGGGAGCGCGCTGGACCGCGCGGACCGCGCAATGGTGCGTCGGTCACGCGCCTTTGAGTTGTTTGTTGAAATGCCCGTGTTGATAAATCCAACACGCTATTTCCCTTTGCTATTTAGATTTTGCTTTCAAACAGTTCGGGATCCTTATATGGTAGCAAATGTTTTTTAATTTGGTCTATGGTGAACAAATTAGATTTAAACATTGTGGTCATTTCTTTAAAGCATGATTGAAGACATACTAATGCTCGAAGTGTGATTGCAATGAGATAGATGTTGAAATTGATGAGTTTTATGGTGTTAAAAATCTTCTTGTACAACATTTCGAATGACATAGCATTAACATCCTATTTTGGTTGCATGTGTAGGCAAACCATGGCGTGGTATGTAGTGCATGTTGGTCAAGTGCCGGGGATCTATCGAACTGGGTAGATTGCTCTGCTCAAGTCTCGGCTACCCCGGTAATTGTTACAAAAAATACAAGACGGAATTTGAAGCTTTCGGGGCCTACTATGGTGAAAACTTTGACTATTAACAGCCACGGAGATTGATGGGAAGCCTCTCTCCATAGATATGAAGATTAGGAGAATTGCGACTTGGCCTATGAAAAATGTCTTAATTTTAGTTATGTCCATTGTGATTGTTTTTCTTATTTGGGAGTTGATGTCCTAGGCTGAATTTAAGTAAAACATTAGGTGGAGTTAGTTGCATGTAACTTTTGAACCATGTAATGTTTTGTCGATTTTAATGTATATATGATGCTTTTATGGGTTTAAAAATAGCTGATTTCCACGAATAAATTCAAAAATTTTAAAAATTTAAAACAAAAATGCCGGGTGGCATGGGCGACAGTGAATGAGAAACAAACCGATAGTGTAACTATACCAAACACTATCGGTTTGAATTACTAACCGTCATCACCGAGCGAAACATCATGCGCATTTTGCATTAACTCAACCGATAGTCTCCACTCTAATAACGTTGTCGGGTTGAAATCGGCCCGGCGGTGTTCACGTAATTAAAGTTCACTAACGGGTCCAAAGTAAACCGACATTGTTAGCTCTTCGATACATTGTCGGCTCAATCTAACCCGATAGTGTTATCCCTACTGATTCTATCGGTTCGTTAAAGCCCGGCGGTGCTCGATATCAACTCGTCGATGCGTCTTCCGAACCCGCATTGCTTGGATTAAAAATGTTGTCGGTCCGTGGAACACCCGGCGGTGTTCGATAACGATCTTATTGCCGGTTAGATATCAAACCGGTCTCTACTCGAATCACCGCCGGTGTTTTGACCCGGTAGTGTTTGAACCCCACATCACTACGCTATGGTTCCGCGGTTCGGTTTTCGGCGGGGAAGGGGGTTGGAGCCCGGCGGTGATGGACAATTCTGTAGTAGTGAGAGTATGATTGGTAATTGGATGCGGACGTGTGAGGAGGAATTAACATTTGGTTATTATCACTTGATAGATGATGACTTTTCGACTCTTTACGGGTGTGTAGATATTATTATCAAAAAGTGAATGTTGATATCGTCTTATCAATAATAGAAAACTCATAAACTAACTAACTAATTAACTTGCACAATGTGCATAGTAGCGTTTTCTTTTGTGTTCTACCTACCCAAACCTACTAATAGTTTTATGGCCAAGCCAATCGTACTAACTAGATTGGTAAATTAGGGGCGTGTTTGGTGCGGCTACGCTCTGCGGAATTTTCTAGCCAAACACTTCCAACTCTAGCAACTCCACCAAGGATGCGCTCCAAAAAAATGTTGGAGCGGGCCCCAAATCCATGGATTTGGCGAAGTACCTCAAGGGGTGCTTCACAAAATCAAATTTGGTGGAGTTGGAAGCAATTACCCCTCATCGCCACCGATTAGCGGAAAATGACCGGTTCGATTTAATTTCTTCCCTCTTCCTCTCCGTCGTTTTCTTAAATGCTCCGCTTTGCCTCACCGCCCACCGCCCGTCCTCATCGCCCGCCTCCACCGGCTGCCCTTCCCACCGGTTGCCCCGCCCAAATCCTCCACCGGCGGCCCGTCCCCGCTCGTTGTCCCTGCCCGTCCATGCGCCCGCCCTACCCCGGCGAGGTCGTCTGCAGCGCCCGTGAGAGAAGGCCGTGCCCTCTTGTCGTCCGGCGAGGTGGCGTGCCTACCCAGCGAGCATGGTCGCGCGTCCGCCCCCTTCTTGTCGGTGGTTTGGGCGGGATTGCCGGCCGGAGGAGGCTTCTTCGCGCTCTCCGGCGGACCTCCGCGGTCCGGGTAGGGAAAAGGGGCCTCCATTACCGGCTTTGGGAGGCGCGACACCCGGCCGCGCCGGCCTCCCATCGGGGGCATCCATCCGGGAGGCGGGAGGAGGCGCCGCCCCGCCCCTGCGGCCATGGCGCCCGACACCGCCCTCTCTCTAGCCACGGGCACGCACCACCGCGACCCACGAGCACCGCCCCGCCACGGCGTCGCGCGACCCGGCCCTACGCTGTCATGTGATTTTTTTTCTTCTAACATGCGGGGGCCCGGATGTCGGTGACATGGGAAAAAATTGAAGTTGTACCAAACATTTTTGCATATCTTAGATCCGCAATGGAGCTGCTCCACGGTGTAGGCTGCGGATCTGCGGCTCTGAGGCTGTTTTTGAAGGCTGGGGGCTCGCCAAACACGCCCTAGATAAGAATACTTAGGGCATGTTTGGTAGAGCTCCACGTAGCTCCAAATCCTAAAATCTTGCTCTCCTTCGAGTTTTTCTAGTCAAGCGGTTTCCACTCCGGCAACTTCATCGTGGAACTTTGCTCAAAAAATGGTGGAGAAGGCCTCAAATCCATGGATTTGGAGTACCTCAAGGTGTGCTCCACGAAATTAGATTTAATGGAGTTGGGAGAAATCACCCACCACAACTAATAGTGGAAAATGACCAATTCGTTTATTTCGTTCCTCTTCCTCGCATGACCTTTCGGGAAGTGACCGGCGAGGACATGCTGCCCCGACACGGCACGCGCGCCCATGGCCGTGCCCTGCCGCCCTCCGGCCTCAGTACAACCAGTAGCGGCCACCGCCTTGGCCCCTCGACACGGCGGCGGCGGGCGTGGTCACCGCCCGGCGGCTCGGCGGAAGCTTGATGGGTGAGGCCATCGCCTTGGCACCTTGTCGCCGCGGCCCACGAGCCTGGCGGCGGCAGCGTCGGGCGGGCGCCCAGCACCGCCGCCACCTCCGGTCGTCCTTGGCCCACCGAGCATGCGGCGGGCACCTAGGCATCGCCGCCGCAGCTCACGGCCCTTGGTCGGCGGCGCGCCTTGGCTGTGATTTTTTTCTTGTGGCGTGCTGGCCCCAAATGCCGCGACATAAAGAAAAAAATGAAGTTGTACGGCGCTTTTTAGATTTTCGGATCCACAAAGTGGAGCTGTGCGAGATATACAACTCTTGAGCTATTTTTCAGACTTGGAGCTCTATCAAACACGGCCTTAAATCGATAAGTAAAGAGCAAGCTAGAGAGGGGATACTCTCAAAGACAAATCCTACTGGTATCAGTTGCTAAACCATAATCTTTTTTCTATTTTGGAGCTCCACCAACGGTATACTTCGAGTCGCCAAGCCTTTCTATGGTCACAATATTTTGCTTACTACAAAGATACAAGGATTGAATGGCCCAATAAGAGGGTGAATTGGGTTTAAAGAATTAAAGCAACAACCCTTAACCCATGCAATTTCCATACCTCTAAACACGATGTCTATTGAGGACCGAGCTATGCTCGGTTGGTACGTTCCCGAAGTGTGTAAAGCGAATTTGCGTGTGTCTCACCGGGGCAGGCCCCAGTCTTCACTCGGATCGTTTTCTGAGGGTTGGCCTCGTCGCCTGCAGAGTTAATAGATTCTGATGATCTCAAGAAGGACGCGATTTTCATATTTGTGTGTAGTTGTAGGTATGATTCTACACGAGTGGTGTGTGTAGTGTGGGTGTGCGTGTGTATGAGCAGATACTACAACCGGGGGCGCAGAGCTACTGTGATTTCAGCGGGTGCGGCCGCACCCACAAAATTTTTGAAAAACAGTGATATGACCCAATTTTTCAGCATATATGCACCCACATATTACAAACTCTTGCACCTACTAAAGCAAATGCCCCCCCCCCTCAATGTTGCTCTAGCTCCGCCACTAACTACAGTTGTACCTGGATAAGACCCAACTCAAAAAAAAAAAACACCATATCTCAAGTTCTTTTAAAAGGACAAGCTAATGAGCCCTCACGAACAACAAGCTAATAACAATCGTGTCCTCAAAAAAAGGAAACACTAAGATAAGTTCTTTAAGAGCAATAACGAATATATACTAAGCACACACTAGCACGAGTTCTCTATAAAGCTGTGACACCCAGCCCAGAGCTTAATAGGATTGATAGATTACTTATACTAACAAGCTGTAACTTCTTTTTCGGAAGTCCATCTCCTAAGTACAATAAAGTTAAGCGTGTTTGACTTGGAGCGATAGTGACCGGCAGGGAAGTCCTTCCTGGGTGCGCATGAGTGAGGACAAAGTGCGTAGAAAAGACTGATGTTGGTCTGTGAGGGCAGTCTTGATCCTCAGAGAGCTGTCAGATGTAAGCGGGTCCAGCCTCTAAGAGGCGTAACGTTACAAATGACATCGGAGCCGACCCTTGCGGTTTCATGGGCACATGTGTTAGTTCTTTGAGGCATGGTGCACATGGCTGGTGTGGACCCGGCGTGGTCACACAACATGGCACATGCGCTCACACTAGACACACGGACGTGGCCAAGAAGGGACGTTCCTGACCTAGGGTTGACCGACGAGGACGTCGGTCTCCTAAGGGGGTGAGAATGTGACACCCGGCCCAGAGCTTAATAGGGTTGATAGAATACCCATACCAACAAGTTGCAACTTTTTTCCCGGAAGCCCATCTCCTAAGTACTCCAAAGTTAAGCGTGCTTGGCTTGGAGCGATCGGTAACCGACCGAGAAGTCGCAGAAAAGACTGGTGTTGGTCTGTGAGGATAACCTTGATTCTTAGAGAGTTGTCAGATATAAGCGGGCTCGGCCTCGAAAATGACGGGACGTTACAAAAGCCACTCAAAATAACTTGCAAGCAACAAAAGTATGACTAGTATGAAAGAGTAAGGCAAGACGACAACCATATTTTCTCTTGCAGCCTCGGATTGTTGCCACAACTCTCTAGTCCACGTTGGAGCACCTATGTCACTAATATTTGATTACGGTCCTCTCCATTAGTAGAATACATGTTTGCCAACATGACGGGTTTCAATACCCTAAGCTTCTTGGAGCTTTGCTCCTCAGGATTGCTCCACCAAGGAAGGTCACTGAGACCAGTCAAGGTGCTGATGAACACCAAGAGTAACAAATCTTCAAGTTTCTCCTCAGACGAACCAAAGAAAAAAAAACTCAAAGAAATATTCAATTCAACAAGGAATTCTCCTAGCCTTGCCTAATTTCCTCGTGTACAAATC
Source organism: Hyparrhenia diplandra (assembly GCA_015847255.1). NCBI lineage: Eukaryota > Viridiplantae > Streptophyta > Magnoliopsida > Poales > Poaceae > Hyparrhenia > Hyparrhenia diplandra. The sequence continues at coordinate 100,234 of JADLZK010008575.1, forward strand.
AAAAAGCGGCCACAAAGCGCTGCTTCTAGAAGTGCAAGAACCAATCACAAGTTCACAACACATGCATGCACCCTGCTTGCTACTGTTTATAAATAGTCCTCCTTCTGTCCGGCGAATGAACTACACCGCACGGCTCAGGTCAGGTCGAGGTCAACAACGTCCACACCTGAAAAGCAAAGCAAGCGAGCTGAAATGGCGCCAGGTTCGAGTTCGACGCGTCTCCTCGTGGCCGTGGTGGCGCTTCTACACGCCGCCGCCGCCACCGCGGAAGCCGCCGGCAACGGTGCCCCCTGACTCGCTACGATCGCGTATTCAGCTTCGGCGACTCGCTCACCGACACCGGGAACGCGCTGCACCTCTCGGCAACCGCCGACGGGCCTCGAGCCGGCCGCCGTACGGCGAGACTTTCTTCCGTCGCCCTACCGGCCGCGCGTCCGACGGCCGCCTCGTCATCGACTTCATCGGTGAGCATGCACCAACCGACCGGCCGGCCGGCCCACGCCCTTTATTTCCATGTGATGTGATGTCGCTTCCATCCCTGACGTGTCCGTGCGCCGCAGTGGAGGCGCTGGGCGTGCCGCACCCGACGCCGTACCTCGCCGGCAAGACGGCGGCGGATTTCCGGCGCGGCGTGAACTTCGCGTTCGGCGGGGCGACGGCGCTTGACCCGCACTTCTTCCAGAGCAGAGGATTGGTGTCGTTCGTGCCGGTTTCGCTTAGCAACCAGACCGTCTGGTTCAACGACGTTCTACGACTTCTTGGCTCAGTTGACGGTACGTATGGAACTATACTACTATCCACTACAGTGACTCTTACTAACTCTATCGATCGTCTTGTGCTCGCAGAGCAGAGGAAAACCATGGCCACCTCCCTCATCCTCGTTGGAGAGATCGGGGTCAACGACTACTTCGTCGGCCTCAACGAGAACCGCACCGTCGGCGAGGTGCAGACCTTCGTGCCACACGTCGTCGGTGCCATCCGTTCGGTCATCACCGTAAGTTCCTCCTTTATCGCCTGTTACCTACTCTGCTCGAGGTCGTTTTCTCTTCGCCAACGCGGAGAAATCGTAGTCACAACCATACCAGCGGTCACACTTGTTTGACGTGTGGTACAGGAAGTGATCGCCGCCGGAGCAAGCACGGTGGTGGTTCGGGGATGATCCCGCTGGGCTGCGAGCCGCAGCTGCTCACGCTCTACAGAGGCAGCGTCGACGCCGCCGCGTACGACCCGGAGTCCGGCTGCATCACGCGTCTCAACGGCCTCGCCGAGCTGCACAACCGCGAGCTGCGCCGCGTACTCGCAGGCCTCCGGCGAGCCCACCCCGGCACGACCATCATCTACGCGGACCTCTACAAAGCAGTCACCGACATCATCGTGTCGCCCCGCGAATACGGTGGGTGCGCATTTTTTTTTCCTGATCGATTCTTGATTTCCATGCTTGTTCCTGATCGATTCTTGATTTCTACGCAGGTTTCAGGCATAGGCCGCTGGACGCATGCTGTGGTGGCGGCGGAGGCGCGTACAACTACGACGACGCTGCGTTCTGCGGCGCGCCGGGGGCGGCGGCGTGCGCGGAGCCGTCTGAGTACGTCTCCTGGGATGGGGTGCACTACACGGAGGCTGCTAACAGGCTCGTCGCCTGCAGCGTGCTGCAGGGCTCGCACTCTCACGGCGTCGCCGACGGGATGACGCTGTCCAATTCGTCGGCCACAACGGAGGATTGGCTTCACAGGATCGGCTGCCTCTAGACAGACTAGACCACCACAGACATTTCAGTGATGGACGGCTAGTTTTTTTTTTTCTCTCTTTCCGATCGACGAGATATTTCAGTTCTTTTATGTAGACAAGGGAGTGTTTGCATCAATTTTCTGATGATGTGATATGCACAAGGGCATGAGCATGATTATAAATAGGACTTCAACTCAGGGAACAAATAACATAACCAATAAATCACTCGGATTGATGGCAGCGAGCTACATTTTGTATTGTGTTGTGTGGTGTAGTGTTGGGTTGTTTTGTGTTGTGTTGTACTGTGCGATGTTGTGTTGTGTTGTGTTGTGTTGTGTTGTGTTGTGTTGTGTTGTGTTGTTTGTTTGGTAGGTCCCGACTTCTTCTCTTAATGAAAAGACACGTGAAGACGTGTTCGAAAAAAAACATTTTATATATTATTAGGTGGTAATTGCTCAAAAACTGATATAGAGAAAATTATATGTTAAGAGACTTTAGAATTACTCCAACAGTCTTTTATATTTTTTTTTCTTTATTGATCTTGTCGGTGTTTTGAGAACCGAGGTATCCCAAGGACCGGCAATAATTTATAGGCTGTGCGCTCCCCACCGGATGGCGTGTGCAAGATGAAGGCGAGGGTTTATCTGGTTCGAGGCCATGGGGTCCTCCGATCCGGCGATTTGCGACTTCTTGTATTACTTAGCACCAATGTGCACGGGAACCAAAGCGGTTACAAGCTGATTTGGGGATGAAGGAGAGCTTCAACCTCGGGATTTGAGATGGTTAAGTGTGAATACCTAAAGCGTCGGTCCGTCTTCTGTGTCATTACTCCCCTTTTATAGTAGAAAGGAGAGATAATGTGTACAATACGTGTCGTATACATGTGCTAAGGTGTCTCTTGCCCGTGCCTTCAAGTGGATGCATGCCGAGGTGGGGCTCGGGCATCCCTGTTGTAGCGTTGGCTTTGTGGACGCGCGTCCTTGGGTCGTCTCGGGGTGCGTGTCCTTCAACCGGAAGAGGAGCAGCGAGAGCATGTCAAGACCCCGAGGGCCGTTGAGTGCGTGGCGGGGAGGTGGGCGTTTGGCGGATAAAAAGTGCGGTCATGGTTTCCCGTCTTGGCGGTGGCGTGTTAAGTAACCGCTCCCTTTACGTCCCATCAATGCGGGATGCGAGGAGATAGCGGAGCAAGGCGAATCGACATGGCTTGTCGATTGCCACATCCTTTGTGGCTGTGAAGCGAGAGGCATTTAATGCAGCTGCGGCCCCCGCTACTCGGCCGGCGTTTCAAGGTGCGCCGGGGTCGTGCGCCCTCGGCGAGACGGAGATGTTGTACCGAGACTCTTGCCCTCGGGCGAGATGGAGGTTGTGCCCCGGGACCTCGCTCTCGGGCGAGGCGGAGATCGTGTCCCGAGGGTCTCCGTCCTCGGGCTAGGAATGAGCCGAGGTGAGAGTTGGATTGTTTAAGTAAGAACCCCTCGGGTGGATGTTGGGCCCGGGCCGTGTTGGTGATTGATTTCATCAAGCCCGGCATGGTGGTCTTTTGGTCCTTCTTCTCCACGCTCTAGATGACTCCAACAACACCCGTATTGGGCTACTTCTATGTTTCCACTGGACGCCCGTGGGCCAAAGCGTGAGTTACCGGCCATTATATACGGTTAGGTGTGTTGAGTCCATTAATCGGCGTTTGTAGGCGGGCCGTCATGGGCGCTTAGTGGGGCTGAAAGGTGATATGCCTATTGATTCCTCCAAGCTTGTAGATTAGGTGGCCGGTGGTTTGTTCTTCCCTTCAGGCTAGCTTGCGGCTGGGGCGTGGCACGGGGTCATTTGGCCGGTGTTGGTTTTTGGGCGGATCCCTTCTAGGGTCTATGGGCCACATCGTCCTTCTTGGGCCAGAAATGTTCGTGGGCCGATTATTTTCGCCCTCGACAGATAGAAATAGAGATTTTGATGAAAAAATCCAATCAACTAGTTTTTTTCAACAAGATCTCGAATATTTTAATCTCTATTTTTGGTTTCTTGCTCTCCAAAAGAGTGGTTCTTCCAAAGAATGGTTCCCTGTAAAAATTATCAGAATGGATCACTAAACAAGGATTTAGAGAGCTTTACAAAAGAAAAATTGAAGATTCTTTCTAAATTTTCCAAAGAAAATGCACCAAAAAGGGTTTTTTTTTTAAAAATGCCTTGATAATTTTGTCATGACTTCAAGACATGCGAAGACGATGTCAGGCCAGTCTTAGTGGTTCATTTCATTGCATTGTTTCCAAGATAATGAAACTTGGATAAAGCTGTTACTCTCAATGCAAAGTTTTATTCTAGAGTTTTATATCATTTAATTTCATGACTCATATATAGTTGGTAATCATGTCGAGAGAGATTAATCTAGACACACTCATTTCTTCTCTCTTCTATTAAATACAATGCATTGTAATGACATCAAAAATGCATATGTGGCAACCTATTTAATGCAAATGAAACTCATGATAAAGCTTTCTCCTAACAATAGCAATTAGGTTGAACAAGTTTAATGTATAAATTTAGGGTACGTTTGTGTGCAGATTAGGAAAAATGACTTTTCAAGTTCTCATGACTATGCCTAAAACAACCGCCGGCTAGCAACCAAACCTTTTGATCATTGGGCAAATTACGCTCGTGCTCAATACCTTTGGATGAAAAGTACTATTCAAATCAAAAAGAAATAAAGCACCACTTTTTATTATTTATTAGGAAAGTATGGAAGCTAATGAGTGGGCCACAGATGATTAGGCCAATCGGCTGCTTTTCTATGCATAAAATAGGCATGTAGAGGATGGCGTTTAAACCGTGTACCTTCTGAATTGCCGTTGTGCCTGGCACCTGTAGCCGCCGCATACCGACGCCGCTAGGGTTGAAGATGAGGAGGTAGGTGGGTTTCCTCACGTGTTTTCTAGTTGTTTTTAATTCATTTATCAATCTAGCTCGACACTTTTTTTTTTTTTTTTTTTTTTGCGAGGAAATTTAGCTCGACTCCACTTACCAGACTTCCAAACTAGTAGAAAATAAGAAATGAGACGATCTAGTTTGGGGTAGGCTCATGGTGACTCATATGTAAAAACTAATACTGGTGAGTTTATAGAAGTTTAGTCACGCATCTTAGCTGTTGAAGATTCATGTAGGTCTTTTTGAAGTCAATGCTACGAATCAATGTTAACCCTTTTATATGACTGATCGAAAGCACAAGTGGGATCAAGGCCAGTCTCAATAGGAGTTTCATGAGTATTTTATGCACATTAAATGCGTCAAATCAGAAAATTTCACTTTTTGCATGAAACGCTTAGGAGAGAGAAGGAAAAAGTTTTACCATGGTGAAACCTTTGGGCTTGTTTCACATGCGTTGGAAGCAGTAAAACCCCATTGAGACAGAAATAACATTTCACCATGGAACTATGCAATTAAACCATGATGAGAGAGAGATTTGTGGGTCCCTTAAGTCTATGAAACTATGCAATGAAACGTACATTGAGGGGAGGCGCCTATTTCATACCAAAGTTTCATATCTTGAAAACCGAGAGGTGAAACTCTCCATTTGAGGCCGGCCTAATGTCACCAACTAATAAGGCTAAACATTTTTATGTCCATGTATAGAGTAGAGATCAGCCTTGGGTCAGGGGGTTTGGATATTCGGCGTGTAGGCCGTTTGGACTCTAGGACCTTAAAAAAAACATTTTCAGTTTGAAAATAGGGTAAAATAAAACGTTACAAAAGGATGCAAAAATTAACATTCAAAACAAGGGAATAATGGCCGTTTTTGCCAATCCTTTTCCTTTTGTAGCAGCTTGTTATTGTCCTTGGAACCCAGTTGTTGTATTTTCTCTTTTGATTGCAGTTGTCAATGAATCCAATTGCTCTATTTCGTCAAATTTATCGTTGTACCCATGTCCTCTTGGGTATAAAAGCACCAGTTTACCTGCTCTTGTGTGAAAGATGTAGAATGTACTTTCCTGCTTATACTGTACTCGTATATAATAGGCAAATTAACTAACACCGTTTCCACATGATGCGAGATATATCAACTGTATCTCAAAAGCAAATATTATCGTCTCCTCTATGCTACTGGCTTCATTGTCAGCAAGATGTGACAGAACTTAAGTTTTAGGGGTTGGTTTGATCCCAGCTGGATTATAGTAATCAGAAGAAATAATCTCTCCAACGTTTGGGATCCAGACAATCTAAACTATTGTAATTCTAATTAGATGATTATAATCTCATCCATAATCTCGATTACTACTACTCCTTCTCAAATTACAAGTCATTCTAAGAATGAATTAAATAATCTTAAGTTTGACCAAAATTATAGAGAGAAATACAAAGATTTATGACATTAATATCCATACCTGACTAGTCGTATAGCCGGTCAAAACAGTTTTAACGCGTCATTAACCAGTGAAATTTAGAATAACTATGAGTAAAAACATTAATGAGAACTCCATGGTGAAGCTAGGACAGTCATCCACGCTACATGAGCTGTATCCGAGAAGATGCCGAAGGATCAAAAGGCAGAAAGGGATGGTTTTGGACGGCCAAAAGGTTCAGTCATTATCGAGCGGAAAGAGCTGATGGAGGCCACAGGTCAGGTTCGGTACCTTTGCACCGGGCTGCCGGCTGCGCTTGCCGCGTGCGTGACTGTAATTCACCGCATGCTGAAGCTGAACGTTGCGGCTCACATTGACAATCTCTATAGTATTGTATAGCCCGAGGCCTGTGCAGCTGTGCGTCAATTTTTCCAAGTTTTCCAGACCAAATTCTTCCATCAAGCGGGCAGAGGACACAGGATAGATTTTTTTTTTTTTTTTTTTGGAAATGGAAATTTTTATTAATTTCAAGAGATTACATCAAGGTGATACAATGTCTTGAAACATTCTCGGCCCTCTGCCCATAGGCACCTGACCTTTGATAGTTTTAAATAACCACACATATTAATGATTGTCAATCCTAATACTAGACCGCCACCCCATGCTTTGGGAAAAAAAGTCCATGGCCACCCGCTCCAAGAACCGAGAGAGGCCGCTACAAGCACCTCACGGGAAGAAGACCGTTGCGGGATAGCCCGTGCGGACGGAGCGATGCGTGATCGAGTAAGAGTACCTACAAAAAAAGAAGAATGTTTGTTTTCAAAACCCTTTGCATTTCTCTGAGCGGATGGACCAACACAAGGCGGCTTGCCAACAAGAACAAGTGATTTAAAATCTTTTGGTATTCCATTCAGCCATCCTCCAAAAGGTTATTAATACTAGTTGGCTTCCTTAGACCCCAAGCCGCGTGAACCGTGGCCCATACCATCCTTGTGAAACAACAATCAAGGAACAAATGTTGTATCGACTCGTTTTCACGGCGAAACAACACTTTAGAGATCCTTGCCGGTTTCGTTTAGTTTGATTATCTTTAGTGAGGACAACGCCTCGCCTAAGATACCAAAGGAATATTTTAATTTTAAGGGGTATTTTTAACTTCCATAACCGCTTGTTGACATTAGGTATGTCTTGGTTGATCAGCCCACGATAAGTGTGATTTAACCGAGAAGACACCTTTGTGGTCAAGGTCCCCACGGACTCATCATTCTCGACTAAGATTGATTTGTGCAAGCCGATTGACCGATTATTCCACATTGCTAATTTATTGCCAACCAAATCTCTGCGCCGGGGATAGATTAGGCGTTGGTGAAGCAAGCACCTCGACCCACCGTATCCTGTTTTTTCCTAGCGATGTTATATAGTTGCGGGTATTGTTGTCGTAGGGGCCTATTACCTAGCCACGTGTCTTCCCAAAATCTTATCGTGACCCATTTTTATGACGAACGTTCGAATTTGAGGAAATCCCTTTTAACTTTCATCGGACTTGCCCAAAAATGAGAATCACCGCTTTTCCAATGGACTTGCACTAGTGGTTTTAGTCCCTAGATACTTGTTGCGTAGGATCTGTTGCCATGTTCCATCATTTGTCAACAGGCGATCTGACCATTTCTTTGAGCAAGGCGATATTTTGAGTTCTAGATTTTGTATCCCTAAACCCCCTTGTTCTTTGAGTTGGTACGGGATATCCCATTTTGCTAGACGGTATTTCCTTTTTTGTTCGTCGCTCGCGGAAGAAGCGTGATCGAAAATAATCCAACTTTTTCGAATACCTTTTGGAATCTCAAAGAAGGACATCTTGTACAATGGTAAGCTGGCGAGAGCGGAATTGATCGAGTTAAGCGACCCCCGGTGGAGAGGTTTTTACCTTTCCGGCTGCGAGGCGTTTTTCAAACCGTTCTTGTATCTTCAACCAATCGAGTTTGGTGGTCTCAGATAATATATCGGAATACCTAAATATCGGATTGGGAATTTACAAAGTGTCGCAACCAAACAGCTCCCTGTCTTGATTCTCAAAATCCTTTGCCTCTCCAAAACTGAGAAGATCTCACTTTTATGGAAATTTATTTTGAGCCACGATAGCTGCTCAAGCGCACATAGAATTAGCTTCATATTATGAGCATGCTCCAGGGTTGTGTTCCAAAAAGAGGATCGTGTCATCCGCATATTGTAGGATTGAAAGGCCATCCTCGACTAGGTGCGGCACAACCCCACTTAGGCGATTCTCAGCTTTTGCTCTTTATAAATATCGCGAGCATGTCGCGACTAAATTAAAAAGAATGGGTGACAATGGGTCTCCCTTGTCGCGATCCTTTTTTTGTTTGGAAATAAGGTCCGACTTCATCGTTTATGTTAATCGCTACACTCCGCGATATGAAGGACTGTATCCACCCGATCCACCGGTGAAAAGCCCTTCATCCTAAGCGTTTGCTTTAGGAAGTCCCAGCGTACTTTGTCATATGCCTTTTCAAAGTCTATCTTAAAAATTACTCCACTCTGGTTTTTGCGATGCATTTCGTGAACCGTTTCATGGAGGATAACAACTCCTTCTAGGATGTTACGTCCTCTCAAAAACGTTGTTTGCGTAGGACTGATCAATTGTTTCGCAACCGAGTTTAAGCGTATGGTCGCAACCTTTGTGAAAATTTTGAAGCTCACATTTAGTAAGCAGATGGGTCTATATTGTTGAATTTTGTTCGCGTCTTGGGTCTTAGGTAATAGGGTGATTACTCGAAGTTCAAACTGAACACCGGAAGGTCACCAGTGTGCAACTCATGAAACATTTGCATTATGTCCCCTTTAATGACATCCTAGAAGTGTTGATAAAACTCAACCGGGAATCTATCTGGGCGGGTGCCTTATTGTGTTCCATGTCAAAGATAGCTTCTCGAACCTCGTTTTCGATGCTTGATTGCCGTGAGAAGTTCATTTTCTAGATGGCTAACTTGAGGGATATCATCAGTTCTAGACTCATCAAAGAAGAAAGCATTATCCTCAGGGGCCAAAGAGTTCTTTGTAGAATTGGGTTATATAGGTTTTGAGGTTGCTTTGCCCTTCTACTTTGCCTCCTGCATGTTCTAGGGAGAAGATACATTTCTTGCGATGTTTGCCATTTGCAACCATCCGAAAGTATCGCGTGTTGGAGTCCCCCTAGGAGGGACATCGGTAACTTTTCGCCGTGATAGAATTTGAGCTCTTCTTCGCGTAAAAGTTTGCTCAGGCCATCGCGTGCGGCTTGGAGCTGTTCCCTTTTACGCTACGTGAGAGGCACTTTTTTACGCTCTTGTATCTAAGGCGGTCCTTGTCGATTGGAGATTTTCTTTTTGAATTTTATACTCCCGTGTTGGTTGCCAGCCCATCCTCGGTTGCAGCCCATCCCTGCGAGATGCTTACGGGCGCCCCTATCTTTTCTGTTCCACCGTTTATGCGGCGTTACGTCCTTGAAGCTGGTTTGTTCCATATTTCCACAACTTCGGTCCCTAAAGTCCTCGCGGAGAAAACCAACTTCAGTTCCATCTGAGCGCGCTTGGTGATTCCCCGTAGGAAGGTTCACTGTGTCTATGTCATGTCGCTTGCCCTCCTCTTTTTCTCTATACTCTCCGGTTCACGCAACCCACTCTGAGGCCGAATACTTGCTACTGAGAGCTTTCGACAATTGGTCTCAATCAAGGACATTTTGGCAAATCGGCAGATTATGGGCCTGCTTGGTTGCCCTCAAAATTTGCCCAACCAAAATTGTGGCATTGCCAAATCGATGACGTTTAATTGGTTTCTTATCCAAAGTTTGGCGGGCCAATGGTTCTAGCCAAATCCGTGGTAAAAGTTTTTCCCAACTAATTTAGTCTATGCCAATACTTTTGCCAAAGTTTTGGTAGCAACCATGTCTTTATCCAAAATTTTTTGCCAAGGTTTTTGAACCAAAATTTGGCGTCTTAGTTTTGGCTTGCCGTAGTTTTGGCATGGCAAATTTTGGATTCAACCAAGCAGGCCCTATAACTAGTAGCCAAAGTTCATTATGCACAATGGAATGTGAGAGCATTCATCGAACCGAGTAGTTCAGCTTACAGAATCAGCCAGGAATGCAGGCAGGGTCCGCTGCACAGAATCAGCCAGCATAAGAAAGCATGATTCAACTAAGAGACATGGATCACAAGATCAGCATAAGAGGGCTTGGTTTGCCCATCCTGAATTCTCTATCCGAATGCTTCTTGTCCGTCTTGTGGTGGCTCGTTCCAAGTGTTGACGTAACAAAGCTGTTTTCAGCTTCCTCTGTTGTGACCAAGTGGTTAGCTCTGGTACTGTACAGGCCAGGCCAGTCAGGCCAAAATGTTGAGGGTGACCAGAAGAATACCATTTACCCAAACCCGTGTGCATAAAGCATGGCAAATAACCTTCCAAGTGTTGATTCATCCTTTTTTGGTTTCGAGTCGGTTTAAACAGTTCCTTCTAGAAAGTGCCACTCAAGATAGATGTTGATTTTGTTCAGTTGGTGGTTTCTGCGGCTGATAAGCCAGTTAATGCTTGATTTGTTATAAGACAACAATATTGTACCATGGCTGCTAGGATCTAGGAATGCCATGACAACAATACAGTATTTTCTAGTTAGTTTGTCCATAACAACCATGAATCCAGAATGTAGTTACAGTTTGAGGACGGAGCCACTCTGTCAATGAAATCGAGACTATTATTTTTTACCATGATTGCTTTGGAACTGACAGGGGCCAGGATTTTCATTTGGGTCTTAAAATGTTAGGTGAACTACTCAAATTCGCTTCATAAACACAAATAGAAGTGAACTGAGAAAAATTGCAGACAGTTATAGTATGATATTAGATAGAGTCAGAATTACCAAAAAAAAAGTATCAAAATAACTTGTTAACGATCGAAACATAGATGAGCTCCATGATATGTTCATCTGTGGTTAGTTGTAATGCTGTTACAGTACTGCTGGCAGATTATATACAAACCTTCCTTTTTTTAAATTTGTTTCCAGTAACACATGAAAGGAAGAGTTTGTTTCAGTATACCAACCCCAGCATATTCATGTCTTCTCCTTCTCGCTATACTACTTGCACGATTCCTGATGCCTACAGCTCTGAATTAGGCTATAATCAATGCTTGAATGCCGGTACAAATAAGCACGGCTAATCTTTCATCTGACTTGGCGAAACAAGTGGCTTTGGGATTTCGATCCATGTTTGCATCTGGTTTCCTACAAACACTAATCTACATACCAATTTTTAAAGATGATGTCAGTAAGGTGACTAAAACAGATCTCGTTTATGGAAATATTGTACATTCAGCACTTAAAAAGTGCCTCACGAAAATCCTAGAAAAGTAATATCATAATGCGTTTTCCTATAAAGAAAAATGCATGTACTTGAGAAAATTGATGCTGGTACTTCAGATATTTTCTTCTGTGGGTAATAAACACTAAATGGATTCAGTAGTTCAACTCTTAAAAAAAAAACAAAGTCTAACTGATACTTTTTACAGTATCCTAGAAAGCTCTTGAATTCTTGTTATAAATAAGTGCATACCTAAAATCATGCATACATGCTTAAGACATATGTCCTATAAAATTTGTAGTGCAGCACAATTTGATTCAAACATGTACTAGTACAAATTCTTAAGTGAAGGAAACGTACTAACCATAGTGAAAAAACCTTCCTTCTGTTTTTTTATATATATCTCTCTGTAGCATATTGCATCCAGTATTCCCAATTGCCTGGTATGATAGCTCGCAGGACAATTAATGTTTTCTATTATGTACCTGCAGTCACATGATTATTTTTACTAATAATTTTTTGTCTGCAAAAAATGAATATTCCTGATTTTATGATGCCATTCGAATGTGAATGGAAATCTTTTATATATCAAACAACTATCAGAACTCTCAATAACACAACAGAATAAATTTGGTAGAAAGTGTATATTCTAAATGTCTACAAGCATGGCAGCCTTCATTTTTTTCATGTATGAATGATTAAGCTGTTGAGATGAAAAGAGCGCTTACATAAGTTTCTCTAAGGTTTTACAAATAGTCCAACACTTCCATCTCATCATATAGTTCTCTCCGCTTCTTCAAAACTCTTGGTCTGTCATTGACTATTTCTAGGACCTAAATCACAAAAGTCATACATCAACAACAAAAATAGTTTTTTTCTGAAATATGAGCCATCACAGAATAAGAGGAAAACATCTGTATGGGCATTCACATATTGACATTAATGAAGGTGGAACTTTATAGATGGAAAAAGAGCAGCTCATTTACTTAGAAAAAGGTTTCACTACAGAAATGATGTCACTATTTGGACACACAGGTTACAAGAGAAAATTGGTATTAATGTGCTGAAGAGGATCACCAAATAGACCTCTTGAATAGGTTAGCAACATGTTCCAGTGTCAAATAACAACAAATAGAATCTTTGGCGAGAATCGGCAGTTCAGCACAGTGCTCTACTAGGAGTTATTAAAGTCCTTTCAAATTTTCATTGTCTTGAGGAATCTTATTTTTCAAAGAGATTTCAATCTCGAGAGAAGACTTCACCTCTGGCCTTGAGGAAAGAATACCACAGGACATGCCCACATCAACACACCAGACTTTGCCGTCACATTTACTGATAACAAAATAGTAGTCAACGAAGTTATCCATCAGTTTAATTGGTACCTCATAAATCTCCATTAAGATTTTTATTAGATCAAATTACCAATTGAGATTAAGAGAAACGTATACCAGTTCACTCCATGCATCTGGGGTGTGTGCCCTACTACCATCCCTTTGGCTCCTACAGCTTTGTAGCGTTTGTTCAGCAACAATAGAAGATAGCTGAAACCAATATGAACATTTGTCTAAAAACTTGTAAATTTCAGAAAAAAATTCCGTGCCTCTGACACACATCTCCATGATACATGAGGGAGTATCGTATGCTTAATGGCTTAGATTTCTTTTTCTTACCATCAAAGCACGGCGTGTTCTTTCGGCAGGATCTTGTGAGTACAATCGGCTCCATACCACGCTGTCATAACCTCTAGTAGCTATGAAGGGGATGTCTGTCTCATCATCGCTGTCTTGGCCTGAACATTTCATCCAAATTGATACTTCCCTGTTCATACGCTCAATCCCATATTCAACTACAAATAGGGAAAAAAAAAAAGAACTGAGATACTTAGGTTCACTTGATGCAATATGTATTATTAAAAAGAACATATGTGATTAAATTGAATGTTTGTTATATCGCAAGATTCCTGCTAGGCTCAAGCAAGAGCCTCTTCTCCGTTTGGTTTATGCAGTGATCCTGTCAGGCAGGTTTCTGACCCTAAACCCGACCTGTGTTTTAGACTTAGATCACGTATGCAAACTGCAAAGGGTAACAAAGACGCAAAGGGAGGTAAAGGGGCTCACCATGGTGAGGAAGAAGGCCACCATGACAAAATAACCAGTCATTGATCTTGAGGACAACAGGATGCCGTGCCAATTCACAAGCTAGAGGACCACCTCGCTTGAAAAGAGATGATCTTGCAGCAAAGCCTTTCTGCTTCTGTCACAATATTGGAAGGACAACATTTCAGAAGAAGAGGAGCTTCACTAGTGCATTTTATTTCCCAGAACAGTTCTGCGAATTTATTAGTGTTCATTTGGAGTTGGTTTTATTTATTGTCTACCAACAGACCACCACAAGTTTCTTGTTTACCTTGACGAAGTCCCAAGGACCCCAGTCGCCATTAGGCAGAGCTCCATATTCTTTCTTCCATCTTTCACAGACATTAATCCAGTTGAGAAATGCATTATCCCAGTTGCCATCACATTCATCCAAGTAGTCAAGGAAGCGTATGCACTCATCAAAGCCTCCTGGATCAGCGTACCGAAATCGCCTTCCACATTCATGGTTTCATGGTTTCCATTAAGCTAACCAAAAATCAGGGTCCACCCACGTATATCAGAGTTAGTGGCATACAAGGAGTAGCATAGTGGTTGAGATATACAGACCTGAAATACAGCGCCGCCTTGAGATTTGGCTTGTACGTTGAGTGAGCTCAACAGGGAGAGTATGGCAATTTCATCTTCACCACGATCAAGGATGTCACCAACTTGAACAAGTACCTATAATGACACAAGCTGACAAGCATATAAGTTTATATACATCTATTTTCAGTGGGAGGCAGAGTCTTTTTTTTTTTTTTTTGGGGGAACAAATGGGGAGGCACGAGGCAGAGTATAAAAGGTGTGCAAACTACAGAGACTATTGTAATGTTAGCAGCAAACTTGAGAAATAAGTACTACAATATCAGTATAACGGACCAATATCATGTTATTTATGCACCGAAACGTACAATGCTAAAGAACTGAACCATATATATGGAATGGAAGGCAGGAGGGGATTTATATTACCGTGCGTCCGCCTGTCCACAGATGTCCCTCTGATTCCGCGCTCAGGACGCCGGCCAGCACCAGCGCGGCTCTCGTCTGGGAGAGATCACCGTGGACATCGCCAACTGCGAGCGAGATTGACGTTTGATTTGATACACGAATTAACGTGCAGTACAATATACCGTACGAGTACGAGTAATGAATTTTAACGAATGGATGGGCTCGCTAGAGTAGACGAGTGACGTACGTACTGGCGACAATGCGGCGGCCGGGCGCGGAGACGACGGTGGGCGGGTCCCCGTCGACGGTGATCGGGCGTGGGGCCCTCCCTACTCCGGCGTCGTTGGCGACGGCGCGGCAGGACGACGAGGGGAGAAGCCGAACCTGCCGCTCCTGTTCCTTGGATAAGGTGGAGCCACGAAACCCAACCGGAGCGCGAGAACGGCCATAGCAAGCAAGGTAGCAAGAGGGGTGCAGCTGATGCTTGCCTTGCTGCTCTGCGCTGTAAAATGAGTGGCTAGGAAGTACTACAGCAGACATGTAACTGTGAGCCAGTCGTTTGCAGATTGAGTTCTCGGTGCACTCTGCTCGGTGCTCGCGCGCTCGAAGAGATGGGCGGATGGGCTGGGCTCAAAGTTGAAAGCTCAGCCCAGCCCAGCCCAGATCGCAGTGGCGGAGACCATTTGTAAACGCGTCGACGTTGCAGTGTCGTATTGCGTTGATCACCGTTACGCCAGCAGCAATCCAGCATCCTGTCGTCTGTTGACTTTTGTTCTCTGTCCCAGTGCTCTTTTGCATAAAGGCGAAACAGCGACCAATCAATCCCTGGTCAAGATTCGAATGTCACCCGCGCTACCATTCCAGGGATTGAGTACGTACATATGGCACGTTCTCAGCTTCTCTAGTATAATTCCATTTGCGACAATGATTAAATCTCAAGAAAAAGTTTCTGAATATTCTATCATGCATTATGGCCGCCACTAAAGTGAAGGACGCAATAATGTGTATTTATTATCTATAGGAAAGGAAATAATTTGTGATAAGTCAAACGCTGAAAGTTAAATCTTACGCTATATATAAATATAAATAAATGTGCACATATATTCAATAAATGATTATTTGGATGTACTAGCAAAAGACAGTTAATTCATTAGTAATTGCTTTTTATTATTTACTCAGAAACCTAGAAGATTTTTTAGAAAACACTAGATCGTTTTTTTTTTGTAAGGGCACGTACAACGGGTCTGTGTACCCCGTCTCTTCGTCGCCACTTTTCCAAAAAAGAACGTCTGAGCGAGTAGACGGGTCTTCCATCGCTTCGCGAGGAGACGACCTCGTCCCGTGCTCCGATGCACAGAGGACCGCCCGAGCAGCGTTAATGCGATGTCGTCTCCTCGCCTCATCATCAGCGCAAATCTGGGCGCTTCGCCGGGGGGGGGTCTCCTGCCAAGTCATCCACCTATATCACGGGTCTGGGCGCGCGTGGGAGCTCAAATCTTCCTCGGTCGGCGTCCCCAAACACCGGCGGTGGCGATGTTGAGCTCTTCATCGAGGAAGAGCAAGGTCATGCCAAACAAAGTGGTGTGACTCGACCACCATGTCAATGAAATACGTGGAAAGTATCCATAGCAACATTAGTATGTCTATTTAATCATGCCGGTGCATATAGCGTGACCGCATTAGTTCATTTTTAGATGGATAGATTGCGCATAAACAAATGTTCCTAAAGAGTCATGTACACCGCTATGTAAATAATTTGTAGGTACGGTTGACCTAACTTTCTCTAGGCATATAGCATGACCACATTTATTTTTTTAGATGGATGGATTATGTATAAACAATGTCATAAAGGGTCATGTACTATGTTCCTATGTAAAGGATTTGTAGAGGTGGCTAATCCAAC
Organism: Hyparrhenia diplandra; assembly: GCA_015847255.1. Taxonomy (NCBI): domain Eukaryota; kingdom Viridiplantae; phylum Streptophyta; class Magnoliopsida; order Poales; family Poaceae; genus Hyparrhenia; species Hyparrhenia diplandra. The sequence continues at coordinate 116,621 of JADLZK010008575.1, forward strand.
CGCCTCTATTTTGTAGAAACAGTTATCCAACTACGACTAGAAAATAACTTGTAGAGGTCGACCAAATACAAAGCCGCCTCTACAAATTGATTTCTAGCCGCCTCCAAAAATCATTTTTCGGAAATCATAAATCTAGACTAGGTCTAGAAAATGAAATGACTTTTAATCGAGGAAGCTCCGGCCCTACCAAGGCCGTCCGAACATCGCGTGTCGCAAGTCACCTGAGTTCGTGTGAAATAAGCTTGTGCAGCCGACAGGATTCGAACATGTGAAATACACATATATATTTAACATTGAAAAATACTCATGGCTCCACAACAAATATTTGAGGTAGTTATTATACTCAAGTTGTGTTTAGAATTAGTCTTCAATAAGAACATGATGCTTGGTCGTCGTCCCATAAAATTATTATAGTTAGCCCAGATGAAAAGAGATCTCCGAAGCTGTTGTTCCCGTATCTTAGTTAGGTTGTTAGCCTTTATAGAGAGATACTCCACTTATGTGTAAGTAGGCATGCTATCTTCACCACTACTACCGCCAATCTGTCATCAACTAGGGTGTTATTAGATCTAATGCATGGATATAACCGACACAAGCAGTTGATCAGGTAGGTACGTGCCCGACCGGTGCCACCACGCAGGATGCAGGCCGATGGCGGGGAACAAGGCAAAGACAGGTGCACCACGAGATCGAGCAAAAACAATTGGTGCCACTTCGCCCGCCGCAATCACTTTCACTTGTGAGAAAAGAAGATTCCGTCGTGAGTGGCATGCAGGGGGCAGCAGCAGCAAAGCGGCAAATCGATCGATCGATCGAGAGCCTCCCGCGATCACCGCGCGTCCGATCGATCCCCACCACAAAAGCGGGCGGGGATCGCGTCGCCGAGACACGCACGCACGCACCGTCCCGCCGCGCCGGCTCACAACGAATCACTGGATCAATCTCAGTCCGAGAATTAAGCCAGGCACACTGCTGGCAATGGCATCCCCATGCTCTTTTCTTTCAGTTCAACGGGGTATTATTATATCATATCATGGATTGATTCATGGGCGTATAGGATCCGGAGAAAAAGGGCGAGAGGGAGCGCCATGCCCATCGACACGGTTCTAAGCATCATTACAACCCACCATGGATGTCCAGGCTGCTATTATCTCCATGTAAGAAAAGGAAAACCACCCACTCACCCATGCATACATACGTAACATACATAGCGCGTTCCAGTGAGGCAGTGAACGAGTCGCGGTCGCGCACCACAATATATACCAATAGTTTTCCTTGGTCGTGGCCATCCTTGCGTGTCCGCAGAGATTTTTTTTTTTAGAGTTTAGGATTTTTTAAAAGGAAAATGTATTGATTTTAACGCATTACACGGTTCTTTTACAAACAGAATCCGCAAGAAAAGGAAAATTATAAAGAAGTATAAAAATCTTGTTCATCTTTCTCGAAACCTTCAGAGATACGTTCGTCACCGCCGCCGCCGGCCGCATTCTAATCGTCGGCAACCCGAGCAAAGCTCAGATTTTCACCAAAGGTCATTTTCCTCGAGATTAACGGGGTCAACAACATCATCACCGAAAAGACGACGATACGCCGCCCTCGACTCTGGGCCAGTCTCCCGGCCTCTCCATTGGACGTCGGAGTCGGAGAACGGAAGAAGCTGGGAGAATTTATTCCGCTGTAGGTAAATTGCCGCTTCCGCATCGCCCGGCGTCACCGGGAAAAAAGTAAACCACAGAGGAGCCACACTCCGGGCAAAAACCTAACTCCACCATCGAACATCGACGGCGAGCAAACCCTAGACCTAGGTGGACTCGACCAAGACCCTACGATGACGGGAGATCTGTTGAAGAGACGGACCCCGCTCCTCGTCACCACCAAAGAACCAGGCCGGAGGTGAGGGAACCGGGGGCGCACTGCGGTGGTGGCGGCGGCGGCGCCCTAGGCTCCTTTTCTTTTTCGCGAGAGCTTGGCGGCGTCTAGAGGATTTTGGGAAGACGGTTTTAGAGTTTAGGATTCTATCCATCGGGAACGTACTTAAATTGTTTATATATCGTCGTTTTGATATATTCGGATCGACGGTATTCAAGCATTTGTGAGATTCATTCATGTGTCGACACATGTTTACGTATGTTTTGCAAAAAGTCTTTTCAATTTATAAAATTAACATGTCATCTACCCCGTCCCATATAAACAGTAATCGCATTTTGAAATTTTGTGAATAAAACCCTTATGTTAATTTTTTTTCCAGTAATTTGCAGAAATCTCATTGACGACGTATCCCAAGTCCCCAATCCTAGTGCAACACCCCATCTCATCTCTGCCTCTCTCCTCTTTTTCTCTCCCCCACTGGGCCGAGACAACTAGGACAAACCGGCAATTCATAAACTTAGTGGCAATTATAAGCAAGAAGGCAATTGTTGCAATGGGAGACTTGGTAGGAGAAGCACAAAACAAGTTTGTGATGCTGGGCAAAAGCGCCGCCAAATAGACCCTAAATAAGTGTTGTGCATATAAGCATGGCCAAAAAAAAGGCGTAAAAAACTTATCGATTGGCTTTTAGTTCTGGCTTATTTTGACCACAAATAGTTTAAAAGTTGTGTTGCTCCTAAACAAAGAGCTTATAAGTTGTACAAAACAGGCGGCTGTATTTTTGTATATACTAAATTTCAAGTGTTTTAAATCTTAACAATACTCGATATGAGTATGCAACATATCTAAAATAGTGAATGAAAGTCATGGAACACTTTACAAATGAGGATGTTTCCAATTAAAAGAAGTACATTGTAGAGCTCACAACGCAATGGCAAAGGCCATTGGTTGGGGGCTCCCACCCAGGGTTCAAATCACGGGTGCGACACTTTATCCCTGGATTTATTTCGGGGATTTTCCCAACTTGTACATTAAGTGGTAGGCGGCGTCCTCGTCGATAGCGGCGTCGGTGGTGACTTCGAACTTCAAGATTTGCCGACGGATCGATCCGAGAAGGTGCTCATAGGGGTAGGGTTTTGCGTCACGTGTGTTCATAGGGGTGAGTGTGCGTGCGTGTTGAGCGTCTGCGTTGTCTTGTGTAAAAATTTGGTGTCCGCTTTCTCACCAGTGCCGATATAAAAATAGGCGACGTCCTCGTCGATAGCGAGGCGCCGGTGGTGACTTCGGAACTTCAAGATTTGCATTTCGTTCAGTCCCGAAGGTGCTTCATAGGGGTAGGGTTTGCGTACGTGTGTTCATAGGGGTGAGTGTGCGTGCGTGTTGAGCGTCTGCGTTGTACTGTGTAAAAATTTGGTGTCCGCTTTCTCACCAGTGCCGATAAAAAAACTTCAAAATCTGAACTCGGACGGAATCCTATCGACTTTTTTTTTATATAATCCATATTTTGGATTTCGTGACTGCAGTGAGTAGGAGTAGTTAGCTCGGGTTTTTTTTTTTTTTGAGAAAACTGCAGTATCAAGCTGCGCTACTCTGCCCAGCCCAACCACTTGGAACACGCGCGTCCCGAGGAGAAGAAAGCAGCGGTGCGTGCGAGACGCGAGACGAGACGACATGCGTCCAGCATGGCATATTTGATGGCAAATCTCCTCCTCCGGCGTGCCCGTGCGCGTGCGCCGATGCAAAATTCAAAATCTCCGACTCCCCAGTCCATGCCCGCAGTGATTTGTCGGCTCTGACTGACTGCGGCCAGGTGACGTTTCGTGGGGCCGCCTTGACAGTGGCTTTGCAGCATGTGTACTGTTCAGTAATTTTGGATCCCATCTACCGTTGTCCTTGCAGCAGCACGCGCGCCAACCGTCTGACGTACGGTACGATGAATACAACGGTAGAAATTTTGCCTTTCTAGCATCTCTTGGCCGTTTGGCCTGCGCATATACCGTGCGTCTATTTTCAAAAAAATATTTACTCCATCTCAAAATAGTTATCTGTCTATTCTATTTTCAAAAAAGGAAAATTGCTTGTCCCACAAAAAAAAAAAAAAAAAAATTAAAGTGACGGAATCTATTATAAAAATGCGCTGAAATGTACAATTATCAAACTACTGTAGGTTCATATACCATGCAACAACGGTGGCTTTGTGGCTTATTAGGTGGAGCATGGCATGCGCTGCTGCTACTTTAAATTTCACCTTTAAAAAGAATATTTTGTACTAGTCGCTCTTCTATACACGGTTTTTCGCATTCATCCATGTTTTATCCATTCCTCTATATCAACTACCACTGTGGGTCTCACACGTTAAATTTTTTTCTCTTCCCCTCTCTATGCAATCCGGTGGCACCAACGGCGCCTTGTCGTCGGTCGCCGGCTTGGACGCATAGACGGTGGGCCACATCTCGGCGTGTGACGGACGACGGCGGCGATTCGAGGTAGGACGGAGCGCCGCCCGCCCGACTTGGAGCGTGCGAGTTCAAGGTAGGGCATCGGAAGCGCATCGCATGATGACGGCGCGGCGGGCGCCTAGGAGAAGCGGCGGCGGTCGCGACGGCAGCGTCCGACCAACTAGCCTCGGCGAGTCGGGCCGCCGAAATCGCCAGCCGGCTCATCGCGGCGGCGGCCGCCGTGCCGCCACTCAGCCGAGCACCAGCGTCGCCTCTCGGATCTATTCGTTGTCGGCGCCTTGGTCTGCCGATGGGGGCGGGGGGGTAGTGGTGGTTCCGCGGGGGGCACCATCGGCGGCGCACTCGGAGGCGAAGCGGAGGCGACCACTCCCTCGGTGTGCTTGGTGGGCCCATGCGCATGTAGCGTAGCCTCCGCTCTTGCGCTAGATTTTAATGTGGGGAGGCCGCTAAAGCGTAGCACTTAGCGTATAGCGGTGCGGGTCTTTTTACGACCAAATGTTACTAGAGTACACGGTTGCGTTTTTGCGATGCAGATAGCCTAAAGCCATTGGCTTTTCTTTGAGAGAAAAGTGGATTTTTACTTTTTATTTTGGTGGTGTCACGACGATGGATGTGTAGCCGACAAGAGTAAATCACTATTAAAGTATCTCTAATGATAAATAAGTCATTAAAAATAAATAATAATATTTATAAACCTTTTTTTGAATAAGTAGTTCAAATCCTTGGTGATTTGGATGTTCAAATACTTTAGAGTGCAATTGATCACTACTTCCTCCGTTGTAAATTTCAAGTCCCTTTCAAAGCGAGGTATAATTTGGAATGCCATTTGGAATAGAGGAGTACATATATAAAATAAAAGAAATTTGGCTCGTGTAGAAATTGAAGTTACGGTGCTCACGGATACTAATCATAACTCCAACTCGAATAAAGACACTCTACACATTAAATCCTCAATCATCTTTATCCATAAAGAAGTCTCCAACCCCTCTTTACATAGGAGAGGATACGATTGATCAAACAGGTAGCATAAAAGGAACCTAATTATCACAAAACCGTTGCCACTTTGAAAAATACTTCACCAGAATAATAATCGATCAAATTCGATAATGTTGAAATGATGATTCATTACATACTGCTCTAACCACCAACCATTTCCTAAAAATAGTTCATAAAGATAACAGAGCTGGATGTACCAAGCTTGGCAGTAGAACTTTAGAAATAATCTTTAGCCAAATAATTGCAAAATTCATTTTAATCCTATTAAAATGATGTTCCATTACTCACTTAGAAACAATATTTAGCCAAACAATTGCAAAATTCATTTTAATCCTTAAAATGATGTTCCATTACTCACTCATCATGTCTCTCTTAGTCTCTTTATTTATTTATTTATTTATTTATTTATTTATTTATTATAAAACCCAGAGACATTCTCCATCTTCATCCACGGCAAAGCCCCCAAAACCCTCTCTAAAGCACTGCACAAGGGCCCCACCTGCTTTCCCACCCAGCCGCCATTATCACTACCACCGGACCACCTCACTCTCAATCTCACTCACTCCCCTCCACTCCACTCCAATGGAGCTTACTCTCCCCTTCCTCCTCCTTGCACTCCTTGCAAGCCCCTTGCTTGCCCATGTCAATGGCGACGGCGGAAAGACGACGACGTACATCGTGTTCATGGACCCGGCGCGCATGCCGGCCATGCACCGGACACCGGCGCACTGGCACGCGGCGCACCTCGAGTCCCTGTCCATCGACCCGGCCCGCCACTTGCTCTACTCCTACTCCGCCGCCGCGCACGGATTCGCGGCGGCGCTGCTACCGGGCCATTTGCCCCTGCTCCGCGGCAGCCCCGAGGTGCTCCAGGTGGTGCCGGACGAGGTGTTCCAGCTCCACACCACGCGCACCCCGGAGTTCTTGGGCCTTCTCACGCCGGCCTACCAGCCGGCCATCGGCAATCTTGAGGCGGCCACGCACGACGTGGTCATAGGGGTTCTTGACACCGGCGTATGGCCGGAGTCGCCGAGCTTCGCGGGCGGCAACCTGCCGCCGCCGCCCGCGCGCGGTGGAAGGGGGTGTGTGAGGCTGGAGTGGATTTCCCGCCGAGCTTGTGCGGGAGGAAGCTGGTGGGCGCGCGCAGCTTTCTCGCGCGGCCTACGTGCCGCGAACGGCGGCGCAACGGGCGTGGGGAAGAGGACGTTCCGGTCGGCCCGGGACAGGGACGGGCACGGCACGCACACGGCGTCCACGGCGGCCGGCGCGGTGGTGGCGAACGCAAGCCTGCTCGGGTACGCCACGGGGACGGCGCGCGGGATGGCGCCCGGGGCGCGCGTGGCCGCGTACAAGGTGTGCTGGCCGGAGGGGTGCCTCGGCTCCGACATCCTAGCCGGCATTGACGCGGCCGTCGCTGATGGGGTGGGCGTGCTGTCGCTGTCCCTCGGCGGCGGCTCGGCGCCCTACTTCCGCGACACCGTAGCGGTGGGCGCCTTTGGTGCCGCGGCCGCCGGCGTGTTCGTCTCTTGCTCCGCCGGAAACTCCGGGCCTTCCGGCGCCACCGTCTCAAACTCGGCACCTTGGGTCGCCACCGTCGGCGCCGGAACACTCGACCGAGATTTCCCGGCATACGTCACGCTCCCCACAGGCGCGCGCCTGGCCGGCGTGTCCCTCTACGCGGGGCCTTCTCCCACCCCACGCCCGGCCATGCTCCCACTCCTCTACGGCGGCGGGCGTGACAACGCCAGCAAGCTCTGCCTCTCTGGCACGCTCGACCCGGCCGCCGTGCGCGGCAAAATAGTTCTCTGCGACCGCGGCGTGAACGCGCGCGCGTGGAGAAGGGCGCCGTCGTCAAGGCGGCCGGCGGCGCCGGCATGATACTGGCCAACACGGCGGCCAGCGGAGAGGAGCTCGTGGCGGACAGCCACCTGCTCCCCGCGGTGGCGGTTGGGCGGATGGTGGGTGACAAGATACGGGAGTACGCGGCGCGCGGCGGCGGCAGGCCCATGGCAATGCTGAGCTTCGGCGGCACGGTTCTTGGCGTCCGGCCGTCTCCAGTCGTGGCGGCGTTCAGCTCCCGCGGCCCCAACACCGTGGTGCCGGAGATCTTGAAGCCGGACATGATCGGCCCGGGGGTAAACATCCTGGCCGCTTGGACCGGCGTCGCTGGGCCGACCGGACTCGCCAAAGACGGCCGCCGGACTCACTTCAACATCATCTCAGGTGAGTGCCCCACTGTCCCCACCAAGCTCTTGCATTGTTCAGGTTCAGAATTTTCACTATCCCTACGAAGCTCTTGCATTGTTCAGATTCAGAATTTCCACATCTTGTCCTGTTGCCGTCGTCTTTATCAGGTTCTTGCACTGCTCGTGCTCAGCGCCCAGATTCAAATTTTCACATATTATTGTCATGTTGCTAGGCGTTTTGGAATTACTACTGATTTATTACTGCATGCACCTAGTACTCCTACACAGACAATTCATCAGTTAGTAAAAGGAGATAATACTGGCAAACAGGGCCTTTATCAGATTCAATTCAGTCACGCTCATGCTGTTGCAGAAAGGCCGTTTCATCTTTGTCAGGGATGAAAACGCATTTGCTTTCACCATCTTTTGTCAGGGATGCACATGTGATGCTCCGCTAGATATGAACCGCTTAAAAGGCAACAACAGCAAGGAACAGCAAGGACAAGTTACCTTTTACTTTTGCTGTTTCTCCCCCTTGACAATTCAAAAGGCATGAGGCAAGGGGGACACTAGTGATTTGTGAGTGGTCTCTAGATCTTGCAAAACTGGGGTACTATCTTAGCAAAGGTGTCATCACTGCTGAAATTTTATCAAATAATTCTGAGAGATATCAGTTTTGTATTTGTTTAATTAGTGTAGGAGTCTCCAATTCTCTCCTACATTCAATTAGATCGATTTCTATCAATATATATATACTGTATACGTGAATGTTGGGTTATTGATTTGTTGTCAGCAGATTTGTTCAGTTGAACAGATAATTCTGTTTCCAGAGTGGAATTCCTGCTTCCTGTTGCCATGGCAGTTGAACTAGTGAGCTGCTGTTTTCACCGTGCTGTGTATCTTTCCTATAAGAAAATAGACAGATTCCCCAATTTTGAGAATAGTTGATAATAATATACACAACAGTAGCAGAATGCAGCCGAGGCTCCATTCAGGCACATCTCTTGTATGCTAAACTATTAAATTCTATACTATTTATTTTACTCATGCTTACAGTGAATTTCTTTCATGGTTGACATTCCTCAGTCCTGAATACATCCTACAACCAGCTGAACTGTGCAATTATCAGTCAACAAGTATATTACCAATTGATTACTTGTTTTGATTCCTGCAGGGACATCGATGTCATGCCCTCACATTAGTGGTGTGGCTGCGCTCATGAAGGCCGCTCACCCTGACTGGAGCCCCGCTGCGATCAAGTCTGCGCTAATGACCACCGCATACACCGTCGACAACACAAACTCCTCTCTCCGGGACGCTGCGGACGGCTCACTTGCAAATGCTTTTGCTTATGGCGCCGGCCATGTTGACCCGCAGAAGGCCCTATCTCCGGGCCTCGTGTATGATATCTCCACAAACGACTACGCCGCCTTCCTCTGCTCGCTGAACTACAGCGCCCCGCACATCCAAGTGATCACCAAGACGGCCAATGTCTCATGCCCGAAGAAATTCCGCCCCGGTGATCTCAACTACCCATCCTTCTCGGTGGTGTTCAACCAGAAAACAAAGCCGGTCCAGAGGTTCAGAAGGGAGCTAACCAATGTTGGTCCCGCGACCTCGGTCTACAGCGTCAAGGTGACCAGCCCTGCGTCCGTCGCTGTCACGGTGACACCGGCGAAGCTCACCTTCAGGAAGGCAGGGCAGAAGCTCAGGTACCATGTCACCTTTGCGTCCAAGGCTGGGCAAGGCCACCCGAAACCGGATTTCGGGTGGATATCCTGGGTGAACGATCAACACGTCGTTCGCAGCCCAGTCGCCTACACATGGAAGATGTGAGGTGAGTGAGTCTTGTTGGTGTCTAAGTCGTCTAATCATGCTGCTTAGCATAGCAGATGAAGGATAGGATAGCTACTAGCTTGATGTAGTTTGCTGAATCGCTTCACAAAGAGAATCGGCGTGAAGCTCTCGATTGCAAGCAAACCTGTATTTGTTTCTTTCTTCCGTGGGTGTGGGTCGGTCGGTAACTCACCGGACCTCAACTTGGCCTCTAGTTTTCAGAAGTCCGGCATGAAAACTTGTGGAATTAACATGTGAGTTTTCCTTTCTTTCTAGCGTTGTGTTTTCAGACATCAACCCTGAACCTGAATGAATCCGCCGTTTGGTGTGCCTGGTATTGATTCCTTCCATAGTGATGAATGTGACTGGATTTATCTGCTACTACCTTGTCAAGTTGTACTGCGGAGTTTATGCTTTTATCTTGCAGCGCTGAACATGTGAACAGATGTTTCTGCTATTTTTCCCCATATGAGCTGCTGCTTGCCAGTTTGATGGTACAATGTTGCTAGTGCTTGAAAAATGAAGAGTGAAGATACTACACAGATCCCCGCGAGGTGTGCCATTTGCAGGCATGAAGACGCAGGCGCTGAAGTGAGTCGTCGATCTGCTTTGTAAGGAGAGGACACGGGAAAGGAGAGAAAAGGCTGCGTGCGCGGCTGCGTGCGCTGTCTTTGGCCCCGGCGGCATGCGTGCGTGTACGCCTGAAAAGCACGCGTGCTCCCTGCCATCCTCGTCGCCGCCTTCTCTTTTCCAGCAGGAATGCAGGATCAAGTCCAACGGTAGTATGTTTGGGATTTGGATCGTTCATAATATCTTTGGGCGTGCTGGATTGATTGCTAAGCGCCCGTGTAAGGCTAGCCCAATGGGTCTGGATTCTCTGCCCGGTTGGGAGATGGGCCGTATGTGTTGAGCTGGAAACAAAGAATTCCAGTTTAGCTCCCTCATCTAGCTTTGCCTCCGTGATTCCCAAAACCAGACAAAGAATCTCCCTCATCTAGAAAATGGAATTAACACACGGAACGGAAGTGTATGTACTCCCTCAATTTCAAAATAGACGATGTCTTAAGTTTGGATACGAGAATTTGAAAAAAATGTGAAAAAGATGTCGTGCATAGAAAAAAAAAGGAGAGAGACGGTGAGGAGTAAAGACAAAGATATGTATCACTATTAAAAGACATTTAAGACAGCGACACTGCCTCTGCAAAAACATAACTTTTGACTTCTCTTTTCTATGAATATATTTATTGAAAAGTTATATATGTATATTTTTATGAAAGTAATTTTTTAAGACAAATCTATTGATATGATTTTCACATTTTGAAACACAACGATTTAAAAGTTATTAATGATTTATGTTCTGTTTTGATCTAAAACTTTTCTAAAACGTCATCTATAGTGATACGGAGAGAGTATTGGAAAAGGAAAAAAATATAGGAGAAAAGAAATGTGCATTGAGAAACGGATGGTGTCAAATATTTTGAGGTAATATTTGAAGACTATAATGTTTAATATATTTTTAGATGGAGGAATAGGTGTCGCAATGGGGTGTGTGCCCATCAAGGTTTTTGTTAAAGTTTAATTAGAAAAGAAATCTAGCTATGTGCATAAATATTTTTAAAAAACGAGAACGGCAATTAAAAGAGCAGTAGAGACGCGCGGACCACCCAGTCATCTATCTGTTCTGCGGCGGCGCCGTATACACAAATGGCTCCACAACGGCATCGTCTAGAGCAAGCAGCGACTCGAGCGCCTCTACGACGGCAGACATCTGTGGCCGGGCTTTGGGGCTTACACTGAGGCACTGGTGAGCTACCCCGGCGGCCTTGTGGGCAGCTCGGGTGGGCGTTGGGTGCAGCAGCCTCTTGTCCATGACGCGCTCGAGCCGGCGAGAGTCGCGCAGGCATGGGCGCGCCCACTCCACCAGGCTCTGCTCTCGCGGCGGCCGGTTCTTGTCCAGCGCCTTCCGCCCCGTCAGCAGCTCCAGGAGCACCACGCCGAAGCTGTACACGTCGCTCTTGGTCGTCAGGTGCCCCGTCATGATGTACTCCGGCGCCGCGTAGCCCTGCGTGCCCATCACTCGGGTCGACACGTGGGTCTCGTCTTCTCCAGGGCCGTCCTTTGCTAGCCCGAAATCAGACAGCTTCGCCGTGTAGTCCTGATCGATCCAATGGTGGTGAACACAATGATCGATTAGTGAACAACTTGCTGGTCGATCTTGTGGCCATGCATCTCAAGAGTCAGTCGAGACGTACCGAGTCCAGCAGGATGTTGGAGGTCTTGAAGTCGCGGTAGATGACGGGTTTGTCAGCTTCGTGGAGGAAGGCCAAACCTTTGGCGGCTCCAATGGCGATCTTCAGTCGCGTCGGCCACGGCAGGGAGGCAGAGTACTCTGTCATTTCCAATGTTGTCTTGGGATCAATGTAAATACATTTCAGATCCAACATGTTGTAACGAATCACCGTAAGCTCTATGCCACTTACAGTCAGTAGCTTGTGCAAACTCAACTTGGGTAGCCCAGAGCTATGGTTATTTGCCTTTATTTATTTAAGTTGAATGGAAAAATTATTCAAATTCGTAGTTTCTGACGTTAATAAAAACTTAGAATTTTGAACTTATAATTTAGAATTTGCCGTACTTTTGAAGAGATGCTTCTCCAAGCTGCCCCTGGCCATGAACTCGTACACAAGGAGCCTGTGCTCATCCTGGTAGCAGTAGCCGATGAGTTTGACGAGGTGTGGATGCCTCAGCTGCCCAAGGAAAATTACTTCAGCCTGTCCAGCAAAAACAAATAGGTAAATCATCACAGCAGGTAGTTCCAAGTCAACACAAGCAGCATCTTTTTAGTATTTTAAGGAATATTTTGATCACCAACACTTGGAAAAGTAGAATTGTTTGACCAATTAAATGAGCAGTGTTAGTTTGGTGGTTGACAAGTTGACGTACTATCTCCAGGGCACGAAACAAAGAATTCTCTAAGGAAACTGTGTCTGAAGAGGGAGAAGACTTCCAAAAGTGATCACAGCTAAGCTATAGATGGCGACACTACTATATTCTTTGGACTTTTTTAGTAGGGCTCAATTAACTGTTAAATTGTGAAGTAGTAAAATGGTACTTCGTTTCCACGTATGGTTATTTTGCTAATGGCATTCACTCGTATTAGTAGAAAAAAAAACTATCTGAAGTTGTATAAGATTTGAATTATGTGTAGTTAATTCTGGGATAGTTAACTTTTAAATTCCTAAGTGTCATATATCTAAAGACAGATTAAAGGAAGGGGATCAAGTACCGAGAGCAGGATCAACAAGTTCCAATTTGATCAAATGCTTTAAAAACACTAATATCTATGATGCATATAAGTGTATCATTAGATTAATCCTAAAGTATATTATGTTATAATAAACCTATTTGGACTGTAAATGGTGATACCTCTCTATAATGAACCTAATAAAATGATGTATAGGTGCAAGTATGCCAGCTGATTAGTTCAAATATACTATTACCCAATTATTGGATAAGAACACTAACCAATCCTTAAACCACTCTGGACTGTTGTGCTCAACTGCCGCTGCCCAAACCAAAACCATTCAGAAGTAAAAAGATACTATCATCAACTACTACTTATTTTCGAAGTGTTAGTTTTACTTTCAACGAGGGATGGGAATTATGCGATGTAAATGAATTCAGAAGCCTCTTTGTCAAATCTGCGAAACTACCCGATGGAATGAGATTATATTGGCGTGAGTGATTGGGAAACTTGCTTACCATCCACTCCTTGTGGCCCTGGGAGCCCTCGAGGTCGAGCAGCTTGACGGCGACGGCCTGCGGCTGCCGCAAGCCGGGCCTGACCCGGTCGTCGACGCGGCCCTTGTACACGGGGCCGAACCCGCCCTCGCCGACGAAGTTGCTCATCGAGAAGTCCCGCGTCGCCACCCGGAGCTCCTCCACCGTAAAAAGCCAGCACGTCTGATCCCGCCAGCGACAACGATAGGTCCTCTGGCGAAGGCAGAGGCGCTGGTGCCGGAGGCCTGGAACTGGAGGAGGCCACCTTGGCCGCGTTCTTGGAGCAGGAGCCGGAGCCGGAGCCGTCCCCGGAGCGGTCGGCATGGGAAGAAGAGCTGAAGCAGCCAAGGCCGAACAGCGCAGACCACGACGACGACGACGACTTGGGCTTCTCCGTGGCCATGGGTGCGCTTGGGGGCAGGGCAGCTGATCAAAGTGGAGGAATATCGTGTGGACGAGTCGTTTGTGTCTGAGAGCTGGCAGCCGTGTCTGGGGCGGGGTGGCCTCGTTTATTTGGAGCAGTTCGTTGCTGTCACCATCGTCAGTTAATTTATTATTTGTTTATTTAGTTTGGTTCGGTTCAGGCTTTTGCCTACTTCGAGCAGTTTTATTTAAGCCAGGCTAATTCACTACTACGGATATGCAAGTTATATTAACAAAAAATCACTACTACTACGGATACAAAAGTTATATTAGCAAAAAAATCACTACTACTACGGATACAAAAGTTATATTAGCAAAAAATCACTGTGCGTTGTAAGGAGCCTATAATTTATCATAAAACTACCGGCAATGATAGTGGTAGCATGACAGAGCTGCTACTTTCGAGGGCAGCATGCACGGCAACCACGGTAGCACGCGCGGGCGATGTCAGTGGCGTGGCGGTCGCCATGCAGAATTGGATCGTCGGCACTGCACTACAACAAGGTGTGTACATGTCAAGGGTGCGTCCAGTTGGTTCTGGCTCACCTGAGGCACCCTGAGTTTCGATCCCCAGCCTATGCACATTTGCTGGGAGATACGGGGCGAATTTTAAGAGCTCGGGGTAAAAAAATCCTCTTGCTGGTCCCATGTTCTAGATGTGATGCCGCTGTATATGGGTGGGGTCAGGGTTCGGAGATTTTCTAAATCTGCGTGAGAGGTCTTCCCTCTTAATGATATACCGGTACGGGCCGTCTCCCCCGCGGATCTAGTTAGTTTTTTTTTTTTTTTTTTTTTACAAGGTGTGTACATGGCTCCTACGATGGCGTGGACATGGCCCGACGGACGCGCGGTTGAGCTAATGTGCATCCTTGACGGTGCCCTTAGTGATGAAGAAGAGAGGTGAGAGCATAGAGAAAAGATAGATGAGTGTGCTATCGATGCTAACGATCAACTTGGCAAGAACTAGTAGATCGTGAGAGTTTGTTGATTGTTTTACTATCGGTCGACATAAAACCACATGCTGGCTCTCATAATTTTGTTACGCTTCTAGCACTTCTCTTAAACTTGTTGATATATATGCTGTTAGGCCATTCAGGTAGTGTATTATTCCCACTTCTCTTAATGAAGCACATGCAACACACACTCTTTTGAAAAAAAAAAGCCCTCGCCAAATAATGTCCTCCAAGACAATCAACATCTTTTCAAATGCATGGCTGATTATGTTGCGGCAACTAATTTATGATGTTGTATTTATTGTTTCTCTATATGTTGCATGAGATATTTGGGATGTTGCAACATATGTTTTTTTTTTAACATTACAATAAACTATTCATGTGTTGCAAAAACTAAGTTTTAATGTTGTGATGACCTATTTCTCCAAGTGTTGCGGCAACCTATGAGTTTGAGCTTTTTTCTCTGGGTTATCACAAGTTAATTTTTTTGAGATTACAAAGTACAACGCATAGCGCCCAACACGCACGCGCACACTCACCCCTATGAACACATATATGCAAACCCTACCCCTATCAACATCTTGAAGGATCGAAGCGGCAGATCTTGAAGTTCACGAAGTCACCACGCGACGTCTCACTTTCGATAGGGACATTGCCTACCACTTAATGCATAACGCCAGGAAAATCCTGTAATAAATCTTGTAAAATGGGAGTACCAATGCCAAGTCGAGTACCTTTACCAAATAATGCAGCAATGAAATATGATTTGATCAAGATGTTTCATTTCATTTTTTTATGCTCATTGTGATACTGCAATAGACAATTTGTGATGTTACTTACACTTGAGATGTTTTCCATAGTTGAATTTGTGATGTTATATTGAATAGTTTGGATGTTGCAATACATGATCTTTTAGGCACTTTGTGATTTTGTATATAAGATGATTCTGCACATACTTTCCTATTTTTACTTTTTTTTTGGGAGATTGAACGACACACTATATCCAATTTGGTGGCAATAATGTTTGGTAGAAGTTTTTATTTTTATTTTATTTTTTCCATTCTACTTCATTTGAAGATTAGACGATATCATGCAACACGTACGTAAATATATATCAGTAATGTTTTACAAGGAATCAAACCATCCAGGCGGTAACCGCCGAGCGTCCGTCAAGAAGCGATTTAAGAGCAACTCCAAATAGTTTGGCTAATAGAATAGCCAAATTTCATTGTTTAGTCATTTTATAAAATAGAAATCTTATAAAAAAAAGAGATCCACAACAGATTTGCTATTTTACAAAAAAACTATATAGCAAATGATTATGGTTGGGTATATATGGCCACCAGAGGGATAGCAAATTTGCTATTTTGTAAAACCATACATGTCTCTTTGAGTTTATTTTTTCTCTAAAAAAAAGTCACATATAGCCTACCTAACAAAAATAACACATCTCTTTTTGGATAGGCACAAGTCAGTACCTATCCACTCACTACTTTTTTTTTTTTTTTTTTTTTTTTTGGAGCGTATTATCTCACTGTCTAGAAGAGTATTGTAATTGTCTAACTGACGTTAGTTACATCTGATCCACTTGGTCTAACAGTCACTACGTTCGGACTCTGGCTGTTGTTTGTATTGAGACTTTAGAAGTTTGATTGTCATATGTTGTGTACAGTGGTCAATATGGACAAGCGAGACAGTGATATCGCTGCCGTGTCATTGTCACCGTGTAGCTGCAAATTGTTTTTAATATATTTCAATTTACAAGAAAGAAAGGGCCTGCTCAAGCTGAGAGCTCATCTAGTCAATACAAACGACTCCACAGGAGCTGTTAAGGATCCTTCCATGCAATTTTTTGTTCCCACAATGCTCTCACACCATCTGTTCTGTATTCATCTATCCATTTTTTTTCCTTTTTCTTTTTTACAATGCACCCATACCCTGTATATCCCATGTAACCCAGAATCACGATCCATACTCTTACAAGTTAAAACAACTTGCATATAGCAGTAATACTAAGTTAGATTCCAGGATATGTAAAGCAATGGTATAAGTTTCGATTCTAAGACGTATTGTAACGAATCATGGTCAGTTGAACAAATCTCCATATAAGCCATAAATATTCCAACAA
This sequence comes from Hyparrhenia diplandra, assembly GCA_015847255.1. NCBI lineage: Eukaryota > Viridiplantae > Streptophyta > Magnoliopsida > Poales > Poaceae > Hyparrhenia > Hyparrhenia diplandra. Next base: position 133,251 of record JADLZK010008575.1, read on the forward strand.
ATAATGGAGTTATGCCACGTATATACATGTTTGCTAGTAACTCTCATTTGCTACGCCAATGGTGCTTTATGCCATGTAAGTATATACGTGGATACACAATCCACATACTTCAAGTTTTAAATCCACATACTTTGGTCAACACAAAATTTATACTTCAAGAAAATCATGATACTTTAGTGTCATCACTATTATACTTCTGTTCATCTTTATAGTATAAGAACTTTGTCGGACCTATCAAACTTATTCAACGTCCAGGTCAGGGATAAGGAAAAATACCACAGATATATATATATATATATTCCAGTTTTAGTAATATAAAGAACTTAAGCATAATGATGACTGAATTGAATGTATTTTAGATTTGACAGCAACCTATAAATAATGTAGTCTACTGCAACACTTGGGGCAAAAATAAAAACATATGGTGGAATGAATATTAGCAACTGTAGAATCAACAAGGATGGTGCGTATCAAATCATCTAAGTTCACTACCACGGCATTACTATTTGTTACCAAAGCAAAACCTAGGCAATTCATCGAGACAAATAAGATGGCTGAAGGTGCTGCGTCAAGAACTGAGCAGAGTGAACATGACGAAGAGATGAGGGCATTTCCATGTTTGACATGTCAATATCTGGTACTTCCTCTGCAATTTCCTCAGTCGTGAAAGGAATGCTGCAATTGGAAATTAAAGGATCAACTAGATGTAAGTTTCGAGTGCATGAACCATGCAAAAGATTAGGACATAACAATATATAAGTTCATGAAATGAAGCTCCAGGGACAACTAACCTTAAGTCATCGTCTAGAAGAAATGAATTAGAGACAGGGTTTGGCATGTCATTACTCACCATGTCCCTCATTCTGCCAACAACCTGCAAAAAGAACACACTGCGTTAGCTGAAAGCAAACTGAATGTCACAAAAGAGATGAGGATGTACCTCAGCTGAAACACTATGAGTACCATATTTGTCATCCCAGTACATCGTACATATACGATATATCTGTCTCACACTTAATGCCTAGGAGAAATCAGTGAATCAAGATAAGGGTTTTAAACTGGAAGGATAATTCTATCAATGTCTAACTTGTACCATATAGGAATCTGCACATTTTTCCATACCGGGCAAATATTTTTCTGAATCTGCTCAAGGGTCTTTTTGCTTTTCTGTGGAATGACCTGCAGTACATGGAGTGTATGAGAAGAAAACATAAAAAGAACAACAAAATTTATCCATCTAGAATGAATGAATTATTACTAAGTTTTACCAGAAAGTCAACCGCTTGCCTAATGAACTGCAGCTCATCCCAAGCTGCACCTGCATGCTACAACGTAGAAAAGAATAGGTGCACTGTTGAATGCTGATCTAGACACAAATGAGAGAAAGGCCTGCTGCGAACCTCTTCAGTGTCCACAATCCATTTCTCCAGCACACAAAGCCCAGATTTCACATATTCTCCATTTGAAAATGTGCAACATTCTCGTCGTAGGAGCATACTGCAGATTAGAAAAAGGAAAAATAAATCAAAAGTTTGCTGACCTGAATATTTTTTCTTTCTTTCTGAAATATAGTTGACATGCACAGACTGACCTATTGAACAACTGCACATTAATGAAGGAGAAAACTTGAGTTACTAGCTTGCGGGTGAAAAAAGAAGGCACCTGTGTGAAGATTTGATCTGACGATCAGTTAAGAGTGAATAATAAAGAATACAAACTACTGAGTTAAGAACTATGGGTTTCCTAGAAATATAATAGCAATGGACAGGTGCAAAAGAGGCCATCAAGTTCAAATGAAAAATTGGACCCAAGCTTCTCTAGCATTTTGCTTCCACACAATCAGGTCCTTTTCATTGGGTCGTACAGTCATTCCTTCCACACTTCGTGGGGTTTCAGAAAAGCACTTATTCTGTTCATTCAACAAACATTAATCAAATGGACCACCTTTCTTATTCCTAAAATGACCACTCAACAAGAAACCCTCAAAACAGTTAGCTGACCAAAATACAGCCAAATTGGATTCTTTTCTTACAGCCCATTTACCAATCTTAGGATGCAAATTTTTGCTCTAGACCATGGTTGACGAACCCTTGGACTTCAGTTCCAGCTAGCATTATGATAACAACTGGTTGCCACCAATATTAGAGTTCAATCTATTGAATGGAAGATCTTGATTGCACAATCATGTGAACATACTCAGAGCATACACAGGGTTCCAGATTCAAAACTAAACATACTCCGAGCTTGGCAAGGTGGTGTTATGTATATGTTATATGTTATATGTATTGAATACTATCTATTAGCTACTTCAAAGGATACAGGAATTAATTATCAACTCCCAAGTACACTTGCATGACTATGAAGTTATGATAACAACTGGTTGCCACCAATGGAATTTGACGATAGAATGTTTGCACTTTTTGTATGGAGTAACTCACAAAATTTTTATGTAGTCTATCCATCAATGAGTCCAAAAAATTTTACAATCCGATCCCAATGAGTACTTATTGGTTGCTGCAAGGCTACATCAGGTGATCTCGACCTCCTTCCACTGCCTCCTCGAGCAAGTTTTGGTGCCTTTTATCAACAAAATAGAAGGCTGAAGCCGTTGCTTTGCAATATGAACTGATCAAAATCGTGCAGCCTCTAGCATAGAACTTCCATAAAGTTTGTGCTGGATGAATAGCAAGAAACTTGAGCTGTTAGATCACATACCTGAATGCAAAGGCTTAAAAGAGGTGATATTTCTTTCTTGAGATTGTCACGAATTAAGCCAAAGATCTTCTCCAATGAAGCAGTTAGTTGTTGCTTGAATAGCATGGCTGGGTATCGAGCATCAATGTGTGACATGCTTGTTTGTTGTCCAAAGGCTCTTAAAGGAGATCGGAATGTCTGTAAGAATGTTTACAAAATCAATTATAGATAGCCACGGTATATGTTTTATCAGATATGTAACAATATGTATTCTATAAGAAAAACTCAAGGTCCACTATTGGCTCTGTTGACATGTTCTGAACAGAATTCAGGTTCTTCTGGGAACTGCTAGACACAGTTGCATCTTTCAAAGATCTTGTTTGAGAAAAAGTAAGCTACGACGGGCCTATTTGGTAGAACTCTATGGAAGTTGATTCTCTAAGAGAAGCGAAAAATGTTTCTTCATAAATAAGTAAGCTACGATGGGCCTATTTGGTATGCCACAGGGACGGTGCACGTGAAGGCGCCCAGGGCACGTGTGGCCACGTATACGGTGTGCTGGCCGGAGGGGTGCCTCGGCTCCGACATCCTAACCGGCATTGATGCGGCTGTCGCTGATGGGGTGGGGATGCAGTTCGCGGTCCCTCGGCGGCAGCTCAGCGCCCTACTTCTGTGATACCGTAGCGGTGGGCGCCTTTGGTGCAGCGGCTGCCGGCTTGTTCGTCTCTTGCTTTGTCGGAAACTCCGGGCCATCCGGCGCCACCGTCTCAAACTCCGCACCGTGGGTCGCCACCGTTGGCGCCGGGATACTCGACCGAGATTTCCCGGGATACGTCACGCTCCCCACAAGCGCTGGCGGCGTGTCCCTCTACACGAGGCCTTCTCCCACCCCGCCCTGCCATGCTCCCACTCCCTCGGCGGCGGGCGTGACAACGTCGGCAAGCTCTGCCTCTACGGGATGCTTTCGACCCGGCCGCCGTGTGCGGCAAAATAGTTCTCTACAACGCAGCATCAACGGCGGCGTGGAGAAGAAGCGCCGTCGTCAAGGAGGCGGTGGCGCCGGCATGATACTGGCCAACATGGCGGCCAGCGGAGAGGAGCTCGTGGCGGACAGCCACCTGCTCCCCGCAGTGGTGGTTGGGCGGATGGTGGGTGACAAGATACGGGAGTACGCGGCGGCGGCAGGCCCATGGCAATGCTGAGCTTAGGCGGCACAGTTCTTGGCGTCCGGCCGTTTCCAGCCTCTGCATACAATGACTCTGCGTGCGGTGAATCAAGGGAGGCTACTTTTTTCAGCTCCCATCACCCTAGTTGATTTCCATGTCGCAAAAAAAAAAAAAAAAAAAAAAGGAGCATCCTAGTTGATTTCAGATATTCACTTCACAGAACCAACTCAATAAACTGCTTGGCAGAGCTTCTCCTGGATTCAGCAAGTTGCTCTCGGAGCTCTGCCATACATGCCCTATTAGTCACATCAGACAGACCAGGACCAATGTAAACCTGTTACCACTAGAGTTAAATTGAATTTTATATCCAAACGCACGGATAAAAGAGACCTGTAAAGTGCAAGCTGAAAAGTGAATACATTGAACAGGTTGAACTCACTTCATTTGCCTTTTCACTTAAGTGAGTATCTGAAGACGATCGAGAGGGTGCCATGATGAATCCTTTTGACCTTAAGTTTCTTTGCAACATGCATAGAAGGGCAGAAGCATTGGCCAGCCAGTAGGGCAAAATGTCATTCTCGTTTTCTGCCTGAAAAGCAAAATGTTGATACCGATAATGAGTGCACCTCGGTCACATAGTTAAGGGAAAACAAACAGAACAGGATCCTAACCTTCAGAGTGGTATTGATTGTGTGAATTATGAAGTCAAAAATAGTTGTTCTTTCAGCCTCGAATACTCCCCAATGGAGAAGGCATTTGTAAATGATACAGGCTGCAACTGGTTTTCCCTTCTTGAATCCCATATCATCTTTTATGCACCGTTGGAGCACATCATGGTAATCCTGAAAGTGCACCAAACTCAACTAAAATGGAAAAGGGAACTCGACCGACTTGGATTAGAGAAAGTCCTCTGTTCGAACATTTCCTGGACAATTTTACACTTCTATCTATGGGGTCACAACCAAGTCAAAAAAAAAAAAATAATCTTGAGTTTGGTGACTAGTATCTAGAAAGAGCATGTCCATAAAACAACATTATTTTTAATGTTTAGAGAAAAATATATATAAACCCATATTAAAATTTAGAGAAAGATATATATAACCTCATATCTATCAGAATTCATCCTCGACCTTCTTGATTCTGTCTGGTTATGTGGGAGGGGTGCAAGTTTAACAGGTGAAGATTCCTGAAAGGAGGCGAGATTTCATTTATCCATAACCGAGATGGATCTACAATGAAACTGACAGTGAGGTCGCATGTCTTACAAAAGAATGGTCTTGGGCTGCTTGGCGAAGAACCACAAGGATAACTCTATGAACAAATATAAGAGCATTCATTAGAACATAAAAATTCTTACCTGAACACTACATGGTTATTTATATAGGATACTAGAAAAAAAGAAGTCTTTTTAGAATGAATAAGAATACCCCAGTTCGGCTGTGTCTAGGAGATAAATTCAAGGCCTTCTGCCTCAATAAATGATTCTCATCTTCTAAATTTGAGATCTTACCCTCCAAGCTGGACAAAAGCATGCAGATTATTTAGTAGAGCTCCAAGATATTACTGTGAAAATAAAACTTACTTTTTCAAGTTATCCCGGAGATGCACGTAGTTCTTTTCCACATCATGCAGCTTGTCCATATTATCATGGCTACATTTTTGAGCTTTTAAGAGCTCTTGTTCCATTTCTGTATTCTTTGCCTGCATTACAGAAAAAGTTTGACAAATCTAGAACTCAGATTTAATCAACCTATCAAAATCAAAATTAACATAATAGACACTGGAATTCATTAAGGATCGTTCAGACCAAGCACAAACTAAGACAAACCACAAACTAGAGTACCATTGTAGCAGAGTATTAAGAGCTTACACCACACTGATGAGCGCTAAAAATATGAGGCATAAACATAAGGTTTTGAAAGTGGCATGGAATATTGAATCCAAATTAAAATCAAAGTAGGGATATTGGACTGAATTTAAAATTTACAGGTGGGGAACACCTTCAGTAAAATATTCTCCCTCTTCAGTTCTTCCATCTGAGAAAGACTGTTTTGCTGAGCTTCTTGATCCTTGGATGATGAATCTAGCTGATGTTGGAGTGCGGCAATTTTCTTGCAACTAGTTTTATTTTCTTCATTCGATGTCTCTAATTCTGACTTCACAGAATCCAATATTTTGAGAAGCTTAGATATCTCCAATGCCTTTGACTCTTCAGCAGCAAGCTGTGTACACAGAACACACACACACACACACACACACACATAATTATATAACTCATACTGTAACAAAAATCAATTAATATACAAATAATTGAGTGCTCAATTAGGCTGTTAAGAGTATGGAGAAAACATATGATGATGTTAAACTACTTTAGATGCATTGCTGCTAATTGTTCCCCACCAAACCCTTATAGAGTGAACGTCCTTCAAGATCATACTAGATAAGGAAAAGCTCTTCATTTTCGAAAATGTTTACATTACAAGATTTAAGATCTATATATATCATACAGAAGCATACCTTTTGCCTCCTCTCCAAAGTGAATCGCAAAGTAAGATCTTCTAAGCTCTTCTCGAGTTTGCCTTTAGCTTCACGTAAAGCTCCAGTTTCATAAGCAGCCTTGAAAATGAAGAAGTTCAGCACTTGAAGCAAATTGAACTAAAAATACCAACATACTACATAATTAGAATACCAATACACTACCTAATTACACTGCATGACATGTGAATCGTCAATAATACGATAAATGTTATGAACTATGGAATATGCTACCAGAATAATGCATTGCGAATTTAATCATACAGAAAATTAACTTGTTGAGTCCGACTTCCATGCACCAACCATCTTACTTAAATTCTTTATCTGTGGAGGAAAGACAACATAAGACACTGCTTACTAAGTCATATCAAGCCTTCATCAAAGTTGAAGCAGGCTGTCATAATTATTTGTTAGAATAAAATTGTGTTAGGCGATACTATAACTCAAGAACTTTGGCTCTTAACACCACACTGAGATGCATCAACCAGTCACCCAAAACCTAGAGCATTTGGTGAACAGTGTGCAACATACTTCACAAGATTGCAGACTACTGAAATGTTAACAAAACATCCAGGACATAAAAATAAAAGATAGTTACAGTGTAGTCATTGGCAATGGAAAGGATTTGTATTAAGAATGCAGAAACTGGTATCATCTTATACAAACTTTCAAGTTTCGACTTCCTAAATGGATAAGACAGTTATCATCAGTTCACCACTTCATTCCTATAGAACTATTTATGGCAGTAAATATTAGTATCGTGCAAACAAGGAAAATGAATATATTCAATTGTGAAATTTACTGCCATGTCTTGTGAGCACTCTTTTGTTGGAAGTTGGAACTTTATGCTTTACCTCTAGCAGAAACCAAACCATCAACAGGTAAAATTTATGAAGACAAATTTTTATTTAGAACAAAATTTAGAAAGCTTCCAAAAATTTATTTGTTATTTTCAGGGTTCAAATTGGATGCTTTAAGATACATTGGGCTGCAGATAGTTGCTGTTGCTCGTACATGTTTAAGGTTCCGCAGTGCCCTTTTAGCAAGTTTCTGTCTCCAACAACACTGGATGAGAACTGTTGCCCGTCGATATTGCTGATGGAAATAATGGAGCTTCTGCATCCTCCACCAAGCCTATATAAAAATTAAGAGTATTGGTCAGTATACATCATCTTTATGAAGAAAGATCAAACCAGAAAAGTTTATGGATACAATATTACTTGAGATTTACAAACGGACCTGGATAACAGTAGAAGCTTTAGCATTCTTTAAGTGAAGCAACCTCTGAACTGCTAAGATATAGCGAATCCCAGACTGGATCACAAGGGAAGCAGAACGAAGATGCAAATATGCACAACGACACAACCATCTCCTAGCATATCTTTCAACTGAAACAGCTGCGGCTATCTGTCTCCTAGCTTCAAGCACATTTCGTGCTAAACACCCTGCAGAACAGTACGTCAGTAGTCAAAGCCAATGACCATTACTTTAAGCATCAAAGTGTAATTTAAAGTGCACAACGTAAGTTGGGAATAATAGATTTATTACAGAGGTGCACAAGGTATAAGTATATATAGGTGTGAGTAGGGGCGTATTATGGAAACAGAACCATCCTCCAATACTCCTAGACTAATACAACTCAATCTACAGTGCGCCGGATTTGGACTCTATGGAAACATGTATGTGGGCCGGCCGGCCATGATATAGGCACATAAGCCAGGACAATCTATACCCAAAACTATAGCTCCAACATGCCCCCACAGTCGAATCATCAATGGGTTGAAAACTCTCCCGTGAACACCGTAGAAGGGAACCCTTTGGTACCAAGAGCAACATGCTCATAAATAAAATGAAGATCGATTGCCACATGTGAGCTGAAAGGGATTCGAAGACAAGTAGATAGTTCTAAGTGTAGCTTGGCACGAAGGAGTATGTAGCTTAAACAAGAGTTGTCATCAACAACAATTGCAACAGCACAGTACTCTGCCTTGACACTGGAACGAGAAACAGTTGTATGTCAGTTGGCCGACCAAGACATGAGAATATCACTGTGGAACACAACATAGCCCAATTGGACTTGTGTGTATCAGGACAATCGTCCCAATCTGTGTCAGAGACTGAACGAAGTATGTCACAAAGTCAGACAGTCCCAAATCTAGAGTGTCATACAGCCAGTGTCACAGACGTAACAAAGTTTGTGCTTCAGAGCTCCAAGGTGTGGCTCCCTTGGATCATGCCAGGGGTGGAGCTTAGTTCAGACAAAGGTAGGCCATGGCCCCTCCTTTCAAACATGATTTGCACCGAGTAAACATTAAATGTGGTACAGTTAATTGCTGTTTACAGGATAATTACAGACAGGCCCCTTCCCGATTCCTTGATATTGCAGATGGCGTATAGTAAAGTTGAGATATTGCAGAGCACTAGCAAAGCCTGCGATAGTCAGAAGTATTGAAACAGGAGCACCAATGGCTGCAGAGAGCTTTGGATTCAAATCAACAAGTATCGAGCTTGGCTTGCAGTCTGCCATGCCAGCACATTCCAGAATCTCAACCATATACTACCGCCGGAAAAAAGAGGGATGCAATAGTGCGACGAAGTAGAGCGTTCGAGGAAGATGTAAGAATAATATCATCCCCATAGAGTAGGACGTAAAACATGTCATCACCATGATGATAAATGAACAGAGATGTGTCTAATTTGGCCTCCACAAAACCAAGCTGGAATAAGTGTGAAGCGAAGCGACTGTACCAAGCCCTGTGTACCTGCTTCAGACCATAAAGAGAGCGATTCAGCTAGCTGACATAATCAGCATGTGCAGAATCCTCAAATCCAGGAGGCTGGGAACAATAAACTCTCTGTCAAAACCCCATGAAGAAAAGCATTCTTGATGTCGAGCTGATGAATGGGCCAGTTTGAGAGACAGCAAGAGAGAGTATAGTGTGCATGGTCACAGGCTTCATCCCAGGACACTGAGTTTCCCCGAAGAACCCATCAGGCCTTATAACATTCAAGTGAACCATCTGCCTTGAATTTGTGCTTAAAGATCGTCTTTCTGGTCGCCAGATTGGCTGTGGGCGGACAGGGAACAAGATCCCACATGTTATTCTCCTTCTCCATAAAGGTGGAGAATTAATCTTCCATGGTAGCCCACCAATTGGGGTCAGCATCGGTGAGAGCAATGCAATATCTTCGAGGCACCAGGGACAACAACACGGCATGGTAGCGCGCAGGCTGATGGAACCTGAGCTTGCCACGGATGATCATGGCATGCTGATTGGCCACCGGGGGGGTGGACAGGAACTGCACCATGAGGAAGCCGAGGCACTGGCGCAGCTTCCGGGCAAAGGAGATGACATCGACCAGGTGGGAGCCGAAGCTGGTCAGACTAAACGAAGCGGAAGTCACGGGAGGGAAGACAACCCATCTGACCATGGTCGACTAGGGGCTGCAGAGTAGCCACGCCAGGCTTTCTGCTAGGCAAGTGGCTGTGCTCTGCAGAGTAGCCACATCAGGCCAAACGGGACAACTGAGTGATCTAACAACAGGAGCAACAGGTTCGACCGGCACCAGGAATGAGGGCTGCAGAGCCTCAATTGTGGGCGGCAAAGACACCACAAGAAACCCAGCAACTGAGGTGGGGGTATCTGCAGGCAACAATAAGGGTGACCGTCCCAGGGGCAGAGCTTTGTTGGAGGCAAAGGTAGCCATGGTCCCCCCTTGTTGTTAGAAAGTTTCCTTAGCAAATACTTAAGCTTACTATGTATGGAGTGAGTTTTGAGTTTCATCTCTTAGCTGTTCATGCTCACCTCAGGTCAACACATTTTTGGGTCCCTAAACTTGTTGCACCTCAGGTCATACTAGCCACAAGTTTGAGGGCCGCTAGTGCATTTAACTCTTTTGTTAAAGTATTGAGCAAAAAAATTTCTCCTAACATGTTTTAAAATGCTCACGGAATAGATATAATATGATACTGCAGGTTAGTTATGACATTAATAAACATATTTGTGCGAAAGGCTGAGGTTAGGCTCAAGAAAAAAAAAATGTAGGACGGTTTGTTTACCCGCCCCCAACACACCCACAGGCACACCCAACCACACAGTAATGTTCAAATGTAAAGTATGAAACCACAGAAAGAACCAACATACCTCGGCAAAATATTTGGATACAAATAGAAGCTTTCCTTGTTGAAAGAAATTTCTTACGAACAGTAAAGGTTTGAAAGTGACCCTGCACAATCCTGGAAGCATTGTCCAGAATCTCACCACGTCTGGAGTCCAACACAGCTATCTGACCAGCCCGGAGAAAAACTTTTTGTTCTGCCAAGCTGAAGAATACAATCAGACAAAAAATAGGTATACATCATTAAATTGTATTTCCAAGAAACAAGTTCATAATGATGCCCCTTCCAAGAGTTGTTTCTGTGCTTCACCATCACAACAGGGTTGCACAAATTTTATTTAACGACCTTGAAGGGGCAAACAAGAATAAACAACCCTTCAGTTTAGCTTCAAATTTTTAAACTCTAAAACGTCAAAGATAGAAGCACCTCTCATCACATGCAACCTGTGTAACATTTATTTTTGGATTGGCAAAAACTGTGGGGTTATGCAAACCTGTGTAACAATTGCCTGGTGGTGGGTGATGATTAGTTTCAACACATCAGCAGTAACTTGTGTCCTTAAGATCTTAGCTACCAGAAATTCAAAAATAGAGAAAGCAATAACACAAAGAAAATAGCAACCAGAGAACTCATAAGTTTAGTTGAATGCGTGAATACAGTTGAATGTTCTTATCTTAGTGTTAAAATAAACTAGACACAAAAAAGAGGTACACGATAGTTAAGACAAGTTGCCTGGTTGGGTAACGGACATGATGCATCTAGCTGGGAGGGCTACCCTTGTCAGTGCAAGGTTCACACCAATACCTATTTACCAGCTCATTGCCTTGGAATTTTCTAAATGGGTTATTAAAGCAATTGACAAGATTCAGAAAACTTTTCTTAGTCAGCTTGCAGGCAGGTTGGTTTGCGGCTGGCCGCTAACCCACATCGCTTGCCGCAAAGTTAATTGGCAGGTTTGCGGCCAGCCACCAAGCTATCTAATTTGCGAACAAACCTTCCGCGGGCATAACATACTTTGCTGCAAAAACCGCAGAGTCAGTCCGCCACACACATAGCATCCCTCAAAATCTGTGATTGCCAACAAGTGAAAAGAAAGCTACGTATAGGAAAAAGACCGTAATAATGGGCAAACATGACTGGCACGGCGATGAACCAATTGACCTTTGGAACGCAGCGAGCGCCGGCAGTCGACATGAAAGGCAACACGACCGTTGCCAGTTGCCACCATGAAAAAAGCAGCTACCCATCGATGCATGCAGATGCCGTTAGCTTGCTAGCTATGGCTCACAAATGACATATCGATATTTGTACTCAAGAATACGTATGTCGATGCAGCCATGCAAGGCCTTGCGGAAGCAGCTCATCGGCCACAGGGGCAGCTTGTCACCGGTGTCGTCCTCGGATTCCTCGTCGGCGTCGTCATGGGGGACCTCGAGCTGTGGGCCGCTGGTGTTCATCGTCGTCGTGGAGCTGTGGGCAGCAGTAGAGCAGGCGGAGGAGGAAGACGCCAGATGCTAGATTATCATGACCGCACTAGCGGTGATGCGGGTTTTGCGGGTTCTTAACTGCTTTCCCTCTTGTCCAATGGGCTCAACGGGTTGACAGACGTTGGGCCACAAAGAAATCGCAGCTGAGCCACAATAGTCACGAAGATAAATTTTGCGGGGCGAGCGGGCTGGTTACGCTAACAGCCCGTCCTGCCTGCAATCTGATTTCTTAGGAAAGGTTGCATTGCAAAGATGTGAATGGAGGCTATTAAAGCAATTGAAAAAACCAATTGATCTTGGAATAGTGGGAATTCTTGATCTAGAAGTGATTAGACGGGCATTGATGATGAGGTGGCTATGGCTTCCCGCTCAAAAAAAAAAAAAAAAAAAAAAAAAAAGGGGGTGGCTGTGGCTTAAAAGGACGCAGCCTGATCACATATGGGCTGGACTTGATATCATAGGATTTTTCTCCATCTCAGTAATGTCTACTGTAAGGGATGGCAGCAGGACATTATTTCAGCATGAAAATGATTGCATGGGAAATCCTTGTCCATCTTACTCCATCTCTGCATATGCATAAGACAAGAGATTGTCAACCGGAGAACAGACCAGGAGGCACAAACAGATAACACTGGATCCAGGATAATAAAGATGGCTTGTACAGTGGCTTTATTTGAATATCTTCAGCTATGGGTATGTGATATGTTATCCATGGTTGATCTTACACCTGGAGTGGAGGATCAGCACTTATGACCTTATGGCCATCTTCTCCTTTCGGTCAGTTCATGACAAGATCAGCCTATCATCGATTCAGTGTGGGAGCTGTTGAATTCGAGCCATGGAACGAATTTTGGAGAAGTTGGGCTACACCTACACCTCACTGCCGACTTTTTGTCATGATCATCCTGAGCAATCCCTCTATGTGATCAGGGGTAAAGTGTACAGCAGATACTGCATGTATGTTCTCAAGCAAAGTTTGGTTCTCAGTCTTTTCATTGGTTGGTCTGCAGCATCAGGCGCCATGGATAAATAATCTTATTTTTCATTGAGTGGTGGCGCCAAACATTGCAGCAAGTTAATAAGCATCATCACTAGGGGTTCAACTTCTTAGTTGTGCTGTTGGCTTCAGAGATATGGAAGCATAGGAATGAATGTATTTTTGAAGGGGCTTCAACTGATCTCAATGCTATATTTGCAGGGCATTAGGGATGAGGACAAGTTGTGGTGTATGCCGAGAGCCAAAGGCCTCAATAGTATTTAGCCATAGGAATTGTGTGACTATGTTGCTGGTTGTAATTTCCTTTAGCGATTGGCAAATCCTCTTGGTACTAAACTGTGGCCTAATGGACTTGTATGAGTCTACTTAGATTCCTCTTTCTTCACCTTAATATAATGATGTGCACCTGTGCGGTGCATTTGAGAAAAAAAAATGGTCCAAGCCTGGATAGAATTAGGTACTTTACTTGAAAGTTCTCCAGGTTTAGTTGCGTTAGAATCCTCTGTGTCAGCGATCTCTCATCAAATCTGCAACAGTGAAAAAAAACGATGTACATGGTAATCCTTCATAATTATGTGATAATAAAACTTCCAAATAGAAATATGACAGAAGTAAAAAAAAAAAAAAAACAAAGTTATACATTTATACTATTGAGAGATGCCACATTCTGACACTCTAAATTACACAACAACAATGTTAGCGTATCACCTTTCATCCATAAGTTCTGGCACAAGAAGTCCAAAGCGATTGATGAATTCAGAGTATGTTCTCCTTGTGGGATAACCAGCAAGACTTATCCTAATAGCTTCAAGTACACCCTGAAACAAAACCAAATAAATAAACTAAACTACAATGATTCCAAGAATGACATATCTAAAAAAGGGAAGTTTTACTGCAGGACACAGTTTGAACGTGTAATATGCTGTTGAACACCACTGGAAGCGAAATATGCCCAGTACCATTACAAAATATTGTCCATTTGCCGTAACACACCGCACCGGATATTATATTCATTTCTCAGGTTCGCGGAGTGAGAAGGGAGAAATGACTCTTTGGACCTCGTTTCAACCCCCGGCTGCTCACTGATTTTTCCGTAACACACCGTCGCCGCCGATTTGGTCAGACCTTGAGCTCTCCTAGGGCCGTGTAGTTTATAAAGCCAGTCAAGCACATTGAGCTCAAGAACTTGATTCCCCATGACCGCTGCTCTGGCCATGAGTCCTCCAATGGCGCAACCAATGGCCACATAGCACGGACCATCCGCTGCCCGATAGAGCAAAGTCAGCCCCAGCCCTACAACAACGGTGTTCTTCCAGTTGTCACGCCTTGGTGCCGCGGATCCCAGTCACGCCACACTCGACCGCTGCGAAGCAGCTACCAAAGCGGCCTGAGGCACCGCCGGCGGCGCCGCATATGAGGCGCACCTGGCGCCCGGCTCTAGCGGCACCACCCCAGAGGCGTGACCCGTGGGGCATGGCCCTAGCAGCACGACCACTCCTGTAGGGTGGCCTTGAATCGGGCGCAACCGAGATCCATGTTTCTCGTCAGGTGAGGCGGCGCCCGCAAAGGCGAGATAGAGTCGAGCCCGTCGGGGGCTTTGCTCGTGATGCGGGAGAGGGTGAAGCACGACATGGGAGATGGTTCTCGCGGCGGGAGGCCCATCGTGCGACGGGAGGCGACAGGTCACGAGCACAAGCACAAGCAGCGGCAATGGCTTCTACAGGTTGATTACAAGGGCAAAAGGGTCATTTCATCCCTCTTCTCTCGCCAAAACTGAGAAATGAATAAAATAACGAGTGTGGTGTCTTACGACAAATAGCCGTGATTTTGTAATGGTACTCAAAGCAAATTTTGATGTTGACGGTGAATTGGCCAATTACACGTTTCTTCAATGTCCCACAGCAAAATTTACCCAAAAATAAAGATGAGTTAAACAGAATGCAGAAATCTTTGATATGAATCAAACTTCAAAAGACTGCTACATTTGGGTGTGAGAGCAGAAAATCAACGGAACTAACCCCACTCCGCAGTTGCTGAAGTACACTGCCATTTTCAAACTTCTGAGGGCAATTCAGAGAATTTGGTTTTATGCAGCGGATGTAATGAGGCTCCGTGGAGCTAAGTGTCTCCATTAGTGCTTGGAGTTGTTGCTGTTGGGATTAGATAACTGACCATATCATAAGTATAATCAAATAAAAATAAAATCGAAATTAGCATGCATTATTCTTGAGGGCTTTCAAAGAATTACTCTCCACACAACACACATAGGGAGAGACGAGGGGAGAGAGAGATTCATGATGAAAACTCAAATGAGTTCCTTTGACTGCAAAAAGTTCAAAAATTATATATAACTAAAGTTTTAACTATGCTTTTGCCTGTTTCTTTCTTGTTTCCCTTCATTGTTAGCATGCAAGCAATACACATTTATTTGTACCACACAAATAGCTGTAAAAAGAAATATCTAATGTGTACTGGCCAGAAAAGTAAAGATAAATAACCCAGAAACAGTAAATAAAGCAAAAATCTGGAAAAACAAACAATTATGGAAATAAAGAAAACAGTAATGTACAGCACTATACCTTAAATCGTGAAGCAACTGAAGAAAACTTATAAGATGATTTCAATGGATCCTCTTGGTTTGAAGCAAAGAGACCAGAAATAAATGAGCATTTTGAAGAAGACAAAAGATTCTGGTGCTCTGCAATAACATAATCTCGGTTCTTCTCCAAAAAATAAATCAGTTTGGTAGGTCACCTACAAAAAGTAGACCATTCATTGCCACATGCTCTAACCTAGTCAGAGCAACACAATGCTAAGAATAGCTTGCAAGAAATGTGATTCAAAGGACATGCCTTTCCAGCAAAATGAGACAGGGCGAAATCCGTCTTTGAGAGCTTTGGTTTTTCTAGTCTCGGGTGTGCTCTTAAATTCTGAAATAACTTCATCGCAAAAGTTTCATGTGTTGATTTTCCAAGCATGCTGTTTAATAAGACTAGAAAGGAGTTAGAAATTTGAACTCTTAAGTGTTTGATAACATAGTGAAAATCCTACCATGCTTCATCCAAAAGTGAAAATATGCCTATTGGTTTCTGCAAAACAAAAGAAATAGCATAGTTATATAAATCCCCACATAGACAAAACCAAATAAAATTTCAACACTAGATATATATATATTCAATGATGCCATTGCCAAGGATGCAACTAGTCATTTTCAGCAAATTTGGTAACATAAGTAGATGACATTGAATACAATACATAAAGTTAAGTTAAATATCCACTCAGACACATGCCAAAAGGACTTCTAATTGTCAAAGACAGTGATTAAAGGTACAGTTACTTTGAATTATTTTTCATATATTTAGATAATATGGAGGAAAGTTTCCAACAAGAAAAACACATTCAGTGATATATGTTCAAGAAGAAAACACATGCAGTGATATACCATCTTTTCCAGAAGTTCAAATGTTCAAATGTTCAGGTACATTACATGTACATCAGCAAGCAGAAGGATGTACCTACTTTCCTCCTCATAACGGTACGTCTGTAACCAGTGCTATATGTATTACATTTTTTATAGAAAATGCACATTACTATTAAGAAGGTTTTAGCATAACTACAACAATGGTACTTCCGTAAAATGGTAAGTATGATTTAGAAACTATTGTCAACAGGAAAATTGTTCATCAAATCAACTTATGCCCTTTTTAGATTCAATGGGAGATAACCAGCACCTTTAGCTCTGTTTCAATTTTAAGATTATTCAGAATTTAGTTCAGCACTCTGGCCAAGATATGTCAAACAATTACTATACACTGCAAAGCAACAAACGTCATTACAGGTGGCCTACCACAATCAGAAGGAAGAAAGGAAAAACTTGAAATGTTAGTCAAGCAGGTAAAAGGTAAATCAAAATATGACTACCATATCATATTTTGTGCAGAAACAATTTATGAACAGAGAATGTAGCAAACTTCACTGGCACATGCCACAGGCATGTCAAGACCTTTGTAAAAAAAAAAGGGCAGACTCGGTGCGGGAGGTTGCTCGAACCCACATGAGTAGGTTCTGGGGAAGGGGAAGTGTTAGAATATCGCCCATTGGGCTGGCCTTGGGCACGACGCCAAGCCTGTTAGGCTGGCTGCCTTAGGGGCTAAGAATAGATGGATGGCAGATTAGGCAAGGATCACCGTTGATTTGGGTATTACTATAAACCCTAGGGATCCTTGCCTATACATATGTAACCTGTGTTTTTACGTCATTAATCAATGAATTATCCCGACCATAATCTCTTTCATGGTATCACGCCTAGGTTATACCCTTCGCTGCCCACCCAGCGCGCCGGCCTCTCGCCGTCTTGCACCCCTCTGCAGCGCCAGCCCCATCCCATTGCCGCTGCGCTCCACCATGCAGGACTCCCCGACCTCACCCAAGCGAGCCACCGTGGGGACTCCCCATCTGGTGATGGCGCGCGAGCCCCCGGGCCGCCCGCGAGGCTGCTCGGCCCGCTGCCCAGCGAGGAGGGAGCTGCCGCTGCTGCTATGGGCCGCCGGGCGCGGACAAGCAGCGCCCGGCGGGCCCTCGCGCGCGGACAAGGGCGGCGGCGGCGCCGCCGCCTGCGCTCGAGACTTCGTCCGCGAGATACAGAGGTGCTCCGCAGGCGCCTCCACCTGATCGATCGCCGCCATGCTCCACCAGGGGCGACCGCCCTCCTTCGGTACACTCGGTACATCGCCGTCGGTGCTGCGCCAGGAACCATGTCACCACCCTCCTCGGCGTCGACTCCGAGCAACTACAATCGGTGGTGTGACCGGTTTTCTCCTCATCCTCGGCAAGTTCTCCCTTCGGGGCCATGTGCTCGCCGGCCGGCGATCGACCACGCCTCGGTTGGGACGGATGGGAGCGTCGTCAAGTCGTGGATACCGTGGCCCGCGCTCACCGGCGACCTCGGCGAGATCATCTACGCCGGGGCTCCACCGGGCGCCATGCTTGGCTCGTCGTCGAGTCCCGGTTCCTCGGCAGCCGCGAGGGCCGCTCCATCCACCTTGAGGGGCGGTTTCGCAACTTCATCAAGGGTCTCTCCATCACCGACTCTTTGCGGGCGAAGAAGATGGCCGGCGATCTCCACGGCCCTCGGCAAGGTCGTCACCGATCGCCGCGCTGGTCCTCAACGTGATCCGAGGCCTCAGCGGCGGTTCGGCCACGTCGGCCGCGGCCTTCGTCGCGCCCGCCCCTTCCCCACCTTTCGGAGGCCGTGATGACCTCATTCTTGAAATCACCTTTAGGAGAACAAAAGGAAGCCCGCCCTTACCGCCTTGCTGTCGGCTCCTCTACGCCCCCTACCCCGCCGGCGCCGGGCTCCGGCACTGCGGGAACTCAAAAATTCACGGCCGCCCGCGGCAGCGTGGCGGGGGGCGAAAGGCTCCAACACCAGCCCTTCCTCAGGTCGGCCAACGTTCATCCGGTGGTGGTTCCGGCCCGGCGGCGGCGCCCGGCGGCGCCTCGGTGTCGCCCATGGCGAGCTTCTACAATCCATGGATGGGCTCCATTCGGATGTGCCGGGGGGCGGGGCGGCCTCCGTGGCACCCATTCGGTGCCGCCGCCGGCGGCACGGCGGCGGCAAGAGCCTGGCGGCGCAGCGGCTGCGGCACGGCGATGTTGACCTGGCGGCTGCCGGTGCCGCCCGATGGTTCGGCCGGTTATTACGCTGAGGGCTTCTACAACCACTGTGGGAGGGCTGCCATCGGGACCCAAAACGCCCCCGCGCGCCGCCTTGATGCGGACGGCGTTGAACCCCGACCTCGAGCGATTGGTACTTCTACTTAGGTGCTACCTCCCATATGACATCTCAGTCCTCCTCTCTTTCACATACTTTCTTCCCGCGGTACCCTACTCCTTCATCCATTATTGTCGATAACGGCTCCACACTTCTGTCCGCGACCATTGGCTCCACGAGGTTATCTCCCTTTTCGTCTTAATAATGTCCTCGTGTCACCACATATTATTAAGAACCTCATCTCGTTCGCCAATTTACTACCGATAATAACTTCTCTATTGAGTTAGACCCATTTTGGTTGTTACGTGAAGGTTCTTCCATCTCGGAGAGAGATCGTCGGTGCAATAGCTCGGGCCGTTGTACCCCTCCACCTACCTCCCGGCGCACTCCACGGTCGCCCGATCATCGCCCCGGGCTGTTGTGGCATCGGCGTCTTGGCCACCCGGTCCGCGAAGCTTTGTCCAAGCTCGGCGTCCGGTGTTTTCTGTCCTATCCGGGCGCCGCTTTCATTGTGTCATGCTTGTCGGTTAGGGCGTCATGTTAGATTACCGTTCCATGAGTCTACTTTCCGTCGTCTAATAAGTTTGACCTTATACATTGTGATCTTTGGACCTCTCGGTTGTGAGCATTTCGGTTATAAATATTATTTGGTCATTCTTGATGATTGTACTCATTACTTATGGACTTTTCCTTTACGCCTGAAATCTGACACTTTTAGCACCAGTGGCGGAGGACGGAAAAATCTTTAGGTATGGCGAAATTGACAACGTAGATAATAAGGTATAAGATACACAAAGAAATACCATCTTAAGTATAAAATGGCAGGAAATGTTCAAAAAACATTTAAGATATTGCCACCATGGTCCTCCGTCGTTCAGCACACTCACCAGCTTCTTCGCCTACGCCTCCACCCAGTTTAGTGTGCGCGTCAAAGCTGTCCAGTGTGACAACGGCCGCGAGTTCGACTACTCCAGCTCCAGGCAATTCTTCCTCGCATAGGGCATCCATCTACGAATGTCATGCCCCTACACCTCGCCCCAGAATGGTAAAACTGAACGCATTATTCGCTCCATAAATAATGTAGTTCGCTCCACCTCTTTTCGGCGTCCATGCCTCCGTCCTATTGTCTTGCGAAGCACTCTCCACCGCCACTTTGTTCTTCTTAACATTTTGCCCACCAAGACTCTAGCTTTCTCCACGCCGCATCTTGCCCTCCTTGGCAAGCCACCCACATCTGATCATCTACGAGTCTTTGGTTGCAAATGTTATCCCAACATGTCGACTCTTGCACCCCACAAACTTCGCCCCTAGGTCTGTCCTTCGTGTCTTCCTAGGATACTCGGCGCATCACAAAGGGTACCGCCGCCTTGACCTTTCCTCCCGAGTCATTGTCTCCCCGACGCGTCATCTTTGATGAAACGGCCTTTCCCTTTCTTGGCGCCCGGGTCCTAGTGTGCTCTAGTGGATTATCGGTTCCTCGAGGGGCGATTCTATGCTCCCTCCTATTGGACGGTGCACAAGGCCGACTTTCGTCTACGCTCGGCGGGTGAGTCTTGCGAGTCAAGCTCTCTTACGCCTTTGCACTCGAGGACCAATGTCCGTCGGCCCGAGGAAACCTTTGCACGCCTCAGTTACCTTTTTGGGAGGCCTCGCCCCATAAGCGTCTACGAGGCGTCCCTTATTTGTGAGTCGACACAAGGATTAGAATCAGAGGCTCTTCAGTGGTATCTCAGCGATGGCTCGGGCCCCCGGAAGGGGGCCTTCTTCGCCTTCCACCTAAGCTGCGAGGGAGAAAAGCCCAAAGCCAATCCGAGGAGCGGCACTCCCTGGTGTCACCGGCGCCCTGCCGGTCCCTCTGTGGCCCCGTGCTGGGGCGCTTCCGCCCGGCGATGATGTTGATTGGCCGGTGCACTGGGATTTCCTTCCGGCGCCCGCAGCGGCCGCCAGCGTCGCCCGGGCGCTCTAAATCCCGCTTTGCGCTACGGGTGGCGCCTACGGCCCTTCTCCGCGCCCACGCGCGGCCGCCTCTCGGCGCCCCGGCGCACCCTCCGATCGTCCCGCCCGACTCTCGGGTGCGGAGCACCACCGAGTTCCCACCTCTCCACGGCTCGCCTCTTCACATAGCGTTTTCGCGGCGCGAATCGCGCCCTCAGCGCTCCGGCTCTGCCTTGCCCAAGGTGCACATTGTTGTCCCTCAATGACAAATCAAGACACCATGGGCACAGCGGGCCAAAGTGGCTACGGATGCCGCTGACCTACCACGTCGCCTCTCTTTTGCGGTCTTTGAAGACCTTTTCCAGCTTGCCCGACCCCAATTGGCGCGCGGCTACGGAAGAAGAACACGGCGCCCTCCTCGAATCATCACACGGGATCTTGTGGCCCGACCCCTCGGGCCAATGTGATCAACGGCAAATGGATATTCAAGCACAAATTCAATCGATGGCTCTCACGGAGAGGTATAAGGATCGTTGGGTTCTCCGTGGCTTCACCCAGCGGCTTTGGTGTTGACTTTGATGAGACATTTAGCCCGTCGTCAACCCGGCAACTATGCGCCTTGTGCTCGCTCCGGCTGCCCGCCCGGTGGCCTATTCATCGGTGGGCGTCAAGAATGCTTTCCTTCATGGCAGCACATGCGGGCGTCTATTGTCGACAACCCTTTGGGTTTGAGGACCCCCTCGTCCGGATCCGCGTCGCCTCCTCCGGAAGTCTCTTTATGGTGCGAAGCAAGCACCTGGCGCTGATACGGCCGCATGGCCTCTTACGTATTGTCGATTGGGTTCGTTGAAGCCAAGTCGATACCGGCTCTTCGTCAAGCAGGGGCGTGGCTCGCATTCTTGCCTACTTGTTGCTCTATGTGGATGATATAGTCCCTCATGACCTCCTCACGATCTCCGGCGGATCATCTCAGCGCCGGCCGCGAGTTCGCTATGAAGGATCTTGGTGTCTTGCATCACTTCCTCGGCATGCGGGTTCGGCGCAATGGCGGCGGTCTCCTCTCTCTCTCACGATGACGGTACATCTTTGGATATTACGCACCATGTTGGGATGTCGAGTGCAAGCTGCCGATTGACACCAATCCGAAGGTTCTTTTGCGGTGAGGGGCCTCCCCGTAATACGATCGGCAGATTTTTCGCGATCTTCTTTGGAGCTCTCTGATACGGCGTTCACACGCCGGACATTTCGTATGCGGTTTAGTAGGTTTGCCTCCACATGCATGATCCTCGTGAGCCTCACCTTGCGGCCTTGAAGCGGATTCTTTGCTATGTTCGAGGCACTCTCCATCTTGGACTCCTCTGCGACCCCGTCCTCTTCGGCCGGATCTTGTTGTCTACAGCGATGCTGATTGGGCTGGATGCCGGGGACACCCTTGAGTCCACCTCGGGCTACGCCGTGTTCCTTGGGGACAACCTCGTCTCTGGTCTTCCAAGCGTACCGCGTGTTAAGATCTAGTCGCGGCCGGTATCGCGGAGTGGAAAATGGAGTTGTAGAGGCCACTTGGTTGCGCCCGACTTCTTACTCGAGCTGCATGACCCCCTCGGCGCGCCCACCGGTATCTTTGTGACAATATCGGTGCCGTCTACACATGACCTCCAATCCGATACTGACATCGGCGCACCAAGCATATTGAGATCGATCTTCGCCGTCCGTCAGAAGCGAAAGTGGCTATTGGTGATATTCGAGTCCTGCATGTCCCTACTTCTTCACGGTATGCGGATATCTTCACCAAAGGGCTGCCTTCCTCGGGGTTCCACGGAGTTTAGGTCGGTCCCGAGCGTCGCGAGTGGCCGGCGTTTCGGCTAGCGGGGAGTGTTAGAATATCGCCCATTGGGCTGGCCTTGGGCTTTGGCGCCAAGCCTGTTAGGCGGCGGAGCCAGGAATGAAATATAGGGGGCCAATTTGTCAATTGAAAGTACATAAGTGGTGAAAAAATAATATTATATTAGCACTTATAGTTAAGTCACGGTAAACAAATACATTTGACAACAAATTGTTGAGCATAATAACTTCTCTAAAAACCCAACATAAGATCTTGATTGACACACCAAAATATTTTTACTCAATTATCCACTCCCTTCACAATATACTATGTAGATTTTATCAATTTAAAAGTCAGAAAGGAAAAGATATAGAAGAGACGACGCATAGCAACGGAAGTAGAGAAAACATGCAAATGGAGTAAAGCAGAGAAATCATGCAAATGGAGTAATAGCTGTCTAGCTGAGCCGAGCGTTGAGAGCACGACTATACAATTGCTTTTTTTATGTTTTAGATGAAGAGAATGCTACACGATTGCATTGTAGGGGCATGCAGGCAGCAGGGTTGACCCTGGCATGCAGGGGCGTGCAGGGCTGTCCCTGGCCTCTGGCCGCTAGCTGCAATAGCGAGTGGGCTGCAATAGCAAAAGGCAGGAGTAGCGCATACAGCCAGGACAGAGGCTCACTGCTTCAGCACGGAGGCAAGGGGGGGGGCCATGGCCCAGTATGGCCTCCACGTAGCTCCGCCAGTGTTAGGGGCTAAGAATAGATAGATGGCAGATTAGGCAAGGATCACCGTTGATTTGAGTATTACTATAAACCCTAGGGATCCTTGCCTATACATATGTAACCTGTGTTCTCTGTCATTAATCAATGAATTATCCCCAGCCATAATCTCTTTCAGGAAGGGGGAAAATGAGGCAAGCCTTCCCCCCGCAAAATCTGCGGAGAGGTTGCTTCGAACCCACAGGCATGTCAAGACCTTTGTATGTTCATTAAATGTGCACACTGGTATGAAAACTAAAAGAAAATATGAGCAAGCAATACAACATTGGCATTCATATCACCACAAATAACAGGGGATATTTCAAATGTAACTATAGATTCTCTTAGTTTTAGAAGTTTAGACCTTTTCAATAAGATCCAATATATCTTGGTTGTCAACAAATTCAATGTAGCTCCAGTTAATTTCTTCTGTTTTATATTCCTCCTGCTCCATCTTGAAAACATGCTGGATCAAGCAATTCAAAATACATCAAATATGTTTGTGATTATGAGGAAGGACATAGGCAGGGTCATAAAATACCTTATTAAAATGCTGTTGAAGCTTTTCATTAGCAAAATTGATGCACAACTGCTCAAAGCTAGCAGAAGGAAGGGCCATCAGAAATTCGAAAAGAAAAAAATAGATTTAACTGAATAATCTTTCAAAAGTATTAATAATAGAGTTAAAGAATCTTCATGTGAAGACAGCTAACAGTGTAGGCTGGAATTGCGTTCACTAAATTGAGCTTTCAACCTACTCTTTTTGTGTGGGAATGTTACAGTTACCATTACAGAATTGAGCCAAGAAACCAAGTAATGCCAGCATTTCTCACCATATCACAATATTATCAAGTGCTGGTGTATTATATAGGGCCATCAGCTTCAGAACATGCCAACTAGTCTACTACAAATTTTATCATTCAAGTACAGACACTATAAGGAAAGGCTATGCATTAAGATTTTCATTACCGCCAAAGGATGCTAGTCCAGTTGGTCTAGTCACTCCGGCGGGACCCCCTAGGTCCTGAGTTCGACTCCCCGTGGGAGCGAATTTCCGCTCGCCCCAGGTGCCAAAGCACAGGTGATCGGCTTCTCACGGGTAACGTCTCCCTGTGTCTGGATGGGGTGGGGTTCGGGGTTTTTTTCTTTCCCTGTATAACTCTAACTATGTTGTTGTTGTTGTTTAACCCTAACTCTATCTTTTGTCTTGTGCCCTATTTTTGTGTCTCTTTTATACTTGTTTCCTAGCCTACCCCAACTAGCTTGGGACAAAAGGCTAAGTTGTTGTTGTTGTTGTTGAGAAGGCGACTTCTTCTCATTTAAAAAGCTGCGGTGGCAGTCTTAACCGCCCCGGTGGAGGTTTTTTTTTAGATTTTTCATTACCACATGAATGAGATTTTTCCATTTGAAGCTCTCTTACAACCAAGGGCAGTCGACAGAATTCTTATTCCATTCAAAAGTCCCTGCCCAAGAGCATGCTATGCAAGAGAAGCCAAGGGAATCAAACATGCCTAACATTATTGAGTTGCAAGCTAGCTAGTTATTTTGCTACCCAAATCTGGCACTGGTGTTTGTTAACAAAAATTAGCATTGCATAAATAGTTGGAGTGGTAGTATTTCGAGAAGGCAGTTCCTTCAAGAATGGCCAACATAACAAACTTCAAAGTTTGGTCAACCTGCTTCTTGGCAGGGGAAAGGCTTTTGGTTATTCTTGAAACTTCAAGAAAATATCAAAATTTAGGATCACGTTAATACTTGTATTAGGTTATTAGGTAATATTCACCCCCACCCCAAAAAAAAAAAGCTCCTTGAAGAATAGCCACCGACACAATGGTTAGAATTTTGGCTAGTTTGGCAGGGGAATAATTGGCGTCTGCTTATTAGTTTGAAAGAAAGACTGAAAGCCTGACCTGTTATATTTGAAACACTCAAAACCATAGATGTCCAAGACTCCAATCTGTGACCTAGACTCCATGTCCTGCCCAATGGACTTATTAATGTTGTCAACAAGCCTGCAGTAGCCACGCTATAAGCACCGCATTGAAAAAAATGTAAAGCAGTTCACGAAGAGACATGGTCATACCAATCAAATAATCGAGCATAAACAGTCTTTGCAAGAGTATCACGACCAATGATAGCTGCAGAACTGTCAACTGCCTTGATTATGTTTCCTTCAGGAGTTTTAATTGTGCGGTAGCACAGAGTTGATAACAAAAGGCCTGCATCAACCCTAGAAAGAAAAACATACAAGAAATGCCATAAATAGTGCTAGACATAACATATTAACATAATTTGTAAATCATTTTTAAATTTTTTTGGTGATGCTCACAAAGAACCAATGCATGTGATCATGAATACTGCTAACATCATATAATGCCCGAAAAATAACAGAGCACGTAAAAAGGCAACGCCTAAAGCTCTAACTAAATGAGTAAGACACTGCTTTTCAAAAAGTTAGTTTTCAAATGAAGAAGTGGATAGTTTGATGAGCATGGTAAAATAAAGAGAATGCCATGACTTATGAATCTAGAAAAGTCAACATAGTTATTGATGCATTAAGGTAGTTCTACTACATTCAATGATAATATCTCATAGCTTGTAAAGAAAACATAAGATAATAGCATTTGTCAATTTGCTTGAACTACATAAGCTTATTACGGAAAAGGCTACCTTTTTATGTAAGTGCAAAACTTTGGGAGCATATTCCTTTAAAATTTTGGTTACTAAATAGGAGACTCTGGGTTTTAATTTGAAGGGTTCATGGTGAGGCAACACAAATTAGCAGTCTATGATGAAATAGTTTATGAGAAAGCTGGGAAAACAGAATGACCATAAGTAGCAAATGCAAACACATAACTTGGCCTGAGAGAATTAGCAGTATGAGCCTGCTATGTCCACAACAGAAAGTAACATGTTCACTTTGCAGTTTTGTGATGCACAGCACCAGTGACAAGACTAAGATAAGAATAATAAAATACTCACATAAGTAAATCAGCAGCCATCTGGAGATGGAATTTACATTTTTCATCCTTAATTACGGAGGAATCAAACTCCTTTCCAGGAGAAAATTCAATGTTCCCTAGATGAAGGATAGCAGCCACAATTCGGAATATAGCTTCCTGAGAGTGCATGGTAGCATCATGAGTCAAAATTATTTATCAAGAGAAACAATAATTTGGTAATTTTCTATCCTAGTGTTGGAATGTGGCCAAGATGAACCTGATCAGAAAAACATATACCAACAATGTCCATAGCTCTCCGTGTTTTCAAATATTCTTCCGCATCGCTGACCCCTTCTAATTCATACATATGGCTTTGATTTAGGTAATAAAAGTTCTTAGGATGGGCAAGCTTGTATTTATCTGCATCCTGGTGATACAAATTAATATACCATAAAGTATCAATTGTGAGCTAAGTACTCTGAAATGTAGCACATACAATGTTACTTATGTAGACAACATATATTGATAAATATTGAGCTATGAGGAGGATTAACCCAACAGAGTCTCAATCTCTCACATGACAATGAAAATAAATACATGGGAGTAGTTGACACAAATACTAAAATACCAAATTCGAACAAAGTTAAGGAAGAAATGATTCCACAAATAAAAACATTTTGTTGCAAATCCTTCTATACGAAAATTGGCTATTTATTTATATACGATGCTACCAGTTAAGCATCTATGGCAGAGTAAAAGCACTCAATTCATAATTGGTTAATTTGTGGACTCAATTACAGTTCGATGCACGTGAACAGGGACTTTGCATGACCGAAAATGTCTATTCACTCCCCAAGTTTTTCGGATGTCCAGGATAGCCTTCTAAACTATTTTGCTGTTTCACTTTGTCTAATGAAAATACTATTCCCTCCATTCCAAATTGTAAGTCGTTTTGGCTTTTCTAGAAACATAGTTATTAATATGTATCTAGGCATAACGTATATTACAGTCACTTACAACTGGAACAGGGGGTAATAAATAGTCACTTCACTCCATAGTTGAGGTAAAGCTTCACTTCTTAGTGGCATTTGTCTTTTTTCTTTCTTTTCACACAGGTTGTATTTCAAGTTGAAAGTTATGTGAGATTATAGGCGACAACACACCCTATTTTTATGAAATATGTGCATAATCTTTCATGACTAGTTGCATATATCGGTAGCACCTGAAATCAGTTTAATCCTCAGGAAATGGAAAATTTGTCCTTCCCTGGAAAACAAGTAGGGGATTTTCCAGATCCAAATTTTACAGCTTCATGTTATGGGGAACATCACAATTAATCTCAGGGATAATAACTAATATACAATCACCAAAAGGTCTGTAAACAAACCTTCCCAGATGCACAAAGTTGATAAAAGCAGTGGTAATTCCTTTCAGATTCAGAAACTTGCACAACACGAGACCGTTCAAGGAGGTAAGTTCGAACTGCAGCCCCGGATATTTTGGATTTGTCAAATTGAATTTCAACAAATTTCCCCAAATCGATTGCAAGTGAAATAAACTAGTAAGTATATATGGGTACATGGAAGAAAGAAGTACACCTACTAGTCCTCGCAAAAAAAAGTACACCTACTAGTAATATACTATGGGTGTGTTTGGATTCGTTTCCTAGACAAGCATGGCTAGCAAAACTAAGATAGGCGCACTAGCCAGCTTTAACTAATGCAAGCAAAGCATATGTTTGGTTGCACGTACTAGCTAAGCCTAGTTAGGAATCGGTGTGTTTGGTTGCCTGGTTTAGTTTGCATAGACTCACCTCTTCCTTCACTTGGTAAGTTTACCCCTTTGAGGACTTTAGTCGAGCGGGTTGTGGGCATGGTCGGCGAGCACCTCGGAGACCATGGCAGCAGGCCAGCAACGCCGCCGTGAGCTGCAATTTGGAGAAGAAGGCGAGTCGGCGAGATGGAAGAGGAAGAAAGATCGGAGGGCGAGCTGCGGTGCTGCGCGTCTGCTCGCCTTTGACCGGTGTGCTTTCGTGTTGCTCGTCTGGCCGCTCGTGCTTGCGGTGTGCTTTCGTGCTTCTCATTCATGGTCGGCGTGAAGGCCACCATACTCGTGAAGGCCGGCGTGCTCGTGCGTGCTCACGTGAAGGTCTTCAAGACTAGGCGGAGCGGGCTTACCTGCTGCTCGTGCTTGCCACCGCCGTTGGCGCTTCGTGTGGGATAGTGGAGCCATGGAGGTCCCAAGTTGCATCCATGGAGGTGGAGCTTCGCACGGTGGCGCGTCATGCCATCCTCGGACGGATCAAGCCATGGTCGCGGATCTCGCAAAGGGAGCAGCGGCGGCCCGTGAGAAAAGATGTGGTTGGTGGTCTCACACGGTGCTTGGCGTGGCGGCTGTGGCGCTCTCATGGTGGCGGCGTTGGTGCTCACATAGAGGGCGATGGAAGAGGAGGTGGCGATGCGGCAGCGGGCTGACCAAGCCCTGGCTCCGCAAAACGCCCGGTCCGGTGTTTCCGGCAAGCCACGAAATCCATATGAAATGGGCTTGTGGAAGCGGCTACTAGGCCAAGCAGGGGAACCAAACAAACCCAAGTTGTATTATGGAAGCACGGCTAGAGCCTAGGCTAGGGTACCAAACACACCCTCATGCCTATCTACAACCTTTTTCTCACACATATAAGCATACTGATATAAGTGTCTAGCTTCATTTCATTTGAGGATTACACCTACAACGCTAAGCGCCTTTGAAAAATTAAGAAAAAAATGTTTAGAAGATGTTTTCTAAGCCCTATCATGCCTATCTACACCCTTCTTTGTTCAAAGAATATCAAATGAAAGATGTATATTTCCTCCAGTATCACATTTAGAAGATGTTTTTAACAAGGTTTTGGTCAAACATTGGGAATATAAATCATGAATAACTTTTAAGTCGTTGAGTTTGGAAATGTGAAAATTATATCAATAGATTTGTCTTGAAAATTACTTTCATAAAAATATACATATATAACTTTCCAACAAATATTTTTATAGAAAAAAGAAGTCAAAGTTGTGCTTTGGAGGCGTGTTGATGTCCTAAACATCTTCTAATTGCGATATGGAGGGAGTATAGTTGTATGGCAAAACTTTCTTTTTGTGAAAAATAGTAAAATAAGTTGACTGACTCCAAGAAAATTAATGAAAAAGGTAAAGAAGTTCACCTGGAGTTATCATTTCTCACTGTCCGTGCATTACCAAAAGCTTCCAACAGTGGATTTGACTGCATTGAAACGAGAGCAGGATAGATGCAGAGTTGAGAAAACATAAAGCCTTTTACAGGGCATGTTAATCATGCACCAAAACAATTAATGAGAAAACTGAAAGTTACCTCTAGAACTTGTTGCTCCACAGAGCGTACATCACCAATTGCACGGCCCCCAACAAAAGTAAGGTATCGCATAATGAGTTTAGTGGTCTCTGTTTTTCCAGCACCACTTTCTCCACTGACTAGTATGGACTGGCTGCGGTTTCTCGTTAACCATGGCTCTTTAAGAAAGAGAAATATGTCATGTAAAACTCAATATTCTAATTTCTAACTAACACACTGCAAGCTGGTGTCCATGTTTCATACCTGTACGATGCATCAGCAATGGCAAAAACATGTGGACTCAATTCACCGAACTGCACACCTCTGTACTGCTCCATCATATGCATATCATACATATGGGAGAGCTTTGCAAAAGGATTCACAGCAATCAAGATGCGCCCTGTGTATGTCTGAAGAAACAACAGAGCCGTCGGAATAATGTATGGCACACATAACACCAACATTAGCAACATGTTCCCACGAATGTTGGACCCATACATGATCGGCAAAATAATCCATTCCCTCAATTCCACATACATTGGACCTTCACATGATCTTACATGAGGCGATTAGCCCACTATCCTCCTAGAAAGACTTATTACAGGGTACCACTAATGTGCTACCAATGGACATTGTGAGATTAAAGAGAGAGTGGAAAAGATGGAAACACTCACGTAGATCTCGTTGAGTGTGTATCTGAGTGCGAGGTTGCAGAGCACCCCCGGCTCGTGGAGGTAGACGAGCTTGGTCATATCATCGACGCCCCCAAGATCGGCCTCGGTGTCCCGCGGCAGGACCTTCCCACCGTTTACTACAGCCTGCCCAACGGCCAAATCAATCCAGCCACGAAGTTAGCAATCCGACGAACACCTAGGCTGCAGCGCACGCAGTGGGCATGGAAATCGAAACGATGGGTTGTCTGGGTCGTTGCGCCCTCACCTTGACACCGGTAGATAGGACGACAGTGACTGAGGACGGCGACGACGGGGAGGTGGACGAGGAGACGACCTCGGCCTCGGCCCAGGCGAGGTCGGGTGTTCCACCCATACGGCGGTGCCGGGACGGAAGATCATCGCGGCAGCAGCGAGGAGGAGGCGGCGGCGGGGTTAGGCGTCGCAGCGGTGGCGCTGCGGTTTGTGGGGAATCCAGGCGGTTGGGTAGGATTGCCCAAATGGAAGGAGAGGTGGACGGGATTCAGGAAGGGAGGGGACATGGCGGAAGTCGCGCTCGAGCGCCCGCGTGCGGGACGAAACGACCGTTGGAGGGGGCAGCAGAGAATGCGTGGAAGACGAAGGGTGAACCCCGAGCATTTTTTTCTTCAAATTACGGTCGTTTTAGATAAAATCTTTAAGTTAAAGAAATTTATATTTATACAATAAAATAATAAACATTTATAATACCAAATAAATATTATTAAATTATAAATAGCTTATTTGGAGCTCGAGCCTTTTTTTTTTAATTAAACAATACAACGCATACGCCAAAAACACGCACGCACACTCACCCACACACACTGCAGCGTACACAAACTCTTCCTTATGAGCACCCGGCAGATTTGGAGATTACCAAAGTCACCATTGGCGCCTTGATATTAACGAGGGCGTCGCTTATCACTTAACGTATAACACCGATAAATCTGAAAAAATCTCGAGAGAAAAGATCGAAGCACCAAAATTTAGACTTCGATGGGTACTAGCCTAACCAAACTAGCCACGCACTGCGCCGCGCAAGTCATCGACCGAAGCACCCACAAGCTCACCAACTTCGCTAGCCCATTGACTAGCCCACCAAAGCCGACCTTTCCGACCCTAGCCGTGTGTTTGGTTGAGGGTTGGGTGGGTTGGGTTGGATCCAACCAGGTTTTCTAGGTTGGGTTGAACCTATCTCATTGTTTGGTTGCACCTCGATTTTGGAGACGGAGTCAACCCATCTCATGTTTGGTTGAAGAAATTGGGAATACGGGTTGGATGGCAAGATAACACCGTTAGTGAGACGTTTTTACATCAGGACCCTGAACTATTCAGAAATCTTTCTCTCTGGCATTTTTACATAAGGAACCCTATAAAAGAAACCAAATTAAATTTAAGTCCTTCGTCGTCTTCCTTCGTACCGCAACCTCTACCCTCGCCGCCACCCGCCGTGAAGGTAGACACGCGGGCCGCCCGATACCGCCCGCGACCAAGTTCGAGAGGGCCCGCGCGTGTTCACCGCCGCGTCGGCCCACGCGGCGAAGCTCTTACCGCCGCCGTGGCGCTCGTTCTGGGTAGAAGGGCCGCCTCTAGGGAACCGGGGAAGGGCCTGGCTTACTGCGGGAGAAGCTCCGCTTGGAAGTGCAAGCGAAAGAGCCACGCGTGGAGACGGAAGAGCGACGGACGAAGGCGGGCTCGGCCGAACCCGGGAAGGTCGGCTCCGTCCCTCAAATTTTGAGGAAGGAACCCAATCCACATCTTGAGAGAATATTCCTCTCGGAGCCAACCCAACCCTCCCATCTTTCATCAAAACGACCACAAGAGCCGGTTTGCTCGACCGGGCTCGCGCCGCTCTCCAACCAAACACACGGCAAGTTCCTTAAAAAAAATATGGGCCCTATGTATTTCTAAGCTTTCATTACATAAGCGAGTTTTTTTTTTGGCATTTTTCCATCTTAACCCATGTACTTCGTGCTATGGATAAATGGTGCAAAACACATGTTCAAGCTCACAAAATACATTGTATAGAGTTGGCTTGATTTTTCAATTACTCTTGACTCCTTATTGAGATTGTCGTCAATTACCGGAAAGAGGAACATTGAAAGGTCTAAGCCTTGTTTGGGTTTTGGTAATTAATAATAACACTTGTGGACTAACTTCTCCATTTAAGTGTGTGAGGGAAAAATGATTTAAGTTCACAATAAGAGATGGATATTAACATTGAATTGATTCCTACTATGTTGTAATATTCAAATCAAACATAGAGAGCAAGTGAAGACCGAAGCAAGGCTTCGCTTTTTAGATAATGGAAATTAATCCGCTTCATCTATCAAAAAGATAGAATCAGACCAATTATTACAAACGTTTGGTGACAAAAGTTATGCATAATCGAAACAAAGCAAATTTAATCTAAAATCAACCAATGTATCTTGATGACAACCATTCATTGGAACTAAAAAATTGAAGAGCCGAAGTTTCAAGATCTTTGTCTGCATGAATCGGCACACTCCTCCGATCTTCATCTTTGCTATAGACTTGCCCATTGCCGCGACCAATGTGTTCCCTGAATATGACACTGAAAAAGATTTTTGGTCGACATTTATCAAAAACCACTTCATTTCTAGTTATCCATAAAGTCCAACATAATGCATTTGCTTTGTTAATAACAATGAATTAATCTTTTTATTTTCCATCTTGGTCCATCGCGTAAATAAATCATTTAAATCATTAGGTGGTGATAACCCAAACAGCATGTGTACAGCACGCCATAAAGACTTAGCATAGAAACAATCAAAAAGAGATGTTGAATTGTTTCGGAAAGTGATAAACTGAATAATTTTTATCACCATTCCATTACGCTTAACTAAATTATCTTTAGTTAAAATTACACCCCTTTTCAAGTACCAAAGAAAAATTTTAATTTTCATAGGAACTTTAATATGCCATATATCTTTTGACACTCGACACCATTGTTAATTAACGCGGCATACATAGACTTGATCGTAGAGATTCGGATGTGTTTAGCCCCCAAGAGAAAATATCCCTCGTTCGCTTAAATTTAAATTTTACAAGGATGCAACAATTCTATACCAAGCATTTATGTTTGCACCCACTAAATTCCGTCTAAAAGAAATATTTAGTGGGTTGAACTAAGTACTTGTGCAATCTGAATCGTTTTTCCTTCTAACAATGTTAAAAGCGAAGGGAATTTGTCTTTTAAAGGCTTATTACCCAACCAAGTATCATACCAAAAACCTGGTTTGAGACCCATCTTTTACCTTAAAAGAGCCAAGATCTAGAAAAACAGTCTTTGATGTTCATCAAGCTTTTTCAAAAAATGTGAATCTGTTGGCTTTTTATAACAACTCCCCAAAGTTTTGTCTCTTATATATTTATTTCTCGATTAATTCTTGCCATAGACCATCCTCATTTAGTAATTTGTAAAGCCACTTACTTAGTAAACATTTATTTTGTATGCCTAGATTTTGAATACCCCAGTCCTCCTTGATCTTTCGGCTTACATAAAATTTCCCATTTTGCTAATCTATATTTCTTTTTATGCTCACCATTTTGCCAAGAAAAGCGATCTAAAGCAATCTATTTTTTCAAGAACACCTTTCGGTAGTTCAAAAAAGACATCATAA
The DNA here is from genome assembly GCA_015847255.1 of Hyparrhenia diplandra. Classification (NCBI taxonomy): domain Eukaryota; kingdom Viridiplantae; phylum Streptophyta; class Magnoliopsida; order Poales; family Poaceae; genus Hyparrhenia; species Hyparrhenia diplandra. The sequence goes on from JADLZK010008575.1 coordinate 167,160, forward strand.
ACATCGGTAAACTAGACAATACCGAATTTATGAGGACCGTCGTCCTCCTCCGACAACAATTTTCCTTTCCAACCACTTAGTTTCTTTTCAATTCTTTCCTCAATAATTTTCCGGTCCTTATTATTTAGCTTCACGAAATGCATGGGCAAAGGCCAAGGTAACGAAAAGAAAATTTCCCAACAACACAACCAAACAATTGCGAATAAAACTCTTCATACTCTTTTTGCTTTACCAAAGCAAAATATCTCGCTTTATGGAAGTTTATCTTTAAGCCCGATAATTGTTCAAAGGTACTTAATAAAAGCTTCATATTAAGCGCCTTTTGAACATCATGGCTCATAAAAATAACTGTGTCATCCGTGATATTGTAAGATGGATGAGGCCATCCTCGAATTAAGTTTGGGATAATTCCCTCAACCCGCTTTTGCCTCCTTTGCTCTTGCTATCATTATAGCCAACATGTCAACCACTATATTAAATAGTATGGGCGACATTGGATCTCCTTGCCTCAGGCCTTTTTGGTTTGGAAATAATTACCTAATGAGTCATTTACTTTAATATTAACATTACCCCCTTCGGGAAAAGCTTTCTATCCATTTACACCATTTTTGTGAGAACCCCTTCATTCTTAAGGTTTGTTGTAAAAAACTCCATTTAACCTTATCATATGCTTTTTCAAAATCTATCTTAAAAATTACCTCATCTTTCTTTTTTGGTATGAAGTTCATGTATTGTCTCATGAAGTATCTTTGCTCCTTCCATAATATTCCCGCCCGCAAAAAAAAGGTCATTTTTTTGAGTGGGTTTAATTATCCTCGTGCTACGGTAGTTAATCTATTCGTTGCAACCTTAGTGAAAATTTTGAAAGACACATTCAAGAGACAGATAGGTCATCTTTCTTTGAATTACTTTCACATCATTCTTCTTAGGTATAAGTATGATGGTTCCAAAATTAAGGCGATTTAAATGCGTAACTCCTTGATGGAAGTCCGTAAACGAGCCATCGGATCATCCTTTATAATATTAAAAAAAGACCTCGATAAAATTTCTTGGGAAAACCATCCGGGCTGGTGCCTTATTATGTTCCATCTCGAAAAATTGCAGCTCTAACCTCATCAACAGAGAAGGGTTCTCGTTAGAAACTCATTCTCCAACCGAGAAACCTCGTGGAATATCGGCAACATTCGCTTCCTCCGGCATAAAAGGTGAAGCATCAGGGGGACCAAAAAGGTCCTTATAATACTTGGTAATATGCTCTTTTAATTGAGCATCACCATTTATTATATTATTCCCATCCTCTATTTGGAAAATACGAGTTTTTGCGATGTCTACCGTTAACAAGCGGTGATAATGCCGTATTTGCATCCCCTTCTAACAAATGTTTTGCCTTAGCTCTTTGGTACCACTTAATTTCTTCCCCTTAATAATTCGGCTAATCTTTCATTTTAAAACATGTTTTTAAGTCTAATTCGATTGGTTGAGTGAAACTACTTCAGCTTTTTATCTAATTCATCTAGTTTATTCAACAATTTTGTTTTTCTTTTTTGTACACGCCAATGACATTTTTAGCCCATCCACGGAGATTTCGGGCGTAGCCTTCTAATCTTGGCCCTGCCAACACTCTATAGGAGTGCCGATTCTGAGGTATTTTGCCATATTTGACTCACCATCTCACAAAATCCATCTCTCGTAGCAACCAACCGAGTTCAAATTTGAACCGATATTGATTATTTGGAGATGAATTATTTGTAGAGACTAGTAAAGGTGTATGATCGTAAATTTCTCTATTTAAAGAATGTACTGATAACGTGAGGAAAATTTATTTTCAAAGTCGATTGCAAGTAAGGACTCTCGTCTAACTTTTTAAAAGTTTGAATAGGAAGATTATTAGCCCAAGTGAATTTTCTACCCGTCATTTCTATCTCTCTTAAATTAAGTGTATCAATCACAAAGCATTAAACAAAAAGGCCATCCGTCCTTTGTAATTATCATTGTTTTTTCATCCGGTTTTGAATAATATTAAAGTCACCACCTATGATCATAGGTACGTTTCTTTAGAACAAACTCGAACAATCTCGGATAAAAATTGAGCTTTGTGTTCAACTTGGGGGGGGCCATAGACTGAAATTAGATTAAATTTGAAGTCATCTTCTTTATGTCTTAACTTGAAACGAACAAAAAAGTCACCTTCCTCAATCTCACCAATGTCAAAATTCAACAAATGAACACCTAGAATCATACCACCAGATCTACCCCTTGGAGTTTTTTACAATGCCACGTAAAAATCTCTACCCGGCCACGAGATATTATTCAAAGTGGATTGTGGAAAATCAGCTCTACCGGGTTCCGATAAGGCAATGAAATCTAGGTTCTTTTCTTTTTGTTAAATCGACAAAAAATTTATATTTTTACAATCTGAATCCATTACAATTCTAGAATATTCCTTTCATTTGTTCTAATTATTTTTTTATTTAATTTCTTTTTCCTTTTCCCTCGCCTCTACCTAAGTAGATGATACAGGAGTTTGTAAACACTTAGGATCGCAACCCCCATCACCTAGCCCCCTCGGTAAGCTCGAGCAAATTAAATTTAAGGCCTCTAAATCCAAAAACATCCTCCTTTGAAAGCAGGTTGTATCGACATCCTCATTTTCTAAATTATTAAAAGAGACTGAGATTTGACTTTTAGCTAACCGATTATATTCAATATTTCTTAGCAGTTCTAAAGAATTATGAATAGCGTCACTATTATCCCCAAAGCAATACCCAAATCCTTTCTTGAATTAAATAAAAGTGACATCATCTCTAGAAATAAAAGACATTTGTTTTAAATTATTACCTTTTAGTGACGATTCCTCTAGGTTGCGCGCATCTTTAACTTAGCCGCCTTCTCCAAAGAGTTCGATCAATGCTTGTTGCAGCCCTCTTGCTTGTCTTCTCGGATGTCACTATCCCACCAGATTGGTCTTTTAATTTATTGATTATTCCTGAGTCAACTTTAGGGCCTTTCAAAAAGGGAGTCCCGCGACCATTGCCACCGGGCACACGAGCTCCACCACAGGCCTATTAGATGCCTGTACGGCTGTTCCCGCCTCACCTAAATTGCCCTGCACGCCCTTAGGATCAACATCCATCTGCTGTACCCCTTCAGTGTTACCTTTGGGTTCAGAGTTTGGGTTAACATCCTTCTCCTTCTCCTTTTCTACCTCTCCATCTTTAGGAATTTCCTTCTCTTTTTCCTTCTCTCCATCTTTGGGGTCCTCCTCCATGGTAGGATCCAAATCTAATAGAGTTGGCTCACCATCAAAATCCCCTTGTTCCACTCCAAATTGTAAGCTGTAAACAAAATCCCCGATAACCACATCCACAAATGGTGGAATGAGGTTGGGATCAAGCACGGATACCTTCATCCTTGCTCTACCATACTTCTTTAAAAATTTTGTGTCAACACATTTGGGGACACCTAGGATTGAAGCAACCGCCCAAATGATGGGGAATTCTTTTAATTCCCTAGGTAGTCCCACAAACTGCACCCACTTCTTATCAATTTCATATTTATAGACTTCATTATCTTTACCCTTCTCAAACTTTATCAGTCCTGGAACAGTTTTTGTCCTCATTTCACCCCAGTTCACCACTGTTTGTAACCAATCAGCAGAAGGAAAATTGGTGACAAAGGAATTGTCCTTCACCTCAATATCCCATGTCACCTTCCCAGGCAGTAGCATATCTAGTTCTACCGCCAAAATTTCAGCAGTAATAGAACCTTCTAAGACACGCACCACCGCTGAAGTTTCATCTAACTTGCCATTAACATTCTCAGAAGCCACAGGAATATAATAGAAGCCCAACCCTTCCACAGCATAGCCATACGGAAGAGCCGAGACTTTTGTTTTCTTCATATTCGGACAAGCTTTGTAACGTGGTCACCACAACATAGATCACAAAACAAAATTGACGTGCAATCATGTATGGTATGGCCTTTAGTTAAACATCTATAGCAGAAGGGTTTTCCTTTTTTCTTTGAACCTTTTGATGCCTCAGGAATATCAAATAAAAGTGCATTCTCTGGTGGGATAATGACAGTAGCTTTCTTACCAACCGTAGAGCTGAGAACATCCTTCCCCTTGCCGCCAACTTGGCCTGAGTTCACTGACTTCGGTAGCTGCTGTCCTTGGCTTGCCACATGCGATGCATGCAGCAACGATCCAAGACCAACAGCTTGTCCTCCGGATGATTCACCGAGCTGCACCGGCTTCGGCTGCCCTTGAGTCGCCAAGTACTGGCCACCGTTCGTCAATAGCTGGCCCTGGCCAGCCATCATCGACTGGCCTTGATTGCATGCTCCCGACGCGCCGCCGGAATGGCCACGCCATGGCCAGCCACCACCGCCGCTGCCGGCTGTGACTGCTGCTGCGGCACGACCGCTTGAGGCTGTTGCGCCACCAACGCCGCCTGGGGCTGCTGCGACGCCAACGCCGCCTGGGACTGCTGCGGTGCCACCGCCGCATGCGGTTGCTGGGGCGCCACCGCCGCCTGCGGCTGCTGTAACGCCGACACCGCCGTCTGCGGCTGTTGCGGCGCCACTGCCCCTGCGGTTGGCCGGCGTAGAGGTTCGATGGTGGAGGGACCTGGTTATAGCGAGGGCCCCCAAAACCCCCTCCATGTCCACGTCCTCCACCGTATCCTCCATATCTGCCTCCGCCAAAACCTCCATGTACTCGACGACCCCGAGGCGCTCCATGGTAGATCGCATTGCCGTAGCCGCCATAGCCAACATGGCCACCAGCATTGAAGCCACGACCACGACCTCGAGGGTAACCATACCCCCGGCCGTGACCACCATAGCCCGGATCAAAACCCGGTTGAAAGCCAGGCGCGAAACCAGGGTTGAAACCCTGACCTTGACCTCCTCTTCCACCGCTGCGACCACCAAACCCCCCTCCGTTGGCACCACCTTGCGAAGCCATCGACCTTCCTTCTCGAACGACCGTGGCAAAGGTCCAACGGGATGTGCGAGAAAGTGGAGATGGCGGCTGTAGATGACGCGGCTGTTTACTAGGGTTTGGCTTAGTCCCTGTGCGCCGGAATAAAGCACAAAGGCCTTTGGTGGGTCTGTAAAATTTCCCCGGCCCAAACTCTATTTTTGTCGTTCCCAAATTTAGCGAGACAGATCTTCCCTTCGTGTCATCGTTACGGCAAACGGACGTAGCGGCCGTATTCGACGCAGACAACAACGGCGGAAAAGAAGAATCTCGTTTTTCAGATTTCAAAATGATTCAAACTGTGCTGCGGACTGACGATCTTGTTCTCCGGCAAAACCGGTGAACAACTAATTGACACCGGCGGCCGATGGATAGAACGCCGTCAACCTCGCCGTGAGCTGTCCTGGCTGGATGCCGCCTCTATGCAATCGCCCAATGTTCTCGAGGGAGAAACACGATGCGATGGCAGCGGACCTTGCCATGGAAGCACAGACTGGGTTTTTCTTGCGCACCATCGATTGCACAATAGAAAGTGCCAAACCCTCTGAATTTCGATCATTACCTTGCAGAGACCGTGTGTGACGCGATGGTGAAGGGCAAGCTAGTGGGCTTGGTGCAAATGGGATGAGGCGAAGGTGAAGGGCAAGCTAGTGGGCTTGGTATTGAAGACTAAAGCAGCGATAAAGATCAAGTAAGGCTAAGGTCGATGGATTTGAAGTCTATGCGGTGGTTTGAGTGATCCACATCATCTATGAAGCTCAAACCAAATTTAGATTGATCGTATCAAGTGGTTTGGTAAATGTCGGACAACACTTTCCTTGTGGGCATCAAAATTGTGGAATTTGTATTTGCACAAAGCAAAGGTATGGAACATAGGGTGTTTTATTTTACCGGCTATGAGGCGTGTAGAGAAAATTAAGATGCCAGATTTAGAATAAATTGTTGTACTATTAAGAGGGGCAACTATGCTTTGCATTATGGTTGTTCAATGCCACTTGTGAGCTCTAACGTTGAAATAGATTTAGTGATAAGTGGCGGAATAGTTAAAACCTTTCGAAAAAGTTTGCTAAAAGAGTTGACCGATCAACTCAAGGGGGATCATTTATTGGTGTTGGCTTGTCTTTGAAAAAGGTTTTGAGAGGGCATATACTAACTTTGTTATGTTTTGGAACCATCCATTGTGATGAAAGCACAATATATTGGAAGCAATCTGTTCTTAGGCTATCGTGTCAACTACGGATAGTCCGTTGGCTAATTGTGTGAGAGAACAGAGTTACTGGACTTATTGTCCAGTTCGCCATGGATCAATGGCGAACAGTATGTGCTTGTGCGGCGGACTGTCAGCAGGTCAAAAATGTCGGTGAGCAGAGTCATTGTTGCTGTTGTTCAGAGAGGCGTGGAATAACGGTGGATAGTCTAAGCCCCTGTGGTTAGGGATGAAAACGGAACGGAAAAAATTCGAGTTCGACCGCGCCGTTTTCTACTTTTGACCCGATCGAATTCGAATTTTCTTGTCCGACTTTTTCGTTTTCGCTTTTCGTTTTTCGTATTTCAAATGTAAAAATAGAAAACAATTGAGGATTTTTTCGACCGAGTTCGACCGTATTCTACTTTTCTACTTTTAGTTCCGAATATTTTGATTTTAAAATTCAATTTAAACCGAATTTGGTTATCAATCATGCCAACTAGGCAAATGTAAGTGTAGAGTATTGATGCTCATAGCCATATTATATAGGCATCTTACCTGTCGCGCCTCCCTAAGTCGCCGAGGTGGGACTAATCACATCACACGATGTTGCGTGGTTGCATCGACTTCATGTGATGTTGTTGTTGCATTGCATGTGATTGCACCGACCAAAAAGATAGAGAGCTAGATGGACCAAAATGATAAGTTTGCTCTCTTGCACTCGTAATTTTCCACAATGACACTTATTAATTGTTATGCATTGTGGGTTGGTATTCCGTATTGAATTTTCGTATACCGACCGTGTTCGACTTAAATCCTTTCGAATTGGTTCGCTTTTGAGATTCCTCGTAAGTTCGCGTTCGTTTTAGTGTAATGCGACTTTTACCGTTTCGCTTTTCAGCCAGTATTTCAAATGTAAAATAGAAAACGGTTGAGTAGTTTTTCGACCAAGTTTGACCGTTTTCATCCTTAACCTGTGGTAGATAGTCCGTAGTTCAGAATTTGTGTAAGTGGACGACAGACTGTCCGGGCTGTGTACCAGGGACTGTCCACCAACGTCAAATCTGTATAGCATATCCTTTGGGAGAGCACCTCCTCTCATACTCTTTGCTTGAGGGCAGCATTTGGAGAGTGTGCTCCACTAGTTTGAATCTTTGCATGAGAGATTACTTGTGGCACTAGGTGGTCGTTGTGTAGGTCTGATTGTTTGTTACTCTTGGATCTTGCCGGTTCCTAGACGTCTTGAAGATTGTGTCTCCGTGAAGCATGCAAAAAGGATTGTGCGGTGCTCCGGTGTTGGCTTTGTGAGGGGCTATTGAGCTCACCCACGCCGGAGGAAGGCAAAGAGTGTCTCTAGTAAAATCGAGGTGTGGAGAGTGTCTAGTTGATTTGGCCGCCTCAAAGTTTAATGCTCACGTGGAGCCTGCCTAGTGAGGTAGTCTGAAGCTTTGTGGGCTTGGAGCTAACAAGAGGAGGGACAATTCTAGAACTCAACTCAATGTGGACTAAGTGACCGGCAAGTCAATGAACCACGCAAAAACATCGTGCTCAACCTCTACATTGTGATTTGCTTATCTCAACCCAAATTTAATTACTTCAATGCATTATATTGTGCTTGTGTTGTTGAGCTTGTGCTTGTTGTTTACCGCTTTATCACTAGTATGTATAGGAGCTCCAGCCACTGGCGGAGCCAGGAATTTTTAGTTGGGTATGCCAAACATCATATAACAAAATCAACGCAAATATACAGTATAATGGACCATAATTTATAATGGTCACAACAAATCCATACAAATTCTAAACATAGCGTTCGTCTCTAAAATTAAGAGATTATTTTTGACATAAAAACTATGGGGAACTCCACCATGCTACGTTTTTTAGAAGAACGAGAATTGACTAGTTAATAATGGGAGATGCCGATGGGAGCAAATATTCTGGCCTTGCTCGCTACTGCCTGTTCAATTGTGGGCTTTTGGTCCAATTAGAAATAACAATATATACATATATAGTATATGTATATTTCTCAAATTTATTGTTTGCACTCAAATCTTGGGTATTCCGGGCATATTCCTTGGAATACCCAGGCATACCCCAGCCGCCTGGTGGCTCCGGTGCACTTACTCTTGTTCTAGCTGCTTAGATTGTTTCTAACTAGCTCGGTACCCTTAGTTGTTCTCTAGTTCACTATCTTGTAAGGGTGCTAGTAATTTTATATAGAGAGGTGTAGTGGAGGCTAGATCGTTATTTAATTTCCACATTTAAATTGGCTAGCTTTTGCGATTAATTTTTTAGGAGCGACTATTCACCCCCTCTAGTTGGCCATCTCGATCCCACAGCGAGGAGGCGGCAACCTGAAGGTTACCCCACCCCCCCAACACAACTTTTGGGTTCTTATACATTTTTGGTTTTGGACTGAATACAACATTCAAATTGGCAGTCATAATATTTCATCGAAAACTTAATGTTTCTTTTCAAGCCATGAATCATAGTAGAAGAGTTTGCCCTACCCATGAGTAAACATTTCATAGTAGCATATTTCATCGAAGAAAGACTTAATGTTTCTTTTCAAGCCATGAATCATAGTAGAAGAGTTTGCCCTACCAATGAGTAAACATTTCATAGTAGCATCATTAGAATGTACAGATTAACAACCCACTTCTTTAGTGCACTTAGACATCTCTTCCCATTCTAAATCGAAAGGCTTCCTTGATATGACAAGGTAAGAAATAACAATTGCAAAAAAAAAAAGCAATCATTTTTCTTTCATTTCAAAGGTGTAGCAGCCCTTTTTTTGTGTGAGTCGGATGGTTAAGATTGAGCCACTCTATAGGGTTGGGAGTTGACAATTTTTTTTCCAAAATTGACTCTTTTCACAAAAGTTCTAGGCGAATATTCATCAAACTCTAAATGTTAGACCTTACAATGGACTTCATTACATTTGTCTTGTTTCAAGGATATACATTATCTCATTGAGCCTCAAATAGTTTCTTCAGGACTTCAGAAGACAAAGATGGTCAAGTCTAATTGTAGAGACAGACACCCAAAAAAATTAATGAAGGAACAGATCAAAAATAACTTTTGTCCATTCTTCTAGTCTCACCCTCATACTTGACACTTACTAGTTGTAATCCACCCCACCCCTCCAAAAGATAAATAAAATGATGCAAATAATCATTGATGTCACCTCAACCAACTGAAACAATAGATTCAATTAGATCAATAAGTGGCGCAAGCTCAGCCTTGTCGATCAACTTGAATTCCTGTGCAAAGAACATAACCAAAAAGGAAAAACTATAATTAAGTGATCCTACATTCAGTTAATGATATATTTAGATTACAAAAGAAGCAAACAATGGTGAAAATGATGTCAAACTCACGATAAATGAAAAGTGTCACTAATTTTTTTGTTGTTACATATTAGTTTTAAATTCTTTCGTTTTCATCAAATTATGAAAATTTTGAAGTTTCTAACAAATAATACATCGATTCACTAATATTCACCAAGAGATGGTATACTCTCATTAAGGCAAGAGGATAAAGAAGGATCAAGAGGCAACATACCCAAGTGAACAATGTAAAATGCTTGAAGCAAGTGTTAAGATGTGCCTCCTCCTTAAGGCTCACAATCTTTTGAAAATGCGTGTGGTAAATATGAGCATAAACACGGAAAAGGCGCTTTTGAATATTGTCTTCACAACTTCCTTGAAATTTGGTGGAAAAGGGGTTCCTGCAAAAATAGTATATTATGTTAACTATATACATACTAACATTGTATCGCTACCAATACTCTACTTCACTAATAACGCATACAATGATCTACAGCTAAAAACTATTTCTACTCTACAATTAGCAACTCGTTGTAGAGGAATGCTATTTTAATATTCAATTCAGCGATTGTGGTACTACCATCATTACAGTAGCTCAAATCTTCATTAGGATTCAACCCCTTGTTGCTGTAATAAAGCCCAAGAATTATATACTATGATAAAGTACCAAGTTTCTGAGGGAAGATGGATTCGTCATCAAGCTGAGATTCAATCCAATCCATCAAGTACTCAACATATTTGGGTGCTGAAACCTCTATTGGTTTCTTGATCTGCACCCCATCAGCCCATCTATACTCAAACCTGAAATTTTGGTTGGCATCATTTGAGAACTCTTAACAATCAAATTAGGAGTCCAGGACACATATCTCTAAAAGACGGCATATATCTTACTTTGGTCCAGCTGACATTGTTGGGCATGTAGCTGGTGTGCAGAACTCGATTAGAGTACCATACAGGATGTTCACCTGGTTGAAGAAATCAACGGCTGTAAAGAAGCAACAACTATGTGATCAACACATGTGACAGTTGCACGGTACATGTATATTTTCCTTAGATTTGTACACTCTATCGTTAGAAAGTACAGATCAATGTAAAACTTACTATTAACAGCCAGCCATTCATTGAGATCCTCTCCTGGAGGCAACCGAACCGCATCCCTCAAATTTCCGCTTCCTAGGGTTGCATCGATATGCTTCTTCAGCTGCACACCCTGTATCATACATATCAACAAGAAGGGAAAAGAGATGTTTTCAGCCCTTCCATGCACATTGTATTGGCACAAAAGGACTGGTCTGTAATTTGTGACAGCCTATCAGTAAACTTTTTCCTCCCTATAATTTGTATTGATAACTCTTGAGTGACTCCAATGGTTCAATTCTCTACTTTCATGTGACATGGCACTTACTATTTTTTTTCTTTTGAATCAATGGAAAGGAGTTCATGTATGATTTTTATCAGAAGTAAAAAAAAAATGAAAACGGAACTAGTTATCATCCAAAAGCTACAGATCGTCAATAACCTTATTGCCAGACGGTGCATTCTTCTTAGGCCTGAACGTCTTCTGATTCCTGTCCATAAGTAAACCACATCGAAACAAAGTCTGATCAGAGATACGTACAACTACTGAAACGGGAAAAAGTAATAGACAAACAGAATAACATTGTACGTCAATTCAAATCGGTGAACAAACATAACATGTATTTTTAAAGAAAACTCAAAAGTGCATGCAGCAATGAGCAAGAACGTGCAGGCATTATTGTTCCCAAGGTCAAAACCATTTAATCTGTCACTTTTCCTCCTCTGCAGATTCAGATAATCATAAATGCAACCTTCCACACCTACCGCAGGCAAAACAAAACAAATCTGAAGAAATCTAACAACGAGATGAAAATTAAAAGAAGAGACGATCTGAAGGCAGAAAGAAATATCAAAAGGCAAAGGGTCGGATCAAAACGAAAAAGTAGACAGAGGCCATACTTGCTCCCAAGCCCGAAGAGGCTCATCTTAATTTCTTCTTCCTTCCTTCACCACCCAATCAAAGAAACAGGGCACGGAGGTGTTGACGCTGATCTCTCCTTCTCCGGGCAAGAGAGAGAAATATAGGGGAGGCAGCAAGGGGTGGCCGCGGGGTTCCCGTCCGGGGCTCCGCTCCTCTCCTTTTTGGTTTTGATTTGATTTGATATTCTTCTGGCTCCTCTCGTCGCTGCTGTTTTTGGTGATGGTACGAGAGGAGGTGTTATTTTAGATGGAGTTTGGCGGGGTCTTAGGAGAGACGTTCATCTATTCCTCCTTTGCCAGGCTGGCAGTGGCAGCTGTCCCTTTTTCTCTGCATGCATGCGAAACCACGTCATATAGTAGGAGGATCGGAGACCATTATCATTTCCTTTTCAAGTGACTAGCAATAGCAAGCAGGGACTAGAGCAAATCAATCAATGTATATGACGTATTTAAACATGGGATCAAGTTTGCTTTATTCAAACATGGAGATTGTGCTTCTGGGATTTCATCTAGTTCATACTAGGATCATGTCTGTGTGTTGCAACATGGAAAATAATAATAATACTAGGATCAAATTTGCTTTGTTCAAACATGGAGATTGTGCAGTGGTGTTGGAATAAAACAAATAAAAAAAACTGCCTCACCAGATATATATAAGACAGGAATTTTTTTTGTCTGCATCACTTGACACCATCCACTTTAATATCCATATTTAACAAAGTAAATTCTACTAAAATCACAGGTTTCAACTGCGAAAACATAGAATTTCACCCTTTTTTTTTCTTTCTTTCCCCAAATTGGTCGAGATTTATAATTAAACTTAAAGTAGGAGTATTGCCAACCTAGTGTCACAGCGGATATGTTTGGTAGGCTGTCTCCAACCCGACCGTGCTAGATTGGACCAAGAATTATGTGTTTGGTTGCGTTTTTCGGCCGGCTGGCCAAGCTCCAGAAAAACGGAGCTGGTGGCCGTTTTATTGGGGCCTGGCTTGGGCCAGCCGTGCGCCGGCTCCTGTCACCGCCCTCGCTCGTAACTCCTTCGCACCGGCTCGTCCTCCTCCGTGTCTGCACTCCGGCACCGTCCCCCGCTTGCATCTGCTCCTCTATGTCCGCGCCATCTTCGGCACAAGCAGGACCAACGCGGCGCCGGCCGCGAGCACAACGGCGGCGCTCGCAAGCGGCAGCACCATCTCCTGGAGCTTCTAGCACGAACCGTTCGCGCCCCAGATCCCCCACTACACCTTCTTCGTTCCTAGTGCCGACGGCAGTCAGTCCCGGTGTCCGTGGGGAGCTGGAGGACGCACCGCCGCGAGGGGAAGCAGGACCACGCAGACGCCTCGAACAGCCAGTGGTGTCCATGGCCTCTGTCGTAGCTGTCGGTGGTAGTCCTGACCGCTCGCCCAGCGCGAGGCTCGCCGCCAGGGTGCGCCCCGTCATTTGCTCCGGCCACAGTGGGATGGAGTCCGCTGCCGCCGGCGAGGTCCCCGCGGTGCGCCTCATCCTCAGTAACGCTTCAAGGGCCTCCGGCGCTGCAGTGAGGGCAACGTAGTGCAGGAGCATTGCATTGCAAATGGCAACGAGCGCCTGTGCTTCCACTGCTCCATCGTTCTGCTCCCTAGGAAGCGGCGGTGTGTGCGGGAGCCCCTCCTATGCAATTCAGTAGGCAGGTTCGTGGACAATCCGAATGGAAATCGTAGGATTTTTTGGATTCCTAGTGCAGATGAACACCATGCCCACCAACTGTTTGATGCAATGTCTAAGAGAGAGGTAAACATACCAGCATGAAGAAGAGGTAATTATATGCCAAACAAGCAACCAACCAAACACACCATTTGCAGACCAGGCTTAGACATTACAGGCAACCAAACAATTGAGGGGTGGCTTGATGGGTACCCAGGCTAGAAAGCTAGCCGGGCTAGAAATGAGCCAGAAACCAAACACCCCCGAGCCTGGTAGCTGGCCGCCGCGCCCGCCTCATCCCAAAGAAGCCATTCGGCCAATGCTGGTCATGCCGACCATCAGACTTTACGCTAGCTTGGCCACCGCCGTCGCCGGGCAGCGGCTTACTGACTAAGGGCAAGACCAATGGAAGCATATAGTTCCTTTCTCGTCGATGAAGCAGTACGAGAGTATTTAAATCCACAACGCGAGAACTACCATCAGCTGCTTTGCTCTGCAGCCCTGCCTGCCTTTTTGTCAGAAGAAAACGGGTGAGCATCTCTATTTTTTCGCCACAACGCGTGTTTGAGGTGTGGCTTGTCGGATCAAGCTCTTACGCGGGATGCTAAACCGCTGCGGGCGCTAACATTCAAGTCGACGTATTCTCAAGAAAAAACATTCAAGTTGACATGGAGTATTTGTGCGAACGTGGCGGCTAGGGCTGCACGCCACCTTTGTCGCCTTCAGCTGTGGATGTTGGTCTTACGCATCCATCCGCTGGACGCTAGCTACGATTGAGATTGTCTCTTAAGTCGGCGACGGTGAGACCATGAGAGGCGCAAGATCACACGATTGTGACATCATATGTGTGAGATCGAAGATCACACGTACTCCCTCCGTCCCAATATATCAGTCGTTCTAGCTACTGAGGCGTTGTCCCAAAATTTCTGTTGTTCCCTACCCTGTCGTAGCTCCCTTCATTTCATCCCTCGTCAAACACCAGGGAGGAAAAAACATCGCTGCCCTGATCCCAGCCGCCGGCCTCGTCCCCAACCATGCCGGCGTCCGGCCTCATCCCAACCTCTTCAAATTGCCGTCCCTTCGACGTATCCACATCGCAGAGCCCCTCCATCGACTCTCCCTCCGCCAACTTGATGTAGCGTCGGGCCCGGGGGGAGGAGAGAGAGCGGGGGAGCCTATTTGCTACTCCGGCGCCACCGCCCCGGGCTCACGGAGATCCGTCCGGGCTGCGCCCGTTTCCATTTTCGGTAAGGTTCGTCATCTTGCTTTTCTCCCGTGGTTGCTCGAACTGTGTTGCGTTGAATATCAATCATCTCCTAGAGAGAGTCACCTCAAAACAACTAAGAGAATTTTGAGGTATTTGAAAGGCACACAAAATGTTGGTCTTTGGTATCCAAAGGGATCCAAATTTGAGCTTATTGGATATTCGGATTCCAATTATGGAGGATGCAAGATCAATAGAATGAGCACAAGTGGCACATGTCAATTCCTTGAAAGATCACTCATTTCATGATCTTCAAAGAAGCAAAATAGTGTTGCTCTCTCTATCGCCGAAGCCGAATACATTAGCGCGGGAAGTTGTTGCACTCAATTGCTTTGGATGGGGTCTACATTGAGGGACTTTGGATTCAAATTTGACAAAGTACCATTGTTTTATGACAATAAAAGTACAATCAAGATGACACAAAACCGGTGCACCATCCAAGAACAAAGCACATTGACATTAGACACCACTTCATTAGAGATCATCGGCAAAAAGGGTGATATTTGTATCAAGGGAATTGGCACCGATGATCAACTAGCCGACATATTCACCAAGCCACTTGATGAGAAGAGATATTGCATGCTAAAGGGAGAATTGAACATTATTGACTTCTCCAACTTGTGTTGATGCACCCCCAAATATATGACATGTCTCTCCTTCGACAAGCAAGGTAAAAGTTGTTTGACATGACATTTATACTATGCTAAGGACTTGTTTGGTGCATCTAGACATAACTCATGCTAAAGGCTCATTCATGGAAAATTAAATGATTTCAATGTATATGTGGCACCACTATTGCTTTCTATGTTTCTACGATCTAGTGGTGGCATATGACATGTTTGTGGGCTTGCAATCCTAGTGTTGAATCTAGTAAATGAGCTCATTATGTGTATTTTAACATGGTCAAGACAACCCTTGTTTTCATGAGGAGTGAAAAAGCTTGTCATTGGTTCAAACCTAAATACATATGAAGGCAAGTGACCTAGATTGGACTACTTTTGATCCTTTGATTGACTTAATTTCTCTCATTTACACATTTTTTTTGGTGATTGTTGACAAAGGAGGAGAAATAAGTCACAAAGATGTTGACAAGGGATCACACAAATATGGGGAGCAAGCTCATAGACTATTTGTGCATTTATATGTGCATGATCATGATGAAACATAGCAATCTTTAAATTCAATATATATGATAGCTTGTTGTATGCTAGAGATTTAAAACTTGAATGGTGAAATGATCTACTAGCATGCATAGGATGTACCTAGACACTTGCTCACATTTATACCTATAATTTTGATCTCACGGGGTATGTGAGCTTTGATGAATGTCTAGTTACAAAGATGCTAAGGATGGTATATATCGACACTTCGATTGGTACATGCTTCAAAGGTCCGACTCTATATACCTTAGCATCCTTTTGGTAATATTATCTCTCCCCACAATTTCTATCCATACATATGTGCAAAATTTGATCCAAACATAAGGAAGCACATATGTAGGGGAGCTACTATTACCAAAACCGAACCTTGAAATGTTTGTCCAACCTTGTTTCATGACCAAAATGCTTTGGACAAGGAATTCAAGTTTAAATTGAATTTATTACCAAAAAGGGGGAGATTGAAATCTCATGTTTGGTTTTGATAATTGATGACACTTTGTTATGCTAATCCTTTGCTCTAAGTGTGCTTAAGAGATAGGATAGCATGGATGACGTGGAGCAACATGATCATGGACATAGACGTTGATGATGGACATGGTGGATCATCGAGCTCACGTGTTGGAAAGGTATAACTTAGATAGGGTTTGCTTTCGGTGATCAAGACACTATAGCTCGTGGCCTCATGGGCTTCTGCCGTGAGTTGAGCTCTCACTGCGCCGGGGTCAAGGTCCTAATTTTACCGGGGTCAAAGGTGGTATTGAAACGTGGGTACCGTAGTTTCCTCGGAAGTCATCGGAGTCGGCCGACCCCGATGAATTACTGTAGATTCACCAAAGACGACTTTCCACACTCAGCACTCCCATTCCACAAAGCAAATCACGCACCGTGAATCCATGAGGACAAGATGTTATGGGCGTGTTTGGTATCCCGCATCAGGCCATTCATGCACCGGCGGATGCAACCTGCAACCCAGGGGTGTTTGGTTTGCCCGTCGCCCACTCGGGCCCGCCACGGTGCAAAAAGCATCCCTCAAAAAACATCCTTCAGCCAGGCTCTATAGATACGGTGAATTCGAGCGTTTTATGGTGAATTTCCCGGCAGCCAGGCTCGCTCGGTGCACGAGGTGCATGTGGAGATGCAACGCAGAGATGCAACGCAAGGCAAACAAGTGAAGAGTTCGGCACAAGACCAGGCAACCAAACAAAGTTTGTCTACAGCATCTTCCCATGGATGCAAGCAACCAAACACAGGCACTTGCACGTGTTCAGCCCGGGCGTGGAGAGCCTGGTTGCCTGCTACGAGCCTGGCTGTGGTGGGCAGTGAACCAAACACGCCCACTCTTCAGAAGCAACCAGTGCATAGTGCATAAATGTAAACGCTAGCGAATAATGTCGCACTAACAATAACGGACCTAAAATTCACAAAAACTGCTAAAGGACGAGTTCACTTCACAGAACCATGTAAAGTCCAGTTCATGTTCTGGTATCTTTGACATGAGATTCACAGAATGCTACCATGACAAGTCAAAATAGGTAAGATACCAGAACGCTAACGAGCAACGCAAACTGCACAATGGGCAATGAGGATGTGCATCAACTGGCAAGGCATGCTACAAGCCCCTCAGAACCCTAGCTAAGCTAGTGCGTTCCTAGTCTCCCTTGCATGGCCACAAATAATCTTCATAATATTGCACTTCGATGTGCAAACAATTAAATATAGCTGTAACCATACACCCCAGATCACATTAGCAAAGCAATTCCAAAATTCTAGATCCAAACAAGATGATTATTTATGCATATAAACCAGCATAAGGATCTGATAGCTCCATCAGTACACTTCAAGGAATAAATACAAACACGAACAGATATTGTTATCTAAGGCAACAAAAACAGATTCACAAAAATACTTATTACAGCACCAAGAATGGACTGGTGGAAATAGGATCACATTGCCCCTCTGGTAACATACCATGCCATGCAATATACAGGCAATGCTTGGGTACTATGTACAAGAGCACCAAGGAGAGCTTTTCCTGACTTAGCTTTTTTTCTTCAAATCTGAACAGGGGCTTATTGAATAAATTGCACTCCTTTATACGGTAGCAGCCTCTGTATTATGAGATGAGGCTGCTCTGGATGCGCTTCAGACTCGGACAAACCAAACGGAGTCTGCCAAAATCCAGAGCATTGATCTGTGCGCAAAAGGCTTTGCTTTTAGAAGAACGGCATAAAACACACCTCACGGAATTGGACTTCTCCACAAAATATGTTAACTTACCTTTGGACAAGAATGCACATTAAGGATCTCCAACGCACTACAACGGATATTGCAGATTCTAATTCCTCCTCTTGCAACATGGTGCATGCCTATGAAAAATTGAGATCACATCAATCAGGTAGATGAAACAGTAGAAGATAAAATAACACACTACATATACTCAGCAAAACCTTAAACTACATGCCAAAACATTTAGTGAAATTCAACGATTGAAGAAGCCAAGAGAGACAAACCAAGGGCCAAAAAAAAAAAAACTTATTTGTTGCAATTAATATTAACACTATACACGTGAGAATAAACACAGCCGAGATTGAATCCTTCATCTTCTGCGAGAATTAGTCATTGCTAGTCAAAGACTTCAAAACAGAATGTTGCTTTAAAAAAAAGTACCAGAAGTTGGAGGTTGGTCAATCTTGGACAATCAAGCTTCAGCACCTCCAGTGAACTACAGTTGCTGAAAGAAAGTAACACTGTTGTAAGAGATTCATTGGTTACCAGGGAGTTCTGGAATCCCATTATTAGCCAAAAAATAGGTCATATAACATGAAAATGTCGCAATGTTTTTTAAATACAAAATCAATGAAGAGACATGTGGATAATACACATTAACCTAAAAATTCAATTTCAAATTCATCTTTGATGCAGATATTCAAAAAACAGGAGTAAAATTCAATTTCAAATTCATCTTTGATGCAGATATTAAAAAAACAGAAGTGGTACCATTGGCACACGATAAACAAGATGGATTGATTTGATTGTCTATTTTGATAATTGATTTCCCGAAAAAGTGTCATTGCATTTTTGCTGGTTTGTTTGACTTCATGTGCACTACCGACAACATATATTATTTTAAACATACTATATTTGCTAATAGGAATGCCCAAAACTCAAGTATGAAATTCACCCAATCATCATATTAAATACAAAACCAATACTGCATAACATTGGAAAATGCATAAATGAACATTGTGTTACCTCAAGTTTAACATGAAAAGGTTGGAGCATGTCAAATCCACTTCCTTCAAGTTGGTCGAAAGATTAAGATTAATTTTGGACAAATGTAGAAAGTTTGCTATCGAAGGAATAACAACTTTCTTTATATTAGGGCACCCAGTACAATTGAGAACTTCAAGCAGGCGACCAGATTGCTCACTGATCTCCTCACTCTTGACTGGTGAACTAGGTGGGCAAAAGTCAACAGGCATGTCCACAGAACTGCTATCATCTGACCCGCACACCAATTCTTGAAAGTTTGTGCATCCGTTCAAGTTCACATTAACCAAATTAGTACAACAAGCAAGAAGATCTTCTATCGCATTCTGTCCAATGGATGAGTAGGACAGATCTAGCTCAACAAGCAATGGAAGAGCACCCTCTCTGTAAAGGGCAACTAATGATGAGTCACTGAGGTACTTGCAAGCTGAAAGTTTTAACACCTGCCAAAGGAAAAAAACAGATACCATTACAAGAGAGTACATCACTACATACCCTTTTGTATGAACAAATTCGTTATTATATCTTATCATTCAAATTCTAAAAGTACCCCTTTTCAATTAATCACATGTAATAAAAAACCTCATAAGAAACTGATGCTAATTAGTGAACTCCAAAAGCTAATTCAACCATAATATTAATTAAGGTCTTATACTCGTTTTCTGTTTTTCCAGATCATATCATATTACATAAAATAGAAAACTATACTGAAACATTTAAGCATTGCATACATGTACATATGAATAAACATTAGGCTGCATTATATATCTGCATAGAATAACAACTGCAAAAAATAAGGTTCCATCTTAATGTACTGTATTCCAAAATCTTCAACATAAGCGTTCCAAACAGGAACACAGTCAAGCCTACCTTCAACTGTGGGCAACTGTCGAAAACAGGCTTCAAGTTGATCAAAAATGTATAAGACAGGTCAAGCAAGGTCAGCTTATGAAGGCAATGCAATGAAGACAATCCGTCGATGCCAATGGATAGGCATGATGACAGGATAAGATATTCAATCAGAGGACATGCCTCTGCCATACGAGTCAGTGATTCATCCACAAGCTTCCTGAACATGCAAAAACAGAATGAACACAGCGACAGTAGGTAGCAATTGATGACGTAAAGCAAAAAATATACTGGTAGTGTGGTACAACCTGCAGAAAGAGGCATCTAACGATGTCAAGCGAGGGCAATTGATGGAAGCCTCAGAAAGCACACCACAACCCTTCAGCTCCAATATAGACATATTTGGAGCCTCAATGCGCAGAACACTTAATTTTGGACAAATTCCCAGATTTAGGGATTCAAGGCCCACCTACAAAGCCATAAAACCATTGTCAGAATGTACATATATGCTGAATTAGTGTAGGAAACTGATGGGGCATAGTTGTGTCTTTGCTTCAGTTCTGTGCCTTAGAATTTGCTTCCCATCCATATGACAATATCCTTTCAATTTTTTGAACTGAAAATCTAACTAGCTTTTTTTTACCAGAGCCACTCTCCCATTATCTTCATCAATCAAACAGCTGCCAAAACACACTAGATCCTCGTGACATGGTGGTATTTTAAGACAACATCACGTAGCCCACAAAATCACCAAATCCTCTCCCACGTCCAATACACTAGGTTAGTATGTTATAAGTATTGCAAAAATGATGAAGATGTTTAGCAGATTTGTTGTTTATAACTTCTTTTTTCATCATTCTAACAATAATTACCAATAATTGCTTAGTTTTCGAGCTTGTATGCATCAAAAGAGAAGTACTGCATGCTTTCAAGCATATAGAACAAATCTACAGAATTCAAGTCTCAAAAAGAAAAGCTTGTTACAGGTCAAAGTAGAACATCCATGTCATCGCACTTGCTACAAGGTCAATGAGATGAATGAGTATATGTCACATGCTTGAGTGTAATCAGATAAATCAAATTGCAAGCCTAATAATGAACAAGTGGCACCTCCTAATCAGTAACGCGAGAATATAGCAAAACGGTCACTGTTCACATGAACAGTGTGCCCGGTCTTGTCACAGATAGCGGTCTATGGACAACAGACAAGCATCCTTAACATTATGACTCACCAGGAAATTAGTTGGATTGACAGCTAATAAAATCAGTGAAAAGTCAGTCTGGTCAGCTTGCATCTCCTTATTTTACACAAGAATATTAATCTACTCCAGTCTCTTTTTTTCACTGCTCTTGTGGTGCATTTATAAGAGTAATTTCAAAAACCTGCTACCATTTTGATATTTGTTAAAAAATTTATAGCTACAATTTTATTGACACACACATAAAACTACAACTTTATCAGCAAAACCAGTTGTTGTCACTGGGCCACCTTCAACATCAGTGACATAACACTACTCATTTCTAAGCTTTCATGCCGCTGCCATTGACAGGTGGGCCCCAGGTGTCGCAACAAGTTGGTAATGAGAAAGCTGTAGTTTCATGCAGTGTAGTGACAAAATAGACATCAAAACATGTAGTTTTTGCAACACATGTCAACCACAGCTCCCACTTCCTGTTAACCCCTGCCCTACTCTCATCAACTAGCACCACATAATCAGCAAAGAGCATATACCAAGAGATATCACCCCTATATGTCCCTTATGACCTCATCCATCACCAAAGCAAATAAATAAGGGCTCAATGCTGACCCATGGTGTAGTCCTATTTTTATTGGAAAGTCACTGGTATTGCCATCACATGTTCGAACACATGTCATCGCATCCTTGTACTTCCTTGTACATATCCTTGATGAGAGTAATGTACTTAGTTGGGACTTTGTGCTTTTTTCCGAGGCCTACCACATGGCGTTTCTCGGTACTTTGTCATACGCCTTGTCGAGGTCAATAAAGACCATGTGCAAGTCCTGCTCCCTAAATCTCTCCATCAAATGTCGCAAGAAAAATCGCCTCCATGGTCGACCTCCCGGGGCATGGACCCAAATTGGTTTTGGGTCACACTTGTCAACCTTCTTAGGCGATGCTCGAGAACTCTCTCCCAGAGCTTCATCGTATGGCTCATCAGCTTAATCCCACGGTAGTTAGTACAACTTTGAACACCCTTGTTCTTGAAGATCAGTACTAATATACTTCTCCATTCTTCAGGCATCTTGTTTGACCGGAAAATGAGGTTAAAAAGCTTAGTTAACCATTCTACCGCTCTCAAACCCTAGCCATCTCCACACCCAAGTTCTCTTCCAAGGCTTGCCTAGAATAGGCGTCACACCAATCATATTTCTTTTGAAGTAGTACACACAATCTCTATCTAATATCAGCAAACAAGTTCAATGACACTACAACAGTCTACACATACATATACACACACTGCACCTCAGAACCAGAAGTTACCAATAGACTTACTGGACAGAATGCTGCATTCTGAAGGTGATCACAACCATCAAGATTCACATGTTGCAGATTTGGGCACGAGAGTCTTAAAAATGTCATTGAGCGGCAACCAGCAAGAGAGAGGCAGGCCAAAGAACTGCTATTCAGTTCTACAATGCTCAAACTCTGTAAAAGAGAGAATGTGATCAGAATTTCAGTACAACGAAATAGCTTGTCACATATCTAGAATTACAAGAATAATTGGAACAAACAGAATGCAAAAACTTAGAAAAAAATGATAACAATGCACAGGAAGTTGGAATAACACTCATGCATTTAAATATACATTAGTTAAGGAAAAAAGGGGCATGACGGTAACACTGTCATACCTCACAATTGTCTAGGATCAATGATCTTAGCATAGGGCAACCACCTCCATCACTAAATACTTCGCAAATCGCATTTGTTAATGACTCGCAGTCACTAAGATCCACATCAGTCAAGTTGTGGCATTGCAATGACAAACTGGATAAGCTCTCTTGTTTTTGAAGCACCAATTTCTGAAGAAGACACCGACTTAGCACTCCATGTTCAGGAGTATAACGAAACAAATGCCATAACAAAATTTACACAAAAAATAGCACACCTGAAGCGTAGTCGATGTTATGCTAACTCGATGGAGCGCCGAACATCTGGAAAACTTTGATGTAAGAAAGCACAGGGCTTCGCAAATTCAAATCAGCAAACCTAAATTGGAAAGACAAAAAAATAAGAAAACACAGCAAAGAAACAAATATAATGCAAACAAGTCTCTACTCACTTGCGAGGTGCACGAGACTTATATTCTTAAGATGTGGTAAATCCAAAGAAACTGATGTCAACAGGCTGCAATTATCAAGCTGTAATGCCTGCCACAGATGGCAAAGAAGCCCAATTAGTTCTGGCAGGAAGTTTACAAAATTGTACCAAAGAAACTGAATCACTACCTCAAGCAGACGGCTGTAAGCTATTGCAGCCATCGAAGCAGATGTGATTCCTTCACAACTTAGCAGTTTCAAGTCTATTAACACTAGTGTTTTTGCGCGCGCCCATGCGCGCAGGGCATTGGCCGTTGCTGTGTTCGATGAATGTAAGAAAACGCAAATCAAAACATGCGTGATCATGAGGCTGGGATACTAAACTTATAAACACATGTAGCCATCTACGATAGAGCCGTCCCTCCTACATATGACGTGGCAACAATATATGCTTATAGGACCCGATCCTCGGGTGGATAAGCGTCCGAATTATGCGTGATGATACATAAAAGAGTTTAGGACTGCTAGTATAATGCTAATGCTTTGCCTTTGCAGTGGCAGTGTCGGCTCTGATCGCTGGACACACGGTCGTGCTTGTTCAGAGCTCCAGTTCCTTAGGACAAGAGAAAGCGACTCACATATATATGCATGTTCTTGCTTCCTTTGCATTCGAAGCCTGATGTAATAAGGACGTTGTGCCGAAATGGATGCGGTCAGGGCCTCATGGCCAACATAGCTGTGTTAAACTGTCAGCATGAAAACCAAGACAGATAACCTGGCAAGAACTGGATGTCGAATTACAACAATCTTGTAAATTTCCAACAGTGCATTGGTGAACTGTTTGGTGAACCTACTTGCACCAAGACCACATTCCATGGTCGGCTGTACCAACAGGAATCGAGTTTAGACTGTACAGAATCGTGTATGCACTCAACACAAGTATACCTCCTACTAAACTGTCAAACTGGACCTATCAGGACAACAATTGACCCATCCACTTCGAGGGTCAAAACTGGGATGTCACTCGGGTATATATGGGGTACCTTTAATGTCTGCTCAATCAGTTCAGGTATAAGCCGGAGCAAGAACCCCAGCTGCTGCTGAGAGCAGGCCTGATGCTTTGCTCCGTCCACACCAGCACCAGTCTGGCCGAGGTCCGGTTTACTGAAACCCGCCACAGCATTTGAGATCTCCTCCACCCGATCAACGATGACGCCATGTACACCCATCAGGTATTGGATGTAGACTGCCTCCGACACGTTACGCAACCAAGGTTCATAGGAAGGTTGTAAGATGATTGGTGAACAGGCAATGGTTGACGGACACAAGAAACATGATAATGATATGCTGCTTACTTGAGCTCCCCATACGTGAGAAGTGCAAGGTTAGATTCTTGTGCTCTGACAACTGCAGACGGGTTCTTGAGAACGCCAGATCATACTCTAGGCATGCCCTGATGGCATCGTCAAGTGAGTTCCTTCTTGAATCATGGTATTTGGATGTCCCTCCTTCTGTTAGGAAAAGTACCTAATTTCACAATAGAGAAAAGGACGTAGATGATTATACTCAAAGTTAGGAAAAGTAACTAATGCAAAATAGGGAAAAGGACGTAGATGGTTATTAAAGTCGAGATGTATCTAGTACAATGTTGTCCAGTTCAGCCCAAACCTCATTTACTCAATCTTGGAAACAGGAGTGGGCTGCAATTATTTATGTAATTGAGCCTGCCAAGACTCAAACTCGAGACAACCAAAGATGGCCCATTCACTCATACTTCAACAATGCCTAGCAAGATTTTATTCAATAGCAATTCCACCATACACTAAACTGGATCTAAATTATAAAAGAGTTTAGGGCCTTCATAGTGCGCGGAAATGGCCACTGACATGGCCCAGCACATAACACATCAGATTCAGATCCTACCACAATGCTGAAACTACCGAGTAGGAGATGAGCCTAGCTTGCTAACTCCATTCTAGCTATCGACGTTAGCCCTGCAACAGCAAAACCTTGTATTTCGCTTAAAACCTTCACCGTTACCTCCTTTCACTCGGATTTCATCATCATCTTGCCACACCATTTGATGGGAGTGGGAGTGCCATTGAGTCCTGTATTTAAGAATTGGAATTAAATCGTATCAAAGGGCTACATAATAGGTGCATGTTTAGAAAGAGTAGTTGTTTGGGTACTGCCTTTACAATATCCAAGCTGCACATTATCTAAAAAAACCTAAGCTGCAGTGTAGACAAACTAAACTGCTAAACTTAAAATGTGTGGATGAAACCTTCATGAATCGAACATCTGGTATAAATATGACGAAAAGAAAAAACACATACCTCACCAGCTCGTGGGACCTGAAAAGATGACGAAAAGAAGAAACATATACCTCATCATCTGGTCTTTCTCGACACAGGCAGGCCCTGTTTCTCTATGTCCTAAACCTGAATAGCAAGAACACACATGGGTGTTTAGAATGAATCAGGTAAAGCTTAGCAAGTATATAAATTAGTTTCCAAATAGTGATATCCTGGGACTGGTGCTGACCCAAACTCCATCTGTGGGACTGTAGGGAAAACTAATAAGTACACCAAACCAATAATCCTATCCAAAAGTAGGGAACATGGCACATCTTTAAAATAGAGAGGACATTACCACTCCTATTTGCATCCTTGATAAGCTGCTCTCTATGTCCTTGCCCAAGAGCCTTTTACATATGTCTGCTTTTCCCATCGCCTATTTATTTCTGCAAAATAAAAGTCAGACTATGGTTATGATATATGTTCGTATCAAAACAGTAATAAATACTACCTGTTACTGGTGCCTCCAAAGTACACAAAATAGAATAGGTTCAGTGGGATGAAAAACAGAAATGACCAATTCACCATTGCCTTAATTATCATGGAACAGGTAAAAAGAGATGGCAAAAATAGAATCAATGTTGTCCATGATCAATGACTCAACTATGAACACAGTCAAAGGATTACCTTTTAGACTATCTAGATTAAGATATTATGAAGCCACAAAAAATAATCCATGAGTAATTTGCCAAGACATATGGAAAAAAAAATATATGTTGGTCTTAAGCAACTAAATTGATATGGATCAGTGTTATCAAAACAAAAATCAGTGAGATCAAAACTACAACAAATTTGAGAAAGCTTCATACCACACATAAGATGGAGGCAATTAGTAAAACCAAGCATCATTACCTCATGATTAACTAAAGAAGATAAACCAAGGCCAGCTATTTGATTCAACAAAAGCGGGATGGCTGCAGCAAGCAAGGTGCTGGGAGAGGTGCACCTATCATTCTGCAAAACAAACAAAAGTGAAATGCATTCCTGTGGCATTGAGCCATTGCTGTATCAAAGAACACATTCATTTGTTAGCAGAAAAATCCATTGCCAGCACAGGCTGACAAAGGTGGCCCCTAGGCAACAATTAGGAGCATGTAAATATATATACATTCTGAAGCTAAGAAGTGCACGAGCAAAAATGGATTTTTAGTACTACCAAGGTAATTGATATGGGCACTGCAGAACCCAAAGTACATTAAAATAAGACTTGGTTAACTGTTAACTACCATCTAGGACTGGGAAGAGCACATTTTTTCCTGTTAACTGCCATATATAGGCAACCACAGTAGTTTACCTGAACCAAATCAGCAAAGATTCCTTCACCAAAAGGAATAGATGAGTCTGAATCATAAGAAAAGTAGCAAGAAAAAATGTTCCAACTTTCATAAAACAAATATTGGTCACAGACAGGCAATGTGTTTAGTTGTGTAATCTTTGGGAACAGGGCATGTGCTCAGAACCAGGAGTACATAATCTGACATCAGTAGAAATGATCACAAGCCTAGAATCACAATAATGCGTTGTTAACATCACAGGCAATGATCATAAGCAAGAATGGGTGGAAAACCAAAGGAATGATCAAATAAGGCAAAGCGAGAAACCATCAGAGCAAATGTCATCAGAAGTTGTACATTAACAGTGCACCATTTCCTCTGAGACTAATGGTGCAGGATTAGTTGACACGTTTGTACTGTGACCATTGCCTGAGTTGGCATAAAAAGAAGCAGAAAGGCTTGAGCGCGTAAAATACAATAGCTACAAAGAGACGCAAAAAATCGAAGAAACCAACCGACCACTACCAAAGAGGCAGGAAGAACTGCAGAAAATAGAATCAGTGCTCCAGTTCAGAAGACAGGGAAAATAAAATGAACCTTGCTCATGATCATTGCCTCAGTTATGAACACAGTAGATAGCTCATGACCATTGCCTCAGTTATGCATCTAGAGGAACAACGAGGTGTAAATTGTGGAATGATGGCCCACGATCACTGCATGAATCATTAGACATCTATATTGTGTATTCATCACAGCAGCGCCCCATTCCCTCAAATTAATCTAGCAGCAAGAGCATAGTGTACACATCATTGGACATGACCCAATTCATGAGCACCGTAATGCACAAAGGAAAGCAAAACCACTGACATGGTGATGTGCGCCGATATACGTCACAATATCATGAGCAGTGTACTAAGAAATCATACAAATATCATTGACATGGTCATGTCCTCAGTTACTAAGAAATCATTACTTGGCCTCAGACTGATGCTCCTTTGTTATTCCTTCCTAGATAAGAGTCATCGGTGGCACTGACTTTCTAAAGCCCAAAACAACGACAAAACCAAGACCAAAGCATCCATGGAAGCATGCAAGCCATCCACCCTTAGCCATCAACCCAGCTAGGCTAAAGGAGTTGCTTAGAGGTGGATGTTTCACATGTTTTTATGACACTCCCAAGAAACACCAATAACAGAACCAACTCCAGTGCCCCTCCTCTCAAACTGAAGTCATCATCGACCGTGCACTCAAGCTCAACAGATTCTGCCAAACTGATCCTCACAACCAAACATACCTTCAGAAGATTCTAAATCCACAGTAGCCATAGAATCATGTGACACATGTAGCCCAAGCCATCAACCCAGTAAGCAAGGAGTTGCTTAGGCATGTATGTATTGCATGACTCAATAATCTGCCACATCCATACATGAGCATAACTGTCCATAAAGTTCCAGTAAAGCAAGAGCCAAAATCCGGAAAACACAAGCAGAGAGAGGAAGAACAGATTTAAAAGGAGAGAGGCTGCCTTCACCTGGGGTTACTCGTGCCGGAGTCCTCGCCGGCCGGCCGTGAGAGGACGAACCCACTGCTGAACCCTAACCTAACCTAACCCTAACCCTAACCCTAACCTAGGGAAAATCATGAGCGTTACCTGCGAGGGAGCTGTATGCGGAGAGTAGGCATGGAGACAGAGAGGGAGGGCCAGGGGAGGCGGGCGGCACCGCCACGGACGCGCGCTGCCCCATCGCGCCGCCGGCCAGCGCCGACCCTGCCGTCGCGCCGCAAGACGCCAGCGCCGCCGCCGCCGCCACGGAGGAGGAAGCAGACCCCGGGAGGCGAAGGAGGGGGTGGGGGCAGGAGCGGCGGGAGGCGGAGGCGGAGCGCGGGCCGCGGCACGCCACCGCACCGGGAAGAGGGAGAGAATGAGAGGCTTCGGCTTCTTTTTTTTTTTTTACCGTGAGGAGCCAGGGAGAGAAGGAGAGGGTTCGGCGTTTCTTTTTTTTTTACCATGAGGAGGGAGCCTATATATACCTTGGGTGCTACAGTGGGCTGAGGCAGATCAGATCGTAGAAGCTAAGATCGAACGATCTAAAATAAATTTGCTATCGTGGGACGCTCTGGTTGGACGTTTTCTCCACACAAAATATTACTTTTAAATTGGAAGCCTCACGGACTACATAACAGACCCCAAAACCAAAAGTACATGTCAGGTATTTTTCTGCTGATAGTTATGGGAACATATCATATGCAACCAAGCTTCGTGTGCAACCTATGCAACCACCAATTAAGAACACAGGATCTAGATCCAACGTCTAATGTTTTTTTCACTTAAACCCTCTCACCTGGATACACACGGGTTAGATTTAAACCCCACAGGTGGAGGGGGTTAAGTGAAAAAAACCGCAGATGTTGGATCTAGATCTTGTGGCCTTAATTGATGGTTGCATAGGTTGCACACGAAGCTTGGTTGCACATGATACGTTGCCGATAGTTATATGGACAATTTGTCAAAGACAAATGATAAACAGAGCTTAGAGTAAGACAAACCTCGAATGAAATGTTGGGGCAGTTTGATGCATCAAGAACAGAAAGACTTGGACATGAGCTAGCTATGTCACGCAGTGTCTCATCAGTAACACAAGAACAAGATGACATATCTAGTTTCGCCAATAATGGGCAAGCTGTAGCAGCTTGGCGAATCGCATTGTCAGAAAGCTTATGGCAGGATTGGAAGTCCAACTCAAGCAACTGAGGACAGCTGAGTGATACATGAGCCATGCCTGTTCGCCTCAAAGACAGTATTTGAAGTTGGGAACATCTGGATGGCAGTGTAACATATTAGCTGGATGACACATGAAACTATAACGCTACCGGGGAAAAAAGATTAATCACCTGACAGATATTCTGAGTGCACGGCACTTCACAATATGAAGCTCACGCAATCCATCATGATTAACAGTTACTTCTTGGATGCCACTCCCAAGAGAAGCATCGGTCACTGTTAAAGCAGTCAATAATGGGCACTCAGCCAAAGCTAGAAAAAATGGTTCTCCCAGTTGTCCCTTGCCCATTGTTAACGTCTTCAGATGCCTACAAGACACTCTATCCAATAAATACAATAGTAAAACAAAAGAATGTGCCATTGTGTGAGAAAATTGGAGGTGAGGACCTTAAAAACAGTATTGATTCCAGAACTAGTGTTTCTGCATTTATGACACCATGCAAATTGAGTTCTGTTACACTTCGGTAACGACGGCAAATATTAACAACTGCAAAAACAACATATTAAAACATGAATAGCATCAGGTAAATCCCGTGGTATCTCAAAAGGTGCCAAATAATGATAAGCATGGGTAAGCCATAGTCTTCCAAAACAATAGACACTAAGTTTAGAGGAAGAATTCAATACGGTAATTCACATTTATTGATTAAAAACTACAAACCATAGTCATAATCTTCAAACCAACAGGATTTAACCTAATTGTGTTCCACTCCAAAGATTTCTAAAATTAATAGACAAGTTTGAATTGTGAAGTCAATGTGACTGTCATTTGCAAAAGTGAAGTAGTAGGAAATACTCCCTCTGTCCCTTTATGTTGGTCGTTCTAGCTTTGATGTATTGTCCCTAATTGACCATCGTTGGCCTAGCAAAGGTATAGGTGTAGTACTATTTTATCACATCACATCACATGTCCATCGCAGTGCAGAAGGCTGCAGCCTTTATGCCTCCCACTCTCACCACAACCCAAGAACAAAGCAATAATGACTTGGTCATTTAAACTTCCGTTGTGCTCTATAGGCTAGCGCCTTGGTAACCGCATTACAAGTCTAAAATGATGAACATTAAGGGCCGGAAAGAGTAAGTAGCAAGCACACTATTCTGACTTCCAACTATTGGCCGTAGTGATGTGGTGAAAACAATGCCAAGAAACTGACTTACAATTCTGCAGTGATATCCTAGTGTTCTCAAATTTCAAACACTTCAAAAATCATCATGCACAGTAGCAGATCGCCACTGTTTGCAGGTAACACCTGCTCTGCATAAATCCTTCTGGCCCAAAAAAGAGAATATCTGCCATGGAAAAACCCAAGAAATCAGTACATTTCAAATGAGGCAGAAGCAACATTTATGTAGATAACAAACTATAAGAAAATGGAACTCAGGGCACACCAGGTGCAGGAGATCATCAGAGAGATCCATTCTTATTCCAACATCTTCAGAATTTCTTCCACCTGAGTTTTCTGCATTAACAACTTGCTCATTATTGGCATCCCTTGGGCTCTCACTACCATCATTTGGGAAAAGTGACAAGCCAAATTCCAATTCATGTTCTGGAAAACGATTCAGCTGAACTTCATTAATGGGCACAAAGCGGCGATTCAGAGCCAAAGGGAGTAGCACTGGCACCAGAATGCAGTGGGCTTTCTCTGCAAAATAAAAGAACCCCTTAAACACAACTCAAAATAATGCATAGACAGGTCATTGATATGGAAATCTCTAATCGGAATGAAGTTTGGGTTATTAAGAGAGGAGAAAATTCTCCAAATTTCATTAGTGTTTCCCAGCAGAATTAACTTTCTTCTACTCCGTAATGGATGACTTGTATCATCGAAAACAGATTGCATACAATGTATACATGACAACAAATACTATTCATAGGAAAGAAAATTAAAAGCTGTGTCACTTTATTGCTAACCACCATAATACTACCTCCATTTCAAAATGTAGGTTGCTTTAGTTCTTCTGCAATGCACCAACTTGTACAACATCAAATTGGTTCATTAAAATCACTATAAAGTCTTGATACTTGATAGTGCATTCATTTGGTACTATTATAGAGGTTAACATTTTATAGAGGTTTGACTTGGGATAGAAATAAAAGGATCTACATTTTTTTAATGGGAGAGTAGGTCACAACAGCACACAAGTTGGAAACAAACCAAAACATGATCAATATCCAAAAATTTAAGAAATTGTGGTCCTTGCTTGTGTACCATAATAAAAGATTAAACCTAAAGTACATATGCATGAAAAAAAATGCAAATAGTGTAAGAGCCTATTTAGAATAATTTCAATAAAACAAAAAATGTTCTCATGCAACAAAAGAATGATACCAAAAAGTTAGCACCAAAGTAGTAAACAATATTTAAAAAGCAAAGTGATATAATTGGATGAAGGACAGACTGAGTTCGAATCACCAACCAAAAATCTTATTCAATTCAACATGGCCTGGTTCATTTAGATCTCTAGGAAGCCAAGAACCTCTGACATCTTTAGGAGTGTCTATGGTAGATGACAACATGAATCTTCATTATATATACTTCATTCCAAATTGTAAGTCGTTTTGGCTTTTCTAGATACATAATATCTACACATAATATGTATCTAGGTGGTGCTAGCAAAAGCTATGTATCTAGAAAATCCAAACCAATTTACAATTTGGAATGGACGGAGTAACTTAGTTTTTACGAATACAGATGAATGGGAAAAAAATCGTGAGTAAGAAGCTATTATGCAGAGAATCTAAAATTCAGCATACTGTTTTTCGGTACAAGGACCACAAATGTATTACTGCCTCCCAAGTATGTGATAGAATATTGTGCTTTCAAATGTGAGTCATATTTACTTGATGGAGCATAAATGCCACACGGCAATTAGGAAAAGAAGATTAACAAGCACGGGGGTAACTAGATTAAATATCCTGCAAAAAATTAACACGGCCTAGGTATTCAGAGATGTTCAAAACAATTCAAGTGACATGTCAAGGCCCAATAAAGCTTTTATACTGGAGTACTTGTTATTATAGCAGGAAATATGTGCTAACACCCAATTTGTGGATCCTTTTATCATTTCAAACCATGATGGCAGGGATTACAATAACAACACTTACAGGATGTCAGGCATTACATCTTTGATACCATTGTTAGAATGGGCTCAGCATTTCAACATACACAAACATCCAAAAATGCAGTGCATAAATTCTCATGCTCGAGTTCACGACATATCTTAGGGTATCCTCCACATGCATGCAAAAGACCATGACCTTAGGTTGCAATTCCACATGAATCAACTGCATAGTGCACGAAGTGCAGGTTCGTTTCAATTTCACTAGGGAGGTTATCCAGAAGCTAAAATGGATAGGATCTCTAGAGAAACAAAACATTTAACCGAACCGAAACTCCACAGCATGCAAAATACTAAAAATGAGGAGCAACATTCGCATAACTTACTCGCCAAAGCGTCGTACTCTGAGCCGTTTATTCTGCAGGTCTCTGTCTTCATCCTCTTCGTCGAGATTGTCCCACCCAGCCTCCACACTGCCACCCGCATGGTGGCCATCTAGGATACCACCCAACATGTCATGGAAGGCGAGAGAAGAGATGGATTGTCCGCCCAAGGCCCTTTCCGCAGCCTGCGAGCTCCCAGCGGCGTCAGGGTTCCACTCCGGCAGAACCGCCGTCCAGTTAAGTGAGCGGGGAGCGGGCTCCTGCCGCGGCGGCAGGTGCCAGCCTCGCCGCCCCAGCGACAGCGCGAGTTCCAGTTCCTCCCGCACCTCCTCATTCCCATCTTCCTCCTCGCCCGCGCCACCGCCAGCGCCCTCCACGCCCTTCATCCGGCCCCCATCCGCCATGCCCTCAGACCAAACCAAACCCTAGACCCATCCCCGGCGCCATTTCCGGCCGCCCAGACCCCGAACGCGCCTCCCCACGCGTAACCCGACGGAACTCACCGATTTGACACCACGGCACGGTGAATTCCCACCGGATTCGATCGAATCGGCCTGGCCCAGCCCCGCACCGCACGGCCACCGGCAGTGCTGGCTGGCGCGCACGACACGGGAGCGAGTCCTCGGCGAGGTGGCCGGGGGCTGCGCCTCGTCGCGTCCGTACACGTATTCTCGGTTGGGGCCGCACCAGCCGGGCGGATCTGCGCGGCGCGGAGACGGCGGTGGTGGCCGCAGGCTCGCGAGCGCTCAGGGAGCGGAATGGGGAGAGAGTGCGGGGGGATTGAGAGGGGGACGCAGATTCGGTGACATTGCCCGGTGACATTCCCGTGACATTGAGTCACCGACGTGTGGGACCCACGTCTTTCGGGCCCACGTGGCCCCCACGTCAGTGACTCAATGTCACCGGCAATGTCACCGGGCAATGTCACCGAATCTCAGTCCTTGAGAGGGACGGCTCGGGGACCGAGGGGCGCGGCCCTATTGTATGGTTCGGTGCTATTGACTGACGGGTAGGGCCAGGGCCATTGGGGCCAGATGCCAGTGAGGGGTAGTTTTCTGCTGGGCCGTGTTCTTGCGTGGGCTTTGCGCTTGCTCAGTGAGCCCAGGATAGTTCCGCTCTCGATTCAGGTTTGGGAGGGACTTGGGTGGGGGCTCTCTGCAGATGACATGTTCCTTTCGCTCAAAAAAAAAAAGATGACATGTTCCTTCACACAGCCGGTGACATGTGGGGTCCGTTAGTGGGGCCAAACGTCAGTGTGTAAATAGAGTACTAGGATTCTTGCTGTTTTTGGTTAGAGGTGCCTAACGTGTGCTTTGTTTGACTGCGGATTTGCCAGGAGACAGGGGAGGGACAGGTGGGCCCCATATGTCTCTCAACGGGGTGTGCTACCTGCAGACACATAACAAGGCGGCCCCATGTGTCATCCAGCTTGCTCCTCCGGTGGCTGCGACCACGGTCAGCTGTGATCTAAGCTTGACTTCGCACCGTTAATGTTGGTTGGTGGCTACCAAAGTGGCCAATAATCAAAGCCACATGCCAATTTCTACTTTCTAGTACTACTCTTAGAATATGCTCTCCTCCAAAGTACAAGTGCCTCTAGATGCAATGAACAAGCAATATACACTTGAATCTCACTCAATCTCACCAAGATTAGCAATCAAGCAAGAGAGATGAGTGGAGGGAGTTTTCTTAGCTCAAGATGATGCTAGAATGATCAAATGTGCAAGAAAGACGTCAAGTAACCGGCCACACCTCTATTTATAAGCTCCACTAAAGAATAGAGCCATTGGGGCTAGAAATCGGCTTCTTCGTGTGCGGCCGGGGACGTCCGACGCCTTAAACCACGCATGAAATGAAGGTAGGCGTTGGCGCCATACTCAGCGTCCAGGTGCTCCCACCGGCGTTCGACGCCACACGGCGTTTGGCGAACCGGTCCCGCCGCGAGCTCTCTCGAACTCACGTCCCGTGCGCTACGGACGCGCCGATTCTGGCGTCCGATGCTCCTCCTCCGCACCGCCAAGCGGTCTTTCAACATCGGCCGGCGCCGGGTTTGAAACCCTAGCGCGTCCTTAAAAGAGCACCGACGCGGCGCCGGTGTCCGGCGTAGCTTCCTCAACAAATTTTCGTCGTGGCGTTGTCGCCTTCTCTTCAATCCAAGTTTCACGGTTGTCTCATGTGCCAACACCATAGATGTACATCTCCATAGCTCATGTGTTAGCAATTTGAAAACCATTTTCAAGGGAGAAGTTAGTGCGCTAGATTCTAATGCATATGCAAGTCACAATGAAGCTAGAGGCACTTCAAATTTGGATTAGCCATGGTATTCCCCTCTTGATAGTCGGTTATCTATCCAACATGTGATCACACTCTCTATAGTGTCTTGATCACTAAAATTCAAAAACCTATCAAGTATTTGCCTTGATCTCCGGGTCTTTGCTTTTCTAATGAGTGAGCTTAATGATCCATCATGTCTATTACCATAGTCCATGTTCATGATCATGTAGCTCCACACCATCCATGTTATCCTATCTCATAAGCACACTTAGAGTAGATGATTAGCATAATAGGGTTGCATCAATTGCCAAAACCAAACATGAGATTTCATCCATGTTAGATGCATGCCAGATTCATGAAAACTTATTTATGTTTTCTATTTCAAAATTAAGTTTAGGAAATGTCATACTATCAAGGGGCACATAGGTTTGGTAGCTTAAGGTGATTAATGCTCAAAATCCATCCAATTAACTAGATATCCACCTAAGCAAAACAAAAGGTAGATGTCTCAATTCCTTTTCTATTATGGACCTTCGTGAAAGATCCAAAACTGAGCACGCGTTAGTTCCTCATCTAAGTGTAGAACTTCCACATTTATCCTAAATATCATTTGAAAAGGTGCGGGTTTTAAATAGTCTTTGTCACTTCCTCTAATGGTCATTGACGAGTATCTAAAACATGGGTTACCTAAACTCACCTTTGAACGCGATGATAACCGATTAACCCTATAACTAATTCAACCAATCAATTAGGGGTACAAGCGCTACACCTAATCAGGGTGCACATGCTCGTCACCCTTCCCTCTCCATCGGATATCGTGCTAAGAACCTGTAAGTGCAATCAAGCTCTATGTGGGTTTTGGCGTTGATGACCACCGAATTAGGGAACTAATGAGATTTGTGGAGAGGATATGCAGGAAATAAAATAAGGAGTTGGTGTACAGGTCCAAAGGCATCTCATGAGCTAGATGATGGTGTTTTCCGAATCAAGGCATTTAAATTCTTTTATCTTTTGAATCTTGAGTTTAGGAAACTCCATGCTATCAAGAGGGATCCTAGGACTCCTGGCTACATGTGAACTAAATGCTCAAAGCTCCAATCCAACCAAAAACACAACTCCGAGCCAAAACAGCCAGCAGAAAACACTTTTCACTCTTATTTGTTATGGCGCGCCGACAAGATGCCGCAGCGTTTAGTGCGGCAATGCCACACTTAATCGACCGTTGGGAGCCATCGGGTATAAATACCACTCCTACCCTTCCACAACGGTCACTGGTTCACTTCATCTCCTACCTCAAGCGAGAAAGCGGGGGAACCTCACCTTTTGCTCTCTCTCACTCCTCCATTGAAGCACCTTGAGCTCCCCACTCAATCTCTCACTTCACACCACAGATTCTTGAGAGAAAAGGCAACAAATTTCGATTGGAGACCGGATCTACTACTTCCTCCACTCAAAAGAGCATTTGGTTCACGTTTGGCCGGAACCTAGGGTTCTTTACTCTTGGAGCTTGCTCCTAGACGGCTAGGCTGAAATCACATGTTTGGTTTTGGAAATTGATGACACCTTAGTATGCTAATCCTATTGCTCTAAGTGTGACTTAAGAGATAGGATACATGGATGATGTGGAGCATGATGATCATGAACATGGACGATGATGATGGACATGATGGATCGTCAAGCTCAATTGTCGGGTTGAAAGGAACCCAGAGATCAAGGCAAAGGTATAACTTGATAGGGTTTTCTTTCGGTGATCAAGACACTATAGAGAGTGTGATCACATTATAGGATAGATGGCCGACTATCGAGAGGGATGCCCACGACTAATCCTTTGATGAAGTGCTACTAGGTCCATTTGACTTGCATATTGCATTTAGGATGGAGAGCACTAACCGTTCTTGCCTAATCGATCGCGACTTGCTAACATACATGATATTGAGATCATCTTCGAGGTGTTGGCAACTTATGGCAAGAAGAAGCAAGGTTGAAGCAAAGGCGACAACAAAAGCGATGAAACTCACAGGAAGGGGTGATTGGGCCCGCGTCGGCGGGGACGGCCGTTTGCCCGGACGGTCGGTCGAGTGGGTCCGGTCGACAACAGAGCATGTTTTTTGGGCTCATCTCGGGACTTCAACCCGGACGCATGAAAGAAGGATCCGGTCCACGACCGGATCGTCGGCCGGACGCGCATGGCGTTGGTCGTCACCGTTGTGGGGGCCTTGTCGTCTCTCTTGTGACGGGCCCTTCCGGACGATGGCGACGGACGGCTGGACCGGACCCATTTGGTGAGTCCTGGTCGAAGGCGTCCCGATCCAACGCTGCGAAGAGCCCATTTGAAGATCAACGGCTATGTTTTTGGGTGGGCTATATATATACTTGGATGGCCAGTTTCTAGAGCTCTCTTGCACATTTTGAACACTCCTAAACTCTTATGAGCTTGAGATACTCCACTCCACTCATCTCTTCATCCAAACTTCGAATCTTTGGTGAGATTGAGAGTGATAGAAGTGCATTGCATTGTTGATTGCATCTAGAGGCACTTCATCCTTCACTACAAGAATATCGATTTTTTATGACAAAACGACCTCGTGATGAGGCCTAAAATCGTCATATAATGTACCATAATATGGCGAAAACCTTGATGTCGTCACAAAATTACAGGCACCATCACTATTTGTGACGGAAGACATTTGGTCGTCACATAAGAGTGCACTATGTATGACGCTTGGTTTGCTTTTATCACGAGAATGTGATAGCGTGTGCAAACCTTGGCGGATGGGGATTTCGTGGCGGCATTTTATGCTTTTTGTGACATTGGCGATTTGTCACATAATATTTATAAATAAAAATTAGCCGCGGTGCGAGGCGTGCGAATCGAACCCGGGACCTCACGTCTCACGGGCTTAGATGCATCCGGCCCGACCCGCTCGTCGCCTTGGGCTTGTGTATGGTTTAAATTATTTTTGGTATATGTAACATCTTATTAACAACAGGTTGCTCCAAAGTTTTATAGTTTGTCCCCTTAGGGTTTCCCTCGATCAACCCTTCACCGCGTCCGAGATCCACCTCGCTCCTTCCTCTTCCTCTCAACGCCGCACGCCCCCGTCCCGTCGTCGAGCTTCCTCTTCGCTCATTGTTGACATCTCTAACGCGATCCATATCTAGGGCGGTGCCAGAAATGTATAAATGGTATCTATCTAATAAGTTAGCTTGGATATGGAGTTAATCTCACATTCCAATAAAAGTTAGATCGGAGAGTTAGACGGAATTAGTTATGGTGTATGACTCAGAACATTATCGATGGTAGAGTTAATCTCACCACGATAGGCACAAAAGTTGTACCACACATTCTAGCATTGCCTCTGAAACTAGTCTGTCACCCTAGCTCACAACGCTAAAGAAATACATGAACAGATATTCTTTATATGACACTTGAAACTCTTGCAATAATAATATAATTCTTGTATCTACAAAGCGCCTGAGATAGAATTACCCAATTGTAACACTTCACGAGGATTCTATCCGGGTATCGTATTTATATTCTACCGAAAAGGAGAGGGGGTAGGCTATGGGTAGGTTGATGATTTAATGATGATTCACTTGCGGTGGTGTAATGTAGAGTAAACCATATGCATCATACTAAACTCAAACTAGGTAAATCACAAGATAAAGATAAATAATAATAAATAATAATGATAATGATAATAACATCAAGTCAAAGATCATGGTATGTGTTGACATTTTTGTTATCCTATACTTTTATATGTCAACAAGAGATGAAATAAGGACATAAATTGAATAAATACTAAGTTGAGAGGTTTATACTAATGAATTCCACAAGTTTTGGTGAATTATGTATTTCGAGGGACTTAACAGATAAATGAGAGAAAGATGGAGAAAGTTAGGAATATACAAGACATATGATGACAAGACTTGACCGTGAAGCAACTCAACCCGAAAAGTGAACTAAAACATTCTAGAAGGTACGGAGGACACGGAAGGAACGGGCGAGGAGGAGGAGGCGCGGATCTTGGCGGCCCGATCCATATTTGGCCGGTAGCCGGGTGGGACCAAGAAGTAAACAGGACTTCTAGGTCGGTTTACCACCGACTTTGTGGTTGTATCTACGCCGTTGTTGAAGGTCGGTTTGATCCAATGGTCATCGTTCATCACCAAGGCCTATATAAGAAGACCATACGCCTCTGGGGTTAAACCCTAACTC
Organism: Hyparrhenia diplandra; assembly: GCA_015847255.1. Lineage (NCBI taxonomy): Eukaryota > Viridiplantae > Streptophyta > Magnoliopsida > Poales > Poaceae > Hyparrhenia > Hyparrhenia diplandra. Next base: position 206,509 of record JADLZK010008575.1, read on the forward strand.
ATACTATTTCATTGTAATCCATTATCAACCAAAGTCAGGCGAAGTAGAAGAGAGTTTCTCCAACAGAGATTAGAGTTAGCTACTAGTACTAGTTCTAGTTCTAGTTCATCTAGTTCTAGTTCATCCAAGTTGATTAGCAGACAGATACAATTAGAGCTGGGTGTGCCTACCCAGAATTCTCGATCTTCAAGTATTACGGTATGAATTATATTGTATCTATGACTTTGCACTTTATTAATAATATGTGTTTGTTTGCTATGTTCTTACTTTATTCTAATAGTATCATTGATATAGATGTAGTTTATGATAGATATATGTATCTATTCGTAGAGCGCCTAATTCAATACTCGAGTGGGTTAGGTGGTAAAGATATTTATGTAAGCGTGGTGCTTATATATGATTTACCTATGAATGCACCTTATATTAGGGCCGTGTGGTAGATCGCGGGAGTGACAATCCCGGTCTGTTGAGTCCTTTGGAATCCACCCTCCGTTTATAAGACACGTGGACATTGATTATGGGGAATATCTTGTTTCGCTCTTGATTTTCCCACGATAGTCGTCGGGATACATGATCTAGAGTTTACTATGCTATAGATGATAACATATGCCTTAGAGTAGATGTAATGACTTAGTAGATTAAATGCTATAGATGAATTACTGTCTCTTAAAGTAGTCCAATGTTAAGTCTAACTTAGTAGTTATTCTCTGTCTCGTGTGTGATGCCTCTGCCTTTATTTATCATTATCATATTATTATCATTATTGGTTTACCCCTGCTAAAGTAAGCACTAGTAAATGAAGTTCTCATAAGTATGCCACTTATTAATTATGTTAGTACCCACCTTTAGATTATTCCTCCCCGTGGTAGAATATAAATGACAAAACCTGGATTACTCCCGATGAAATGCTACTGATGGTATTTATATCCGTAAACTAAGCATAGACTTTTTATATTTATTTTCTTAGATTGCGGACAACACATATCACAAGTATCACATATGTATTTTCTAGCATTTCTGGCTGGGGATGACAACCTAGCACATAGTAGTGTTAAGAGATGAACCACACTGAGTTTCTCGATGGCTTATAGCCTTAGGTGAGATTAACTCCACCTAAAGTTATAGTGACGTAAGATTTACCAACAAGCATTTACGCGCATTGTTTAGGGAGGAAATAAAAGTTAGTTAGACATATTAATAAATGGAAACTTATGATGAGAATCTAAACTAGGTAGCTGCTTTAGCAGGCTTACCCTTGTTTTTCTTTTGTTTATTTTATATAGGGTTTATCAAATAATTCAAGAGAGCATATATCGGATTTTTGAAGCTATGGCTAGAAAATCCCTACGAGAGTTCTCTCGCTCCAAGCACCGAGAACATTAAATGCAAGGACCAACTGCTTGCAAATTAAAGATCTTGAGTTTGAGCTCAAGCCAAGCCTCATCAACATGATACAAGCTACTCCATTCAGTGGAAAGATTCACGAAGATGCACGCTTACATCCGCGGAATTTTACGGAGATTGCCAACACCTTCTCACCTAAGGATGTTCCCCAAGATATCATATTACTCCGCTTATTTCCATTCTCATTGAAGGAAAAAGCGAAATCATGGTTCTACGCCAACAAAGAAGAAATTAAGAAATGGGATGAATGTTCTACTGACTTTCCTATCAAAGTTCTTTCCACGGGTAAAACCAATGCCCTACGAGGAAAAATTATCAATTTCCAATGTGCGAGAAAGGAGAATCAATTCCAGGTGCTTGGGAACGTTTACAAGAATACATATCGATTGCCCTCATCATGGAATAGAAGATTGGTTGTTCATGCAAGGATTTTATCATGGATTAACACAAAGAGCACGAGAACAACTTGATGCAACTGGCTGAAGGATCATTTTTATCACTCACTCTTGACAAAGCCGAAGCACTCATGAATAAGATATCAGAAAATCAAATTTTGGAATCAAGACACTCAACACTACCATCGGATAGAAGAAGTCCCTGAAGAAATAAAAAGTAATATCAAGCAAGATGGATGTGTTATTTGATTGGCTTGAGCGAAGAGCTAGAGATAAGCAGGGGAAAGCCAAGATTTACAAGACTATATTAGTGCATCAAATTCAAGCGTGGCTATTAACAACTCAACATCAACTCAATCACAAGAACGAAGGTTACAACAGCTACTCAACAACCCAGGTAAGTATAAAGGTAATGTCCCTAGAAACCCATTTTTAAGAGAATTAATTGAGGAACAAGATAAGTTAAATAATGTTCTTCTTAAGAAGCTTGTTGCTCATGATAAAATATTAGAAGATATAACTCTTAAAATGGATAATTTTTCTGTTGCTTTTAAAGATCAAAGCATCTTTTTAATAAAAAAGATAGAAAATCAAATAGCAAAGTTATCTGCTGCAAAATCATTTGCTACTAACCTTGAGCGGGTAAATAATATTACTACAAGAAGAGGTAAATCTACACGTGATCCTGTTGACCCAAGAAGGATAATTGAAACAGCGGTCGAGGACACCAATTACGGCACTGCGGCACCGGCAAAGAACAACAACAAGACTGTGGTACAACCAATTAGAGAAGAAGAAAGTGATGACATAGAAGATTTGACTCAAGAACCTCAAATGACACAAGACTTTCATGATGCAAATCTCTTACCATATCGAGAAGAAACCATGAACCCCAAGTGGATGATCGGTTTACAAAGTTTATGGAGGTAATCCGAAGTTATATATCAACATACCTCTACTAGACGCTATTCAAGTCCCAACCTAAGACCACTACCCACTACGGAGGTGATCAAGTTAATGGAAGAATGCAAAGGCGGCTATTCTTAATATATTGCCACATAAGATGACAGATCCAGGATACCCCGTAATTAATTGTTCAATTGGAGATCATCACTTTCCAGCACTTTGTGACCTTGGAGCAAGTGTTAGTGTAATGCCCAAGTCTGTCTTTGACAAACTTAAGCATACAACCACGGAGCCAACTTCAATATCATTACAAACTGGCGAGATCAATCAATCGGATACCCCTCGGGGAATTGCGAGAAAAAATGTACCAATAAATATCGAGAGGATTCTTTATACCGTGGATTTTGTAGTTTTGAATATGCCACCGGACTCCAGAGTATCAATCATTCTAGGGCGACCTTTCTAAGCACGGCCAATGCACACATCAATGTCATGGCCGGAGAGATTACATTCAACTTAAATGGAAAGGAAGAGAAATTCGCATTCAAACCCGGTCGAGCTTAGCTTGACGGCAAATAAGATTGAATCGAAATTGAAGAAGAGTCATCATCGGTACCATCTCGAACCGGAGAATGCACGTAATAATTAATAAATTTTTGGGAAGTCAGTTCGAGGACTTTAACTATAGACATTTATCGGAAGGTAAGTCAAGTAATTATCTATATTTACTTTACTATACATTTACTTACAGAAAATCTATGCCCCCATATAAATAATTTTTTGATTGTGTCACAACTCGTAAAAATATTTATTGTGGAGGCTCAAAAATATTTATTCTTGCATTATCATTTTTACTCCTGCATTTATATATTGAAAATACAAAAATAGAGTCACTATGTGATGGGTCCTACATGTCATACACTACCTTCCATATTTCACCTAACTTGGACAAGACATATACCACTCAAACCTCACCTACCACCATGCACCACTCTCTGCCAATCTTTTCCACCGAAAAACCCACTTAAAACCAAGGCATTGGGGTGAGCAATATCTTTGCATGAAGGTGAGTGGGAGAGGACCCACCACCATGGTGGCGGCGCCATCACCACCGGTGGCCGCCAGCCTCGAGCTCCTCTATAAAAGACCCTTTCGTCCCTCGCTTCTTCATCACACCAACATTCCTTTGCTCAACATTTCAGGTTTGCAATTCGAAGTTCTAGTATCCGAGAAAGCTTTGTAGTAGAGAGAAAGAGAAGTGAGAAGGAGAAAGTAAGTTCTCGTAGCAATAGAAAGGTTTCTTGAGAGAGGAGAAGATCTTAAGAGCACTAGAATAATCAAGAGAAATTAGTGGAGGTACTTGTCCATATGGAGTAATCAAGATAAAACTTTGTTAGGGAAGTTACGTCCAAATAAAAACAACCTCTTGATCTTTCTTTCGGACGACTAACCCCCGGACGACTAACTTTGGACCGGTGATTTCTAACTTTTTATTCTAACCCCTCCATTAGTCTCTTGTTTGTTTTGTTTGTGAGTTAACATTTTGCGGGATGAGCTTGGAAGTCATTCTTTGGAAGAAGATCACAACGTCTCAAAAACTTGGAGAATCATCTTCCGAGCCCCATCGAGATGAGCTATGAACGAGCAAGATGTGCCACCACATCCACCCTCCCCGCCGATAAGAAGGTTGACTTCGATTCACACCTCAAGTTTCATGGACAATACGAGAAAGCAAGGTACAATCAATTGAAGGGTCGTAAGTTCACTCACACACTCCTGAATTCGACCATGATCTTCTAATCCGCAGGTATGGATGTTGAATTTGCTCATATTTTTCGCTTTTTGGGCTGGGAAACTTTTGCGAAAATCACAGAGGAAGGTTCTAAGTTTTTAACCATAGAATTTCTTTGCACCCTTCGTTGCACTGATGAAGGAGTCACATTTAGATTCTTCCAACAACAATATTCTCTCACTTGGAGAAATCTAAGTGATGCACTTGGTTTCTTACACTCTTGTGTCATGGACTTAGATGTAGCTTTAGACGATTTCAACCAAGCAACTGTTTGGAAAGACCTGACCAATGTAGATGCATTTTTGGATGCAAAAGCCAGAGACTTACACTTACCCACCTTTCGCTTCTTCCATAAATGGATACTTTTCACTCTTTTGCCTAGAAAGGATGGTCATAATGTTAGAGTAGGAGAGTTACAATTGATCTATGCAGCTATAAAGAGAAGACAAGTTTCACCGATATACATGTTAGTTCAACATTGGATAGCTGTGCCATCTCTCCTAGGAAATGTCAATTGTACGTCACTTATCACTAGAATTGCCAACCACTTAGGACTCTTGGATGATAATGCTCATGTTGCCTATATAAGGGATGATAGACCTATCATAGGTTTTGATTTCTTTAGTAAGGGACATATCTTGAAGAAAATTGGAAGTACTCTTGTCATGACCCATGCTACTGTTGGGGAGATTCATTTACCTAACCCTGAACTCTCCATATATCGGTGTGCGGTCTTATTCGTTGAGTGTGCGAGGCACAACCAATTAATATCTGAGAGAACCATGCCAACTCGACAGACACGTGCCCATGATCCATTTTGGACATGAGCGGACCAAGACCACAAGAAGAAAGCATTTGGAGGATATCGGCCATGGACCTACCCTACACCTTCACAAGCGGATTCTGATCGGCCGATCGGTCACCCATATTTGAACAAGGAGGCCCGAACGGCGGGGGTGGTGATGCTCATATTCATCGAGAAACTTATCGTGGAAGTGGTTACTTCTACGATACTCCGTGTACTTCACAACACCCTACTCCCCGAACCACCTCGTAACTCTTTTGCGAGGATATGATGCATATGCGTTCCAAAGGGATGTACAACACCATCCTAGACATAAGGCATGACCAGGTCAACCAAGTACAACTATCGAGAGAATGGAATGCCCGGACGGACGAGAACATCACCGACATCGGAGATACCATCGAGCAATGAGAATGAAGAAATGAGTGTCATGCGTGGCCGCCGCCGCCGCGGGCGTCGCTGAACCCCCTGAATCAACACCGGCTTGGGGAGTTGTCCCCGTTTGGCCGAGGTAAGTCCCTATGACTGGGCAGTTATCTATTTTTATATTTTTAATTCTATATATATTATATATGGTCTATTTAAATTTGCTTTTTTTTTTTTTGCTAAAAAAAATGAATAACCATGAAAAACCAAATAAAAAGAGTGTGTATAATTAGTTTGTTTTAAGTTTATTGTTTAAATAAATTAGTAGCTATCTCTTGGAGATGATGAATAGTTGCTCTGTTTTTATTTTCTTACAAATACCTATCATTGGTTTAGAATTCTCCCATGCTAAAAATAAAAATTGATTGAACTTGAGAAATTTGCTTTGAGCTTGAAATTGCGTGGGAGCATACATCGAGCTAATCTAGGTAATTGGCGGATATGATATGAGATAGTCTCGAGCCGCTATTTATCTTACTCCTAGTTGCACTAAATTCGGAGGTTTGATTTGTGAAAATCGAAAATTGCATGATGAGTTTCCTATATGATGAGAGAGTTCTAAATTCCTACCACTGACCATATACATGTTTCTAGAACGGGGAAAATCTCTTTTATCATTCATTACTTGTTTAGTATTGAGTTTAGTCAACCATTTAGACCCTTGGGAGCTTGTCATACAATTCCACTTACACATCTCCACTTATTCCACACCATATACACACCACATACCCTTCACCCATTTGCTAGCCATAAAAAATGTTTCACTCCTATCCTAGAAGTAAACACCAAAAATATTATTCATCTCTATACTTATTCTCAAAATCCCATTTATGCTCCATGTGTTTTATTATCTCTCAAATATCTGTTTTGACAAAGAAGAAACTTTGGGCTATGCTTAAAAAAAAAGAAAAAAAAAAAAAAAGAAGGGGGGATGAAAAATGGACAAGTGTCCTACGAGGCGAGTAGAGCCTACCTCCCTAAAGAGATGAAAAATGAACACAAGTTCGAGGGCGAGTAGAGCCCACATCTCTAAATAATAAAAAAGAGAGAAAAATGGACAAAAGTCCGAGGGTGAGTAGGACCCACCTCTCTAAAAAGAAAGAAAGAGAAAAAATAAAAGAGTAAAAAAGGACGAGTGTCCAATTGAAAACAATGGGTACTTAGATGCCCGCCTCTGAAAAAAAAAAAAAAAAAAAAAAGAAAGAAAAGCTAGCCCAAGTTCTCTTTTGTGTCTTCTTAAAAAATTAAAAAGAGAGGTCAAATTTTTCAAGAAGGAGCATAGTAGAATTAGAATCATTATATCCTATCACCACCACATATCCACCTCACAAATACATTCTATATATATATTCACATTGTATGACTTGTTCCTTTGGATCCGTTGTTTGACTTTACAATATATGCTTTGCAAGTATGTATCTTTTGTCTCCCATCTAAGAGCTCTAGATATAAGTTTTAGTAGATAGGTTGAGAGAAGACATGATACATTTTACCATGTTCCATAAATACCATATACCTTTTGAGAAGGCACCACATCATTGCCTTGGTAAGGATCCAAAAATACCACATATGAGAGACTTGAAAGAGTCATACAATGGAAACTCCGAGTTTTATTTTGAAAAATTTATAAAAACTCGCAACGTAGGTGAAATGAAGAGTTTGAGACATAGTGCTTGACTTGATTGTTCTATCTTTCAATTACCCAAGATTTAAGTGTAGATAAAAGCCCCATGTTGTTCAAAGAAAGATCGAGAATGTTTCACCTATCTTTGGAGGAGAATTTTAGATTGATGACATGTGTATTTGTGAGATAATAATTCATTGTAGCAACTCTGATCCACTCTCGGTGAAAAGCTTTGCTAAGAGACTAGCAAAGGTTAAGCTTGGGGAGCTTGTTGACTTTGTTATCCTATACTTTTATATGTCAACAAGAGATGAAATAAGGACATAAATTGAATAAATACTAAGTTCGAGAGGTTTATACTAATGAATTCCACAAGTTTTGGTGAATTATGTATTTCCGGGGACTTAACGAGATAAATCTGAGAGAAAGATGGAGAAAGTTAGGAATATACAAGACATATGATGACAAGACTCGACCGTGAAGCAACTCAACCCGAAAAGTGAACTAAAACATTCTAGAAGGTACCAGAGGACACCGAAGGAACCGAGAGGCCGGGGGGAGGCTCTTGCTTGCGCCGCCGATCCATATTTGGCCGGCCGCGAGGGTGGGGCCAAGAAGTCGACCTCAGACTTCTAGGTCGGTTTACCACCGACTTTGTGGTTGTATCTACGCCGTTGTTGAAGGTCGGTTTGATCCAATGGTCATCGTTCATCACCAAGGCCTATATAAGAAGACCATCTCGCCCCTAGGGTTAAACCCTAACTCATACTATTTCATTGTAATCCATTATCAACCAAAGTCCATTTAAGTAGAAGAGAGTTTCTCCACCGGAGATTAGAGTTAGCTACTAGTACTAGTTCTAGTTCATCTAGTTCTAGTTCATCCAAGTTGATTAATGACAGATACAATTAGAGCCGGGTGTGCCTACCTGGAAATTCTCGATCTTCAAGTATTACGGTATGAATTATATTGTATCTATGACTTTGCACTTTATTAATAATATGTGTTTGTTTGCTATGTTCTTACTTTATTCTAATAGTATGATTGATATAGATGTAGTTTATGATAGATATATGTATCTATTAGTAGAGCGCCTAATTCAATACTCGAGTGGGTTAGGTGGTAAAGATATTTATGTAAGCGTGGTGCTTATATATGATTTACCTCTGAATGCACCTTATATTCGGGCCGTGTGGTAGATCGCGGGAGTGACAGTCTGTTGAGTCCTTTGGAATCCACCCTCCGTTTATAAGACACGTGGACATTGATTATGGGGAATATCTTGTTTTCGCTCTTGATTTTCCCCGATAGTCGTCGGGATACATGATCTAGAGTTTACTATGCTATAGATGATAACATATGCCTTAGAGTAGATGTAATGACTTAGTAGATTAAATGCTATAGATGAATTCCGTCTCTTAAAGTAGTCCAATGTTAAGTCTAACTTAGTAGTTATTCTCTGTCTCTGTGTGTGATGCCCTACGCCTTTATTTATCATTATCATATTATTATCATTATTGGTTTACCCCCGCTAAAGTAAGCACTAGTAATGAAGCTCTCATAAGTATGTCACTTATTAATTATGTTAGTACCCACCTTTAGATTATTCCTCCCTGTGGTAGAATATAAATGACAAAACCTGGATTACTCCCGGTGAAATGCTACAAATGGTATTTATATGCATTAAACTGCGGATAGACTTTTTATATTTATTTTCTTAGATTACTTGACAACACATATCACAAGTATCACATATGCATTTCCTAGCATTACCTTTGGGGATGACAACCTAGCATATAGTAGTGTTAAGAGATGAACCACACCGAAGTTTTCTCGATGGCTTATAGCCTTAGGTGAGATTAACTCCACCTAAAGTTATAGTGACGTTAGATTTACCAACAAGTATGCCACTAGATGGTGTCATAATAGGCTAAATATCATGGTATAGGTAGAATAGGATGGAATATTCCCAAGTTACTCCTAATTATATGTCAATGCATACTACAATTAGTGCAATACATCTAGTCATCATCGTATGAAAGTATTATATCTACACATGGTGAATATTACTAAGGAAGATTAGGAACAAAACCAACCTACCATAGTAACAAAGTTCAACTAGCCCTACATTCGGGGTGGACTCCAAAGGACTTAATGGGAGTGTCACATCCACGATCTACCACACGTCAGGAATATAGGGTGATGTCGCAGGCAAACGTTGTATAAACACCACGTGTACACATTGTCGACCACCCACATAGTGATCATCTACATGAGCGCTATACGACTCCATGCTTGAATATAAAGACAAACATACTAAACTAAATATATAATCATAATAAGCATGGAAACATATAAATAAGAATATAATCATTAAATAGAATAAAGTCATAGCAATTGTATTCTAACTAAATACTTACAATGGTGAATACAAGAGAGAAGCCATGAGAAGCTCAGCTCCCACTACTTCTTGACGATCAGGAATTCAAGACAATACTTGACTTCCTCTATAACTAGCCTAGATAGCTATTGCTCTTGTTATGGTGGAACTAGGGCTTAAGGTCTTGACTTGGGGTCTTGGAGTAGAATGACTTCGAATGAATTAGGGTTTCACCCAGGGGTCAGGGGGTCTTGTTATATAGCCCCGGAGGATGCACGACAGCCCTTGGATCAAACCGACCTTGATGGATGGACTAGATTACTCCTCATAGGTGGTGGTGAACCGACCTTGAATGGGAGGCTGACAGGGGCCCTACTAGGGCGGCCGTCGCCAGGCTCTGCCAGGTGGGCCCCACCTTCCTTGTGGTGCTCTCTAGTCTCTTCTGGAATGTTCTAGTGTAGGTTCCACGTTGGGTTACGTCAGCGTACGTCTTTATGTCGTAGGGCTTGCAAACTCTTGGGCATTTTCTGTTTAATCCCTGAAAAATATATAAATCACCAAAACTAGTGGAATCATGTTAGTCAAGCCCCTATACTCTGTTGATATCCATTTTAAGCCGTTATTTTTGTTTTAAAAACCTCTATATTTTATACTATAAGGTATACCAATGTTGACGTTTCTTAACGCACCTGAGATAAATCCGCAAGTTTATTTAATTGTCGTTGTAGCTTTCACCCGGAAATATTCGGGGTATCGTATTTTCCACGAGGAGCAGTTTGCGCTCTAATCTTTGAGCGGGGGCCACCCTAGGATAACTATGGATAGAGAGGTATCTTTATGGGCTTAGGTTTCAGGCGAGGGATTTCTAGGGCTTGTTATCTCCTTGCTTTGCACGGCCAACGCCCGGCCGGGCGGCAGAGGCAATTAGCTCTACGACACGGCCCGAGCGTGGGGGGATTTCAAGGGGACGGACAAGGCTTGTCACGACCAAGCCGCCTACCCCCCTCAACCATGGGATGCACCGCAAAAGGTAGGTGAACGCTAGCCCAAACACCACGTTTGCACTACCATCCACAACTCTTGGGTCGATCAAGGTTCCCCGGTCAAAGAGTTCCTTCTCCAAGAGTTACGACCGAAGGTACGACTACCAATCCCGCAAGTCTATAACAGCTAAGATAATATACTTGAAGAACAATAAGCCGAAAGATAATCACAAGCTTTCTCACCAAAGTGTAAGTAGCTTGTAGAGGTACAAGCGAAGCGGGTGCCGACAACTCCGACACTCCGACTTCCTAGGAACCGCGGCTCACCAGGGACGGACCGACAACTCCAGGTAGAAGGAACCAGACTTCCTTCTAGCCTTTCCTCTCTCACTCTCCATTAGAACTAAGAGGGGGAAGAAGAACAAGAATGGAACTCTCTCCTCTCTATTACATTGTGGCTCTTCCTTGTGTTGTGTGGAATTTGTGTGTGTTCAATGAGGGGGGCGAGAGCCTCCTTTTATAGGTAGAGGAGAGGGGCCTCTTTGGAAGATGGCCATCCCCACATGGAAGGAGCAAAACCGACCTAGAAACACCTTCCAAATCTGCCAAACCGACCATCCAACGTCGGTAGTGCCCGTTATGGAAGGTAACAAACCACCTCCCCGGCTGGGCCCGAACCGCCTCGGCCCCGGTGCGGCCGCACCGGTGGTCTTGTAGCGCACCTCTTTGGGGCGCCACTGGCTCGGGCCTTAAGCCGTGGTGGCGTTGTTGGGCTGAAAAGTTGTAGGGCGGCGTTGGCTCGGCCCAGTTCTGCGTTTTTTGGTCCATTTCTCCCTTGGGCTTGATGTTCTTCGAGAATACGCTTTCGGGGGGCGCCTTTTGGTACTTTTTTCCACTTGTTTCTTATATAAATCTGCACAATAATAAATTGGACACTACAAGTGGAAATATGTGAGTTATAAATGTATATGAGTATGATAATGTATAGTTTCACCCCCTTTATGGTAGGATGTTGACGTTAAAAATGTGTCGTTAGTGACCATCAACAAACTCCCCAAGCTTACCCTTTTGCGTCCTCGAGCAAAAAAAGATAAGTACTTGGTTGTTGATCGGGGAGTTGCTACTATACCGATTACATTTCACAAGTGCGGGGTTATAATAAGATTTTCTACTAGAGTTTGGATAAAATGGCACATTTTTTTTCTCACCCTTTATTACCTTTCATCATAGCGGGGCTTCTTTAGCTTTTCTCAAAGTCTTGGGCGGTTGCCGGATAGAGCGGTTATAGTAGAAATACTTATCATTCATCCTTTTGATCAACTTTTTATCAGGGATTTATTTAGATAAATTTATTTTTCCGAGAACGTATGGGCTTTATATATATATATATTATTATTATTATTTTTTCTTTTGGAGAGGTGGGCTCTACTCGCCCTAGACTTTTGTCTTTTATTTCCTCTCTTTTTTTTTTTTAGAGATGTGGGCTCTACTCGCCCTCGGGCTCTACTCGCCCTCGGACACTTGTCCATTTTTCATCTCATTTTTTTCTTTCTTCTCTCTTCTCTTCTCTTTTTTTGTTAGCATAGCCCATATCATTTCTCTCTTTCTCTTTTTTTTAGAAGATTCCGGATGTCAAGTTTCTCTTTTTTGGACGAAATCATAGCAAATCTATTTGTACCATATCATACTTGGCAACAACTTAGACTAGATAGAGCCTATGCAACCCACATGAATCGGGTTCTTCAGGATGAGTTTTTAGACTTAGCCACTAAACCCAAACTTTAGAGAAATTCGAATTATAAACTAGGCACAGGCGAAACATAAGACAGAGCAACTATTCATCATTTCAACGAGGGACTAAAACTAAACATTTTCATAGCTCATATGTATAGGAATGGAATTTTTGTCTCCCTTTTTTTTATAGCATAACTCATCATTTCATAAGATAGAGAATATAATCAAAATGTGAGATACACGTTACCTTTCTTGGAGTCCTCCCCAAGCTAGCTCTCTACTTACCTTTTTATGGTTGTGCTAGCTTGTGCGCGCAATGATTTGAGTTGTGATTGGTCGCGTGGTTGGAGGCTCCCCCAAGCTTGTCTTTTGATGTCATCACCAAAAAACGGGACAAATAACTTGGGGTTGAAAGGTATATCCCCTCTTCTCTCATTTCTCCTCCTTATCTTCTCTCCCCTTTCTTTTATTATTATTATTAATGTGAGATGTGAGAGTGAGAGTTTTGCACAAACCACCGTTTTGAAGAAGAAGGAGTTAATGGTAGTCGTTCGTTTCGTCCTTCTCCGTCGTGAATTGCTCGGTGTTTGTGCATTTGTGTTGGGGAGATCTCGGATGGGTGTGCTTGTATGCTTGAGAGACCTCCCCCGCACTTATTCTTGTACCTACTTTATTTTAAACAAAGAAAACAAAAACAACAACAAACACATGGCTCTATCGGCAAGAATACCGTGGAGCCTTTATTATGAGAACTTTTTTTTTTTATTTGTTCACCTCATCATGACTCAAGCAAGGCTCATAAAAAGAGGCAGTGTAAGCATAGCCTTGACGTATCTCCAACATAAGATACTCCCATAGATCATGGCAACAAAACTCTAAGTTCATTAACCAAGCTCGACACCAAGTCAAAGTTTTGATTAAAGGAGATCATTTTAACCTAAGCACCACGCTTAATTTAAAAAGACCTATGAATGTATTACATGGGCCCATGTAGGTACACCCAAACTCAAAGCATGTGTCATGGCATGGGAAGCGTAAAGTTTTATTTTCATGGAGACAAGAAATGAGTGAGGAGATGGTGAACATTACCTTTGCATACCGAGTGTAAATACCGTCGGCATTTATGGATGAAGCATCGAGGTTGTTGCGGCGGTTTGCTTGATAGCTTCGCCCAGACGCATCTCAAGGCTAGGCCACACACACATGACATGTGTGCGGGCCATGGGCCTTGATGGTAGCAGCAAAGGATGAGTGGAGAGCCTTCTTGCTTGTTGAAGCCATGAAGGGTGGAGCGGGTAGCACATTAGTATTTATCGTTCCACGTGGGGCCAACCTACTCCTCTCTCTCTCTTATTATTATTCTTCTTCTCTTTTTTTTTTGACATCATTTTTTTTTTTTTTTCTCTCACTTTTTTTCACTTTCTCTCTTCTACTTTTTTTTATCTCTCTTTTTTTTTTTCTTTTCTCTCCATCTCGATTTCTTTTTTCTTTTCCTTTTCTTTTTTTTTAGCAAGGCAGGGTTGACATTATCTTTTATTCACCCTCATTTTTTTTTGTATGATCCCTTGGTGGATGGAACTTGGGATTGTCACCATCTTCCCCCATACTTAGACTTTTATGAAAAAGTCAAGTGTGCAAGGTCCGGTCTCCTCTTGAGGATGTTCCATCACCCTTGAACATCATAACTTTTTTTTTTTGTGATGTAGCCCTCATGTTCTCGGCGTCGCATGCCTCTTTGTTCTTCTTAATCGATCTCCACCTGAAATGGTTAGCGACAAGAATACCCAGAAGGTGCATACTAAGTTGATAACATATTCTTGCTTTTATTAATAAGAAGAGAGAAAGACTTTTTTGTGCTTTTTTTATGATAGTCCGGGGTATCTCCCTGGCGGTGCTTTCTTTTATGGTCGTAAGCTTGACCGTGGGAGAACTTCCTACAACCGATGGTGGTGAAGTTCCCAATTTCACCACTAAGAAGTTGGCATTACGCTCAAGCTGCAAGGTTAGCATCATCATGCTACTACGAGGTTTGCAACCATTCTCTTAAAAAGGTTTTCAAAGAGAATCAAGAGATGGTTGTGATCTTCGTCGAAGCATTCGGCTAGAAGCAAGACAAACTCAAGAAGACCCAAAGGTGAGCATGTAGGAAGTCTTAATTGACAACTTGTTATGCTCAAAAACAGATTTCCACTTGGTCTCAAGAGTTGTCGCCGTGCATGTCCATGGCACATGAGGGTTTATCCTCAAAAAGATGTGACATGAAGGATGAACATTGAATCTTTGACCATTGTCAAGAACAATGTTTTATCGGCGAAGGGACATGACTTGTGTTCGTGTGAGGGCGGACAGTGTTTCGTTTCACTAAGATGTGGAAACAACTTGGGTGAAGCGAATAGAGTTATGAACTTCGCCTCCTCGAGCGGGTTTTGGTTGGGAAGATGCTTCGCCTTTGGGATATGTCTAGGTGTGAGAGGCGGAAGCAATCTTTCCCAATCTTCTCATCACGGCTCTCCTCTATGGGTTTTTCGTGAAAAAGTTTTTTTTAGAGGGTAGCCTATGCGAAGACTGAAGTCAAGGATGAGATAGATATGAAAGTCTAAGTGCACCTCGGTTTACGAGGGTTACGTCATCATCCTTGAATTCAATCGCGAACTCCGGAAGGGCCGAAGCATTTCTTCCTTCGGTGTTCGTGGTTCGGGGAGAGGGCTCAATAGTCGGTTCAATGGCGGTATGAGGAATGGCTCGGACCGATGAGGGCTCCTCAATGCTTGACATGCCCTTAATATGGAGGGGAATAGGTTCTACAACGGGAGAAGCAAGCTTCTCTAGGATGTGTTCAAGAGTTTTCCTATGTTCCGTTGTAGGTTTACGTGCAAACAACCCTCCAACGGTCATGTCAAGGCATAGGGCAGCATCTATGTCAAGACCCAAAAAACATATGCAAAGGCACACTATCGGGTAATGACAAGTCTAAGCCAACATGTATAAACATTATAAATCTGGCCTAGGCTGCACCTATGGACTCCTTCTCATCCTACTTGAGATCGAGGATTGTCCTTGGTAGGCATTGATGGGGAAGAATGCTAGACAAAAATTGTCTTTGAGTTCTTCTCAGTCCCCATTCAAATTTCCTATGACAATAGTGTACTATTGTTTTGCTTTCCCTATGAGGGAGAGCAGAAACAAATTCCACATGTGAATTTCTTGGATCATGCTAGGAATTTGAGGCATGATCATAATTCCTCAAAATCTCGTAGGTGGCAACATAGATTTTCAAAATGGTCACCAGAGATGGAGTGCCCGAACCAAAAGTTTTTTTTAAAAAAAAATTAGGGTGAGTTCATAGCCAGATAAAAATTTTGGTTTTGAAAAAGATTGTGGCTCTTGTGAACTCCCCCATTGAAGCAGAAGGTTTTTGAAATGGAGTAGGCTTCATTTTGAAAAAAAAAAAAATAAATAACTATTTTTTTTAGATACAACACACGGGTGCGCTAGGCTCGAGAGAGAATTACGACAACCATTCCCCGCAACGGCGCCTTTAAAGCTTGTTGACATTTCTTAACGCACACGTAGATAAATCCGCAAGCGCACGGAATTGTCGTTGTAGCTTTCACCAGGAAATATTCGGGTATCGTATTTTCCACAAGGAATGGTTGCGCTCTAATCTTTGAGCGGGGCCACCCTAGGATTACTATGGATAGAGAGGTATCTTTATGGGCTTAGGTTTGAGGCGGGGATTTCTAGGGCTTGTTATCTCCTTGCTTCGGGCACCGGCCAACGCCCAACCGGGCGACTTAGGCAATTAGCTCTGACGACACGCCCGAGCGTGGGGGGGATTTCAAGGGACGGACAAGGCTTGTCACGACCAAGCCGCCTACCCCCTCAACCGTGGGATGCACCGCTAAAAGGTAGGTGAACGCTAGCCCAAACACCACGTTTGCACTACCATCCACAACTCTTGGGTCGATCAAGGTTCCCCGGTCAAAGAGTTCCTTCTCCAAGAGTTACGACCGAAGGTACGACTACCAATCCCGCAAGTCTATAACAGCTAAGATAATATACTTGAAGAACAATAAGCCGAAAAGATAATCACAAGCTTTCTCACCAAAGTGTAAGTAGCTTGTAGAGGTACAAGCGAAGCGGGTGCCGACAACTCCGGCACTCAGGCTTCCTAGAAACCGCGGCACACCGAGGGCGGGACCGACAACTCGGGTAGAAGGAACCAAACTTCCTTCTAGCCTTTCCTCTCTCACTCTCCATTAGAACTAAGAGGGGAAAGAAGAACAAGAATGGAACTCTCTCCTCTCTATTACATTGTGGCTCTTCCTTGTGTTGTATGGAATTTGTGTGTGTTCAATGAGGGGGGAGAGAGCCTCCTTTTATAGGTAGAGGAGAGGGGGCTCTTTGGAAGATGGCCATCCCCACATGGAAGGAGCAAAACCGACCTAGAAACACCTTCCAAATCTGCCAAACCGACCATCCAACGTCGGTAGTGCCCGTTATGGAAGGTAACAAACCGCCTCCCCGAATTTGGGCCCCTGTTGGCGGTCATTATCAAGCATTTAATACCACCAACTCAAGTTCATTCCAAGGGAAATAAACAATCTCATGGTGCATATGCATTCCTTTCTATCCTAGTTCCACTTGTATTGGTAGAAAACATGTTTTGCAGGTATAAAAGTGGAAACAAGTACGAATACGCCCAATCAACAATGAAAGCACAAAACCAGGATTGCGCCTTGTCAAGGGGAGGGCCAACAGTCCGAATCGAGCAAAAACGGGCCGATGCACCTATGGGACAATGAACCAAAGTGGGCCTCGAGACGACACGTGAAAGCCTGGCTCGAGCCAAGGCCAAGGGGGCCGGCCGGCCCCTGCGGCGGCCAAGCAGCGCACGGCTCCGATCCCGCCGCGGCTTGCTGACTTTCACATGCCGAAATGTTGAGGCGGGGAAAAGATGGTGCAAAGTTGTTTGGCGCCGGTTTCTCCAAAATGCCTACATTTTGGCCTCACTTCATGTATAAATAGGGGGGGCACACCCCCCCTCTAAAGGAGCATCATACACATCAATACACAACCATTCACTCACTCACCTTTCCACTCACACACTCCACTCCATCACTCACACTCGGTACACATTGGAGTAGAGGAAAGGAGCCAAGTTAGAATCGAAGGGAGTGAGAGAGGAGGAAGTGTGGAGAAGAGGAGTAGCGACCCCTCGTCTCGAGCGACGGAGTTCGAACCCTGTCGGCTCCCCGTCTCGCATTTGTACCTCTACGGATTATCCTCTTGGGTTTGAGTAAGAGATCCGTGTTCTATTTCTGATAATTATCTTCGAAGTTTAAATTATTACTTTAATTATACGTTCACGGTTCGTTGTTTACCATATCGGTAGATGCTCTAGTAGAGGACTCGATGAAGACGGATGCTCTCGCCAACGCTAGAGTACGTGACAAGTAGTGTAGGCGTGGTGTCTAAACTACAAGTCACCCTCGTTTGCCAATCGGTCCACGGTAGTGAGGTAGGCGGTGGTGGTGACAGCCCTGTTTGACCTTAGTATTCCTCCACGCCCGGTTGTGCGGTAGTGCGGAGGCCGGACCCTTCCGCGCACCGGGGAGAGCGGGTGGCTACGTGAACGATAAGAAAAAGAAGTAATTGACTTTAGGATAATCCGTAGTAGAAACTCACTACCCAGTTCACCCTTTCCATCTTCATCCCCGGTAGCTAGTCGAGCCGACTTAACACCCGTTCCTCGTGGAAATCGATACCCCGAACACTTCCGGGTGAAGTGCTACAACGGTATTTCCGTGCGCTTGCAGACTATTACGCTTACGCTAAGAAACACCAACAAGCATTTTCGGCGTTGTTGTCGGGGAATGGTTGTCGTTATAGTCTTCGAACCTAGTCTACCCGTGTATCCTACATTATCCATTTCCACCCCGCCATTAAAACAAAAATCAAAAAAATTATGGAGCACTCAACTATTGCAAAAACTGTCTTCTCCAAAGTGGCGAGCTCTTAGAACGCCCATCTTCTTGAAGCCCATCACGGCTTCGAGAGTTATGAGCTCATACGGCCTACTGGCCATGGTTCGGGATCAACCCTTCTCGGGTTATGATTATGAAAATCCATACCATCACCACGAGGGAGTTTGAGCAACTACGTGCTTGCCTCACCATTGAAGGCATGTCACAAGACACGTTGAGGTGGAAGCTATTCCCTTTCTCACTTGAGGAGAGAGGCGAAACAGTGGTTCGACCACAACGTAGGGAAGGTAGCGGTGATTGGGAGGAATTGCGGGCAAGGTTTTGCCAAGCTTTCTTCCCTATATCCCGAATTGCTTCCCTCCATCAAGAGATACTACGCTTCCAACATGGGGAGAAGGAGTGGTTAGGTGCGGCTTGGGACAGATTCTCAATTTTAACGAGGTCCGGTCCGGAACTATCCATTCCCGACCATGTGTTGCTTCAAAGCATTTCTGGCTGGGTTTGACTAAAGAGTCGCCTGCTTGAGTTAGACACGGCAGCGGGAGGGTCGTTTACACACAAAACCATAGAGGAAGGGAAGCCCTTTTAGACCGAATACTTGAAAACACCCCTCCTCTAGAACCCGTCCGTGTTGAGCCGGTGTCCGACGAGGTTTCGTCGCTTCAAGCCGAACCTCCGAAAATACCGGACTCGAACCAAAAGAGGAACCCCTCTGGGAGACCTCCCGTATATCGAGGGACGTATTTCTTGAGGATTTTGGAAATACCTCGAAATACGAAGTCGGAAAAGAGACCACCAGTTCCTATCACCCCTAGAAAACCTTTAAGCAATGACTCTCTACGAGAGTCAATCATGGGGTTAACATCTTTCATGAGCGGCGAATGGGTACACGAGAACGAGTCGTCTTCGAAGAAATTCGGATTCGTACTCCCTCGTTCCCCATTCAATGCATAATAAAAAGAAAACAGAAACGGTATTGTATAACCCAACCGTGGGCATCAACATTATGTCACAAACCTATGCCCAAACTTATTTTGAGGAAGAGCAATTTGGACCACAATAAAGACTTTTAGAGGCGATATGTGTTCAACTCTCCAAGGGTTGGGGTTCTACATAATGTCTCTCTTTACCATGAAGGTGTCGGAATGAGCCTTGATTTCCACATTTTTGACATTGAGGATTTCGACATTCTAATTGGCCATCCCCTAGAAAAGTTATTCACGATCCACCAAACACAGGGGGGAGTTAGATGTTAAATTAGGTAGGGACATGTTCACGCTACCCATACAACAATCCAAAAACACAATAGTTGAACCCCTCGTCCCCAATAACAACCATAGAGGTGGTGTCAAAAATACCTTTTGAAACTCCTGAAGAATCTTTAGAAAAAGACTCCAAATTCTTCATTGAAGAAATTAGCGAGATAGATGAATTTATCGATCTCCCTAAAGAAGAAGAAACGACACCACCTCCCATTGAGCTAAAAGCCCTTCCTGAAGGATTACGCTATGTTTTCCTAAACAATGACAAAAATGCTCCCGTAATTATCAGTGACAAATTAACCAACGAGGAGTCATCCAAATTGATCAAAATACTAGAAAAACATAGGACGGTCTTCGGGTATTCATTGCATGATTTAAAAGGGATTAGCCCTCTAATTTGCTCTCATCGCATCCCTGTTGACCCGGAAAAATCACCCTCACGCGAACCACAACGCCGGCTCAATAATGAGATGAGAGAAGTCATGAAAAAGGAAGTCCTCAAACTTCTTCACGCCGGGATAATTTATCCCGTACCACACAGCGACTGGGTTAGCCCTGTCCAGGTGGTACCAAAGAAAGGAGGGATGACGGTAATTGAAAACGCTAAAAATGAATTAATTCCACGGCGTGCGTGCCGTCACGGGGGTGGAGAATGTGCATTGACTATCGAAAACTCAATGCGGCAAACAAAGAAAGATCACTTTCCGCTCCCCTTCATTGATGAAATGTTGGAGCGGTGTTGGTGTTTCTTACGCACACACAGAGAAATCCGCAAGCGCACGGAAATACCGTTGTAGCACTTCACCCGGTGGTAAGCAGGGTATCGTATTTTTCACAGGGACGGTCGCGAAGCTGGCTTTTCAGGTCTATGTCAACCTAAGGCAAGGGTTTGTTTTCTAAGAGTAGCGAGGTGTCTATAGGCTAAGTTTTTCGTGCAAAGTGATTCCTAAAGTCTGTTGTCTACTCGCCGGGCACCGGCCCACGCCCAAAGGACAGTGTCCGGCAATTAGCTCTACGACACAGCCGAACGTGGGGGGATTTCAAAGGACGGACAAGGCTTGTCACGACCAAGCCGCCTACCCCCTCAACCGTGGGATGCACCGCAAAAGGTAGGTGAGCGCTAGTCCAAACACCACGTTTGCCTTTGTTGGTCACAGTTCTTGATGTTGGCCAAGGTTCCCGGTCAAAGAGTTCCTCCACCAAGAACTAACGTAAACCGATCTACCAATCCCGCAAGTCTACAAATATTTGAGAAATATACGATGGAAATTAAATAGCTGCAAGATAATCACAAGGCGCTTACCAAAGTGTAAGTAGCTTGGAGAGGTACAAGCCGGGGCGGTGCGACAAGTCCGCACTCCGTCCTCCTAGGAACCGCGGAACACCGAGGGGCGAACCGGCAACTCTAGGTAGAAAGAATCAAGCTTCTTTCTAGCCTTTCCCTCTCTCACTCTCTAGAATTGGGAGATAGAATAGAAGAAGTAGAAGAAGAAGAAGATCTAATTCTACTCTCTTGCACAAGTGGACTGGTTTCTCCTTTGAATTTGTATTGCTCTTTGAGAGGGAGAGAGGGGGTCTATTTATACACAAGGGAGAGGGACCTAAGTGCTAAAAAACACCCAAACCGACCTAGGAAGACCTTCCATGTATGCCAAACCGACCATCCCACGTCGGTTTCACCGGTTTTTGGAAGGTAACAAACCGCCTCCCCGAAGCTGGGCTCGAGCGCCTTGGCGGGGGTGCGGCCGCACCCGGTGGTGCGCTTGCGACCACCGGGGGCCGGCTTTGGCCTGCTTCGCAAAGGCCGGGCTTCCTTGCTCGAAAAGTTGTAAGGTGGACTTGGCCCGGCCTGGTTTCGACGTTTTGTTGTGATTTCTGTTTGGGCTTGCCATTTGCTCCTTTGGGCCTTTTTCTATTTGTTGATTTTATTTCTTTTTCTTTGTCTTTTTGGCCCAAAGTGATCATGCATGAGTTTGTACCGCAAGTCCAAATAAACACCAAAACTTTGGAATATGTTAGTTGAAATTCCTATTTCTAGGTTGTTTTGGTGTTGTGTTGACGGTATTTAATTTGTCGTTGGTTACCGTCAACAAACTCCCCACACTTAGCCCCTTTACTCGTCCTCGAAAGTGAAGGCACGAGGACTAAAGTGGTTCAATCTCCAAGATGTAAGCTTGTATACATGTTATTCCAAGCCTTACCTGCCTTGTGAGCATTTTCCCACCCTTTATTACCTTTCATCGTAATGGGGCTTTCTAGCTTTTCTCCAAGCCTTGGGTGGTTGCCAGATAGAATGGTTATAACAGAGGTGCTTATCATTCATCCTTTTGATCAACTTTTTATCAGGGGTTTTATTTAGATAAAATTTTATTTTTCGAGAAAGCATGGGCTTTATTGCTATAATAATAAATTTTTTGGAGAGGTGGGCTCTGCTCGCCCTAGACTTTTGTCTTTTATTTCCTCTCTTTTCTTTTCTTTTTTTTTTTTTTATAGATGTGGGCTCTACTCGCCCTTGGACACTTGCCCATTTTTTATCTCATTTCTTCTTCTTTTCTCTTTTTTTTCTTTTTAGAGATGTGGGCTCTACTCGCCCTCGGACACTTGTCCATTTTTTCATCTCAATCATTTTTTTTAGCATAGCCCAAGACATTTCTCTTTTTCAAAGAATAGATTCCGGATGTTGAGTTTCTCTTCCGGGACGAAGTCATAGCAAATCCATTTGTACCATATCATATTTGGCAACAACTTAGACTAGATAGAGCATATGCAACCCACATGAATCAGGTTTTTTCGGGATGAGTAATTATTTTAATGAAGCTTGGTATTCGCGAGGAATAAAATGTATGCATGCCATGTATCAATTGGTAGATATAGAGATGGAGTTTTGCTAACTTGGTTCAGGTTTTAGCACTTAAAGATAGATCACAAGTCAAAAAATTTAATTTTAATAAATTGCGTACCTTTGACTTGCGAACCTCCCCCACACTTGTTTTTGTACCTATTTTTATTTTCTTTTTGTACAAGGACAAAAACAAGTGGAGACATAGACAATAATAATAAAACTTTATTGAATTTATAAATAATTCAAACTGGGGCGCACACTTGAAGGAATTACAAAATATTAGGAAGGGAAATACTGAAATTTAAAAACTTGTGCGCGCCTAATTATTGATAAAGAGGTAGAGCACTTCTAAGCTGGCCTGCGCAGGGCGCTCTCTGCATTAGCCGCTCTAGCGACCCTAGCTAGCTTAGTCTTGAAGTTTAGGCAGAAAGAGTCTAGTTCTTTCCTGATATCAGCGTTCTCTAAATCTGCCCCTTCTACCTCTGCGCTTAAGGTTTTCGCTAGCTTGTTTAGAGAGTTAACTCTAGCGTTTAAGGTTGCTAGCGAAGGGACCTTAGGAACCGTGCTACTCCCAGCTGTGTTTAGTGACGGAGTACCCTCGGAACGGCTCTCGAAAACATTAGGAGCCTTCCTAGGTGCAGCACGAGGTACCCTCAAAGGGCCTTCGCTACTCGAGCGACTCTCAACAACATTCGGGGCCTTTCTAGGATTCGCCCGAGGGATACGAAGTGGAGCGCTCGGAGATGTTGCTGGAGTGGGAGTTGGCTTCTTCATAAGCCCCTTCCCACGCCCTCCTGTGGGCATGTCGACACCGACAACGGTGTACGGGTAGGTGTAGTCGGAGGCGTGGAAGGAAGATGTCCCCGTTGATGTAGTACGGGCACCACCGCCGGGCTCCTTCCTCTTAATGCCGGGGGTGCCCACCGTTGGGCGAGGTGGGCGCCGAGGATGCTCTTGCGTGTCACGGATCCGCCCGTGGACACATGGTCATTTCCTCCACCGGATGAGTAGCGTGGGGGAGGGAGCACGGCAAGAGGGGCGACAGAGGATGGTTCCACCTCGTCACTAGGGAAGATCAAGTCATCCTCATTGAGAGAGCAAAGTGAGCGAGAGGAGTTGTAGAGGGTAAGGGCATGGTTTGCCATTGCAGTTGTTCTTGGCTTAGAAGAAGAGAATTTGAGAGGAGGAGAAGAGCAAGAAGGAGAGGTGTGAAGAATGGAGAGGAGGAGGGTGGATTTTATAGGACAAACACTCCTCTCCTTTGCTTTGGGAGTTAAAATCTCGCAGAGTGCACCTCACCATTGCAGGTTATGAGAAAGAGGAAGGTGATGGGTGAAATCCCGGCCCGAACGGAGCCGGCCGAGGTGCGGGCGCACCGGGTGGTGCGGCAAGCACCACCCAGCGTCCCCCGGGTCGAGCTTTCGTCCACATTCGTTTCCTCTTCGAAAAGTTTTGAGCGGGGTTTGCCGCGCGAGAAATGTTTCCTTTCTTGCGATCTCTAATTGATTCTCAAATTTGAATTTTGAAAATAGTTTATGCTTTGATTTAATTTAGAAAGTTAATATTCTTTGTGTAGCAAATGACCAGCATAAATTTAATAGAATAAAAGGAAAATAAAAAGGTAAATACTTAATTAAAAACTACGGAGATAACTTTTTATGTTTTACTATTATTATATATAAGTATAATTATTACTATTAATTTTTTTTTTTATAAATGCTGATCATTAAAGATTAATTCTCAAAGCATAAATCTATTCTATCGAGCTCTTGGTTAAGATCAGGTACTGGTTCGAAGAAAAGCTTAAGACGTTGACCGTTTACCTTTTGTATCTCACCTGCGTCATCTTGAATTGTGATTGCGCCGTGTGGCGATGTGTTGATGACGGTGTACGGTCCTTTCCATTTGCTTCTCAGCTTCCCTTCGCCAAATAATTTCACCCGGGAATTGAATAGGAGTACTTTGTCTCCCGTGGCGAATTCTTTGAATTTGATGCGCTGATCATGCCTTCTTTTTGTGCGCTCTTTGTAGAGCTTTTGCACGTGGGTACGCCTTCTCTCGCCATTCTTCTAGTTCGGAGATTTGTCTTTGACGGTTCTTCCCTGGCGAGTCGACATCCATATTCCACTTCTTGATGGCCCAATGAGCTCGGTGTTCGGCTCAAGCCTGGTAAATGGCAAGTTTTGCCATAGACCGGTGGTAAGGTGACATGCCGATGGGGGCTTTGTATCTTTGTCCGATATGCCCGAGAGAGCATCGGGTAGCTTATTCTTCCACCCTTCCCCATCTCGTTGACCGTCTTCTCGCGGGGATGTTCTTGATTTGTTTATTGGAGGTTTCGGCTTGCCCGTTGGTTTTTGCGGATGATAAGGGGTAGCGATATTGTGCAGAGTGCCGAGCTCTTTCAAGAATGCCCTGAATGACTTGTCCTTGAAATGCGATCCTCCGTCACTGATCACCATGCGTGGCGTTCCGAAACGGGGGAAAATGATTTCATGGAACATCTTGCGTGCGTGCTTGCCATCAGCAGCTCTGCATGGTATTGCCTCTACCCACTTTGACACGTAGTCTACTGCCACCAGGATATACTCGCAATCATGGGACTTACGGAATGGCCCCATGTAATCAATGCCCCACACATCAAATATTTCTATTTGAAGGTTGTAGTGTAGGGGCATTGCATCTGAGCTGTGATGTTCCTCGTCTTCGCGGTTGTAGCATCTTCGATGAACTCTTTCGTGTCGTCATACATCGTCGGCGGAAGAATCCGCCTTTGCCAAATTTTAGCTTGTGTGCGAAATACTCCCGGATGCGGGCGTAGGGAGATGCATGACATTTCTCGATGATCCGCATTCCTTCCTCCACGGGTACGCATCTTCTCGGCAAGCCGTCCGCACACACCATACGGATATGGGTCATCCCATAGGTGCCGCCGCTCTCCATTTGGAGCTTTTCGCTTGTTCTCCCGGGTGGTACGTATCCCGCAACCATGTAATTCACAATGTTTGCGTACCATGGGTTGAAGTGCGACACCTTGAGTAGCATGTCGTCGCGCTAGCGGTAGTCGTTAATTGGTGGTTCCTGCATGTTAGTTACGCATACGCGACAAATGATCCGCAAATATATTTTCTACTCCCTTTTTATCTTTTATTTCTATATCAAATTCTTAAAGTAGAAGAATCCAGCGGATCGGGCGAGGTTTCGCATCCTTTTTGGTGAGAAGGTACTTAAGGGCGGCATGGTGCGTATAAACGATTATTTTTGCGCCCACTAAGTAGGATCGAAACTTCTCGATAGCAAAGACTCTTTGCCGGGAGCTCTTTTTACGTCGCGGGCGTAATTAAGCTGGGCTCTGTTAGAGTTTTGCTAGCATATGCGATGGCATCTGCTTTTGTCCTTGGTTTGGCCTAGGACCGCACCAACAGCGTAGTCGCTAGCATCGCACATGATTTCAAATGGCAACGACCAATCAGGGGTTGGATGATCGGAGCGAGATGAGTGCTTTCTTTAGGGTTTCGAAAGCGTGCAAGCACTCATCGTGTGAAGTCAAAGGGTACATCTTTGGCTAGCGGGGCCGTAAGAGGTCTAGCGATTTGCGAAAAATCTTTTATGAATCTTCTATAAAACCTGCGTGGGCCTAGGAAACTATGGATACCTTTGACGTTCTTTGGGGTGGTAGCTTTTCAATAACTTCTATCTTAGCTTTGTCTACCTCTATCCCCCTCTCGGACACGAGGTGCCCAAGAACGATGCCTTCTCGGACCATAAAGTGGCACTTTTCCCGATTAAGTACGGGTCCTTTTCTTGGCATCATTTGCAAGACCCGGTCTAGGTTCTTGAGCGGCTTTCGAAGGTCTTACCATAGACGGAGAAATCGTCCATGAAGACCTCCATGATTTCTTCGATCATGTGCGAGAAGATAGACATCATGCACCGAAAAAAAGAAGGGCGCATTACACGGCCCAAATGACATTCTACGATAGGCATAGGTTCCGTATGAGCATGTGAACGTGGTCTTGCTCTACGGTCATCGGGGTGGATCGGGATCCGGTGGTAGCGGGAGAATACCCGTCAAGGAAGCAGAAGAAAGAGTGTTTCGCTAAGCTGCTCCAACATTTCATCAATGAAGGGCGGCGGGAAGTGATCTTTCTTTGTTGCCTTGTTAAGTTTTCTACGTAATCAATACACATTCTCCACCCCCGTGACTTGTCTTTGTGGAATGAGTTCGTTTTTAGCGTTCTCAACGATTGTCATTCCTCCCTTTTTAGGAACCACTTGGGTGGGCTAACCCAATCAGCGTGTGGTGCGGGATAGATAATCCCGGCGTGAGGAAGCTTGAGAACTTCCTTCTTCACGACTTCACGCATCGCATTATTGAGCCTCTGGCTGGGGTTCGTATGATGGGGTACTTGTCGGGGTCAATAGGTATGCGATGTGTGCATAGTGTTGGGCTTACCCCTTTCAGATCTTGAAGGGAATACCCGAAGACCGATCTATGTTTCTCTAAGACGGCTATGAGCTGGGTAGTCTCCTGGTCACTAAGTTTATCGCTTATGATGACCGGTGCTTGTGAATTGCCGTTTAGGAAGACATAGCGTAGGCTGGGGGGTAGGGGTTTAAGCTCAAGCTGAGGCCGAGTTAGCTCTTCCTCTTTGGGAAGTTCTATGAGTTCCCGAATCGTCCTCTTCTTTAATGAAGAATTGGACGTCTTTTTCAAGGTACGTTTTACGGGTTCTCATATAGCATAACTCCCATGACCTCCTCGGGCGTGTCGTACTCAAGGAAGGGTTACATTATCGAAGTTTTTAGCTCGAGTAACTAGGATAGAAAGCTTTTTCTTTCGAGTTTGACACCTAAATCCCCGGATGTTGGTAGATCAAGAATCTTTTCCAAGGGATGCCCGATTAGGATGTCGAAGTCTCGGATATCAAAAACGTGAAAGTCCGGAGACAACTTGACATCCTTATGCGAGAAGATTTGTTCATGTATAACCTCACGGCATTCAATGGTGGTTCGTGGTGCTATGCGCAAGGTCCGTCTTTGTGGGGGTCCTAATAGCTTCCTCGACACAAGCTTGTGCAAAGGTTTCGGACATTATGTTTATCCCCACGGTAGGGTTATACATGACTTCCACCAAACTTCCACGATATACGCAATGGATTGGTGTAGAGGGGCCACTTATCGAATTTCTTGAAAGAGGGTCCTTCCTCTTGCAACCATTCCATGCTCATTATAGTCTGTTAGCTCCTTAATAGACTCTGGAGGAAAGTTTTATCCAGGGGGCTGTTCGAGGCTAGCGGGGGCCCGGTGGTTTCTTCCATTGTTCGTGCTTCGAGGTGTCACCGAATTGATCGATAAGGTCAACCTCGAAGAGCGGGGAGATCCGTGCATACGGTCTCCTTGTGTTACGGTTCGAGGCGAGGGTCTCTCTATAGGTTTAACGAGGTTCGGCTTTCACCGAAGAGACTTCCTCGGTTTTACGCTTGGGTTCCACTCGGATGGGTTCTAGCGGAGGAGTATTCTCAAGAATACGGTTTAGGAGAGCTTCTCCTTCATTTTGTGGTTTTATGTGAAAATGACCCTCCGGCGGCTAAATCAAGCGGCGAGGCGTCGCCAGATCCAATCCTAGCCAAAAATCTTTGTAAAAAGCACGTGGTTTGGTATGGGCAGTGCGGGCCGGATCGTGTAAGCGTGGTAAACCGGTCCCGAGGCTGCACCTAAGGTTTCACCCTCTATTTGTCGGAAGTTGAGTATCTCTTGTCGCGGGGGCGCGATTCGGATATCGGGTAGAACGCTACCACGAGAATACGCCCGCAGATTCTTCCCGATCTCCGTTTACCAACCCTACGTTATGGGCGTACCATTGAGTCGCCCTCTCGCAAGAGAGAACAGCAAAACAACTTCCACCTCAACGTGTCATGTGTCATGCCACGCAATTGTCGGGCGACCGTAGCCGCTCAAACTCCGTAAGTGATGACAGAGGTTTTCATATTCGAGCCCGAAAAGGCTCGGGCCCGAACCATGGCTATAAAGCCGGGCGGAACTCATATTCGGAAGTCGTGATTGGCTTCGCAGATTGGCGTGGTTCTACAAGCTCGCCCTTGGGAGCATGACAGGATTTGAATAGTGGGTTGCTCCATGGGTAATGAGGAACTCTTTTGGTATTTTTTGTTTAAAGGATACTACCCGATCACGTAGGTTGACTCGGCTCGATATATAACTACGACAACCGTCCCCGACAACGGCGCCCGTAAATGCTTGTTGGTGTTTCTTACGCACACAGAGAAATCATAAAGCGCGCGGAAATACCGTTGTAGCACTTCACCCTGGTAGCGGGGTATCGTATTTTTCACAGGGGGCCGGTCGCGGTGGCTTTTCGTGGTCTATGTCAACCTAAGGCAAGGGTTTGTTTTCTAAGAGTAGCGAGGTGTCTATAGGCTAAGTTTTCCAGCAAATGATTCCTAAAGTCATTTGTCTACTCACCGAACCGCCCACGCCCAAAGGGCGATTGTCCGGCAATTAGCTCTACGACACGGCCCGAGCGTGGGGGGGGATTTCAAAGGGCGGACAAGGCTTGTCACGACCAAGCCGCCTACCCCTCAACCGTGGGATGCACCGCAAAAGGTAGGTGAACGCTAGTCCAAACACCACGTTTGCCTTTGTTGGTCACCGATTCTTGATGTTGGCCAAGGTTCCCGGTCAAAGAGTTCCTCCACCAAGAACTAACGTAAACCGATCTACCAATCCCGCAAGTCTACAACAGCTGAGAAATATACGATGGAAATTAAATAGTCGCAAGATAATCACAAGACTCGCTTACCAAAGTGTAAGTAGCTTGCAGAGGTACAAGCCAAGCCAAGGGGGTGCCGACAAGTCCGCACTCCTGGTCCTCCTAGGAACCGCGGAACACCGAGGGGGCGAACCGGCAACTCTAGGTAGAAAGAATCAAGCTTCTTTCTAGCCTTTCCCTCTCTCACCTCTCTAGAATTGGGAGATAGAATAGAAGAAGTAGAAGAAGAAGAAGATCTAATTCTACTCTCTTGCACAAGTGAATTTGGTTTCTCCTTTGAATTTGTATTGCTCTTTGAGAGGGAGAGAGGGGGTCTATTTATACACAAGGGAGAGGGACCTAAGTGCTAAAAAACACCCAAACCGACCTAGGAAGACCTTCCATGTACGCCAAACCGACCATCCCACGTCGGTTTCACCTGCTTTGGAAGGTAACAAACCGCCTCCCGAAGCTGGGCTCGAACCGCCTTGGCTAGGGTGTGGCCGCACCCGGTGGTGCGGCCAAGCGCGCACCGCCGGGCCTACGGCGGCCTGGCTTCGGCAGGCCGGGCTTCCTTGCTCGAAAAGTTGTAAGGTGGACTTGGCCCGCCCCGGTTTTCGACGTTTTGTTGTGATTTACGTTTGGGCTTGCCATTTGCTCCTTTGGGCCTTTTTCTATTTGTTGATTTTATTTCTTTTTCTTTGTCTTTTTGGCCCAAAGTGATCATCCATGAGTTTGTACCTGCAAGTCCAAATAAACACCAAAACTTTGGAATATGTTAGTTGAAATTCCTATTTCTAGGTTGTTTTGGTGTTGTGTTGACGGTATTTAATTTGTCGTTGGTTACCGTCAACAAGCGGTTAGCTTAAACATTCTTTCTTTGTTTCCTCGATGGGTATTCGGG
Source organism: Hyparrhenia diplandra (assembly GCA_015847255.1). Taxonomy (NCBI): domain Eukaryota; kingdom Viridiplantae; phylum Streptophyta; class Magnoliopsida; order Poales; family Poaceae; genus Hyparrhenia; species Hyparrhenia diplandra. The sequence goes on from JADLZK010008575.1 coordinate 236,722, forward strand.
TTATCACCAAATTCCCATCCACCCCGATGATCAAAGCAAGACAACTTTCACATGCCCGTATGGAACGCATTTATATAGGAGAATGTCGTTCGGGTTGTGTAATGCACCCGCATCATTCCAACGGTGCATGATGTCGATATTCTCGGACATGATTGAAGAAATCATGGAGGTATTCATGGACGATTTCTCCGTCTATGGAAAAACCTTTGACAACCTGTCTTGAGAATTTAGACGAGTCTTGCAACGATGCCAAGAGAAGGACCTGGTACTAAATTGGGAAAAGTGCCATTTCATGGTCCGAGAGGGAATCGTCCTTGGACACCTAGTGTCCGAGAGGGGGATTGAGGTAGATAAAGCAAAAAAATTGAAGTAATTGAAAAATCGCCTCCCCCCGTGAACGTAAAAGGAATCCAGTAGCTTTCTAGGCCACGCAGATTTTATAGACGATTCATAAAAGATTTTTCACAAACTTCTAGACCGTTAACAAGCACGCTAGCTAAGGATGTACCTTTTAAGTTCAGCGATGAGTGCATGAAAGCTTTTCTTACCATTAAGAAAGCACTCATCTCGGCACCAATCATTCAACCACCGGATTGGTCGCTGCCTTTTGAGATCATGTGTGATGCTAGTGATTACGCCCGTTGGTGCGGTCCTTGGCCAAACCAAAGATAAAAAGCATCACGCGATTGCCTATGCTAGCAAAACGCTAAATGGAGCTCAATTAAATTACGCCCAACAAGCGAAAAAGAGCTCCTAGTCGCCGTGTTTGCTATTGATAAGTTTAGGTCTTACTTAGTGGGATCCAAAGTGATTGTCTCACACGATCATGCGGCATTGAAATACTTGCTCACTAAGAAAGACGCTAAACCCGGACTAATAAGATGGATTCTCTTACTCCAAGAATTTGATTTAGAAATTAAAGACAAGAAAGGAGTAGAGAACAGCATTAGGATCATTTGTCGCGTTTGCAATTCACTAACACGCCAGGAGTTACCTATTAATGATTTCCTACACGACGACATGCTCCTCAAAGTGGAGGACATAACCCCATGGTATGCAGATATTGTGAATTACATGGTTCGGGGTTACGCACCACCCCGAATCAAGGCACAAGTTACAAGTTGAGAGTCGCCGCCACGTGGGATGATCCGTACCTATACCGAGTATGTGTGCCGACGGCATGCTAAGGAGATGTGTACCCACCGAGAGAGGACAAACAAATCATCGAAAAATGCCATGCAGCCCCGTCTGGAGGCCATTATGGAGTCCATCGCACTCAAGCCAAAATTTGGCAGTGCGGATTCTTCTAGCCAACGATGTACCAAGACACAAGAGAATTCATCAGAAGATGCCAAAAGTGTCAGCTGCAAGGAGGAATTACGTCAAGAAATGCAATGCCCCTCAACTACAATCTCCAAGTGGAAGTCTTCGATGTTTGGGGTATTGACTTCATGGGACCTTTTCCAAAGTCTCATGATAGTGAATACATTCTCATCGCGATCGACTACATGTCCAAGTGGGTCGAAGCTCGCATGCCCCGCGTTGATGCCAAACATGCCGAAAAAAATGTTCCATGAGATCATTTTTCCAAGGTTTGGAACACCAAGAATGGTCATAAGTGATGGAGGATCACACTTCATGACGAGATCCTTTCGAGCTTTCTTACGAGCCGGGATCTAAGCACAATATAGCCACACCTTACCATCCTCGGACAAGCGGCCAAGCGTAAAACGTCAAATAAACAAATCAAAAACATTCTGCGAAAAAATGTCAATGCAATGGGGAAGGGCTTTGGAAAGACAAGCTACCAATGCACTCACGGGCATACTGGGACAGACTTATAAAACCCCCCATCGACATGACACCATTCCAACCGGTCTCTACGGAAAAAGTTGCCACTTGCCGGTAGAACTTCGAACACCGAGCCTATTGGGCAATCAAGACATGGAACATGGACCTTAAGCTAGCCGGGAAAAATAGACAAAAACAATTAACCGAGCTAGAGGAATGGAGGGAGAAGGCGTATCACACGGTGCCAAGCTATACAAAGAAAGAACAAAAAAGATGGCACGACCAGAATCCAGCGAGAAAAACATTCCACGAAGGAGACAAGGTACTACTCTTTAACTCTCGTGTGAAGCTTTTCGGTGGAGGGAAGTCATGGAGCAAATGGAAAGGGCCATACACCGTCGTCGGCGCCGCACCCCATGGCGCAATCACCATCACCGACGACTCGGGTAATTTATCAAAGGTAAATGGCCAATGTTTAAAAATTTTCCTTGAGCCTTCTCCAAATAAATATATAGAGAAAATAATGTTGGTAGATTTTGAACAATATAAAAGTAACTCAACAATTGCTACCAACATATTAGAAAGAAAACACAATAAAAATAATATTAAATACAAAAACACATAACCATTTCCTTTCTTTTTCTTTTCTATTTTATCTTTTTCTCCTAAAATAAGAAAACATCACCTAAAACTGGGCTTTTCACCGATGCACATTTGTGGGGCGAGAACTTCGGATAAGATAAAGATAAAGGGAAAAAGTCGCAAGACGAGACACGCTCTTCGGCGGGCCGGGGATGGGGCGGCCGGCCCCATTTTGCGGCCCCTTGCCTCCATTCTTCTCGCACGGCTTGATCCCACCGAGCCTATCCAAATGGCGTGGTGCACGGTCCACGTTCATCGCCAAACACTATAAATTGAGCTCCAATTCCCCATGGAAAATCACACCAAGCCATCTCTCTTCTCCCTCATTTTTACTTGCTCAACCTACCCTATGGCCGGCTACAACACAAGCCCCGCCAATAACTCTCCCATTGGAGCGAAGACCTGTTTTGTAGCGAAAGCCCCTAGTTACCCCCGAGTCCAATCCAAAGAAGATCACAACACAAACAAAAGAAAGGCCGGTTCTAGCACATCTTCCAACTACCCAGAGCGGTCATTTTTTATCTACGGGTATGAAAAGCCGAGGGGGGTACGCCAAAGGCTTATCGCAAAACCTCATGTCGAAAGGTTCATTAGGCCACCTCTTGGCGAAAGGTTCGTTAGGACACCTCAAGTCACTAGGACTACGAGATAGTGACGGTGAAGAAAGCGAGGCACCACCGCCATCCTTGCTAGAAAAATTTGAGGCCCTAAAAGGCCTTTTTACCGGGAGGCCATAGAGGAATTAGACACTTTATGCACAAAAATGCGACACCTCACCGACGACATGGAGATTGAGGAATTTAAGTTTAACAATAGGGTGGCAAAATTAGCAAAAAATAGCTGGAGTGTCATACACTCCGGAGTAAAATTACTTGATTGCCGAGGCTTTTTAAATTCCTCGCATTTATTTTCATTTATTGTAATTGTCGAAGATCAATAAAGTTTGTCTTTGAATATTTCATTGTGCACTTGTTTCTCTATGCATTTTTGTTAACTTCTATAAAAGAAACAAGTGTGGGGGGAGATAAAATTCATATGCCATAATGACCAACTTAAAAACATAGACGAACTTTACCCTTTCTATCAATCTATTAAAAAAGAACCACACATTATCCGAACTTTTGTGCTTTGAGAGATAGCATGATTACTTGAATTTTTTTCTTCTGTACAAATAAGACTTGGTTTTTCCTATAAAAAAAAAATCATGTTCTGGGATGATCAAAACCTGAATTAGTATTCAAACAAAATATCTACTTCCTTATTTATTGCATCTCGTCAAATTCAAAGATTAATGTTTGAGAGAGTTTCATGGTCCCAAGATCAAAACACATGTGCACAAATAAATTGGTGTTCTAAATATGATGAAACCTTTATGCTTCAAAGACATGGGCTATGCTAAAAAATGGGCACGTGCCCGTACATAAAAAAAAAACAAAACAATGGGTACGTCGATGCCCGCCTATCTTAAAAAAAAAAAAAAAAAAAAAAAAAAGAGAAGAAATAATGGACAAGTGCGAGGGCGAGTAGAGCCCACTTCTCCAAGAGAAGAAATAATGGACAAGTGTCCGAGGGCGAGTAGAGCCCACTTCTCCAAAAAAAAAAAAGAGAGAGCAAGCCCATGACTCTTTAAAAGCAAAGAGGCATCATAACTAAAAAGAACATTTATCATATGCACATCTTTGATCTAGGAATATGACACTTCCCTCCATTAATCTAGAATTTGACTTGACATTTTATACAAGGAAGTAAGCAATTTTGTTGGTACACTCAAGTTTGATTAAACCGGGGAACATAGCACAAATTCTTTTTCAAAAACTTGAAAAAAACAACCAAGTCTATTTGTGCGGTGTAAGTAGAAAGAAAGAACTCCTCGCTATCTCCATCGCACGATCATTCAAGATAATGTGGTAGAACACTTTGAATTATGACAAAGGAAACAACCTCACAAAAACCTAAAAGTTCGACTTTACTCGGGGGCAGTAAAAACCAAGTGTGGGGGAGTTGTTGGCGGTCATTATCAAGCATTTAATACCACCAACTCAGGTTCATTCCAAGGGAAATAAACAATCTCATGGTGCATATGCATTCCTTTCTAACCTAGTTCCACTTGTATTGGTAGAAAACATGTTTTGCGGTATAAAAGTAGAAACAAGTGCGAATACGCCCAATCAACAATGAAAGCACAAAACCGAGGATTGCGCCTTGTCAAGGGGAGGGCCAACAGTCCCGAATCGAGCAAAAACGGGCCGATGCACCTATGGGACAATGAACCAAAGTGGCTCGAGAGGCGACACGTGAAAGCTTTGGCTCGGCCGGGCCAAACACGGGCCGGGCCCCTGCGGCGGCGGCGCGAGCGCGGTTCCCGATCCCGCCGCGGCCGCTGACTTTCACATGCCGAAATGTTGAGGCGGGAAAAGATGGTGCAAAGTTGTTTGGCGCGGTTTTCTCCGCCAAAATGCCTACATTTTGGCCTCACTTCATGTATAAATAGGGGCACACCCCCTCTAAAGGAGCATCATACACATCAATACACAACCATTCACTCACTCACCTTTCCACTCACACACTCCACTCCATCACTCACACTCGGTACACATTGGAGTAGAGGAAAGGAGCCAAGTTAGAATCGAAGGGAGTGAGAGAGGAGAAAGTGTGGAGAAGAGGAGTAGCGACCCCTACGCCTCGAGCTGACGGAGTTCGAACCTGTCGGCTCCCGTCTCGCATTTGTACCTCTACGGATTATCCCCTTTGGTTTGAGTAAAGAGATCGTGTTCTATTTCTGATAATTATCTTCGAGTTTAAATTATTACTTTAATTATACGTTCGGTTAGGTTCGTTGTTTACCATATCGGTAGATGCTCTAGTAGAGGACTCGATGAAGACGGATGCTCTGGCCAACGCTAGAGTGCGTGACAAGTAGTGTAGACGTGGTGTCTAAACTACAAGTCACCCTCGTTTGCCAATCAGTCCACGGTAGTGAGGTAGGCGGCGGTGGACAGTTACTGTTTGACCTTAGTATTCCTCCACGTCCGGTTGTGCAAAGAGTGCGGAGGCCGGACCCTTTCGGCGAGCCGAGGGGAGAGCCGGTGGCTACGTGAGCGTATAAGAAAAGAAGTAATTCGGCTTTAGGATAATCATTTGTAGTAGAAACTCACTACCCAGTTCACCCTTTCCATCTTCATCCTGGTAGCTAGTCGAGGCGACTTAACACCCGTTCCACTGTGGAAATCGATACCACGAACACTTCGGGTGAAGTGCTACAACGGTATTTCCGTGCACTTGCGGACTATTGCGCTACGCTAAGAAACACCAACAGGCCCGAACCGCCTCGGCGGGGGTGCGGCCGCACCAGGTGGTGCGCGCGCACCCTGCTAGGGCCGGCCTGGCTCGGGCTTCGGCAGGGTGGCGTTGTTGGGCCTGAAAAGTTGTAGGGCGGCGTTGGCTCGGCCCAGTTCTGCGTTTTTGGTCCATTTCTCCCTTGGGCTTGATGTTCTTCAGGAATACGCTTTCCAGGGAGGCGCCTTTTGGTACTTTTTCCACTTGTTTCTTATATAAATCTGCACAATAATAAATTGGACACTACAAGTGGAAATATGTGAGTTATAAATGTATATGAGTATGATAATGTATAGTTTCACCCCCTTTATGGTAGGATGTTGACGTTAAAAATGTGTCGTTGGTGACCGTCGACAACCAACAAGCTCCCCAAGTTTACCTCTTGCTAGTCCCTAGCAAGACTATGTTGGATCGGGAGTTCTTTGCAACGCTTTCACACCTCAAAAGTACACATGCTTCCAAATAAAATTTCATCTCCGGATCTGAATAAACTATTTCAACTTCCAACTTACCCATATTACCTTTTTAATCATGGAGCTTGTAGCTTTTTCTTGTGATCTTGGGCAATTGAAAGATAGAACAATCAAGTTAAGCACTAGGTCTCAAACTCTTTGTTCAACTTCGAAGGAATATGGGATCGCTACGCCAGCGAAAGCGAAAATTTTCTACCCATAAACCAAGGATCTACTGCTAGTTATAGATCACGGGATTACCACTAGGCAGCGCGGGTCGGCGGCGGAGCGTCGACCCTCGGCGTAGATATGCGCGTCGCGGCGGTGCCGTGCGGTTGCGTGATCGTCCGTCACGTCCGTCCTCCTCGTGCGGTTCGTCCTTGTGCTCGGATGCAGCACCTCAGAGGTATCCCACACGCACGGGGAGGAAGCGATGCGCCTCCGGTTGCTAGGTCCGCGAGATGCAAGAGGCGAGGGCGTGGGCGGCGGCGGCGCCAAAGTGGCGTGGCTTGGATTAGGTCACGCCCAGCGCCCACCTCTCATATATATAGGCGTCGCTAACGGGCTCCGAGTGGAGGCCCATTAGTAACCCTAAGCCTCGCCTAATTAGATCAAATCCGAATTAGGCCTTCTTCCCTTAAGCGTGCGACCCTATGGGCTCACGCACACATAGACATGGCCCGAGTACACCTACTCGGCCAATAGTTGAACGACGGCCTCTAGCAAGGCGTGCCAACTCCCATGTGTACGCAATGATCATATCGGGACGAACCACCACAAACCATATACTCGTCATTCCCTTGCCACACGATATTTGGTCCACCTCGTGGGTTAACACTTAACCCAAGCACGGCCATGCATTTCTTGATCCAATCAATCGAGTGGTCAGTTATATCTCTCTCTCATGGAGAGGGGCAATTCCATCTTGATTGACTATGTCTCACAGCATGTTTCTCGACAAACCCGAAGACCACCTTTATAGCTACCCAATTACGGAGTAACGTTTGATAGTCCCTAAGTAGGTCGTTTCACATCTTGAGTACATACGACAATCACGGAGGTCTAAGGACATAACGTACATGATGTATAAAGAGATAATAATAACATCTCATGTCGGGTCAATCCAGCCCCATGTCATACTTGTGCCCACACTATTAGTTTGACATCTCCATGTCTATGACTTGTGAAACATAGTCATCAACTAATACGTGTGCTGATCTAATATTCATGTGTTCTCACATGAACTCCGATCGAGGACAATTATTGAATAACCAAACAAGTAAAAGAGTTTCACAAACAATTCACATAATTGCTGATCAATACAAGTTGTCTTTAATGGATATTCATGAACACATAATATATCATGGATACATATGAAGGAATACAAATCATCTTTATGATTAGCTCTAGGGCATATTCCCAACAATCTCCCACTTGCACTAGAGTTAATCTTTAAGATATCTAATACCCATATCTCTCATGTGTGCCTCATGCTTAGGGCTGTGGAAGAGCCTTTGTCAAAGGATCGCAACATTCAAATCCGTATGTATCTTGCATATCTTGATTTCACCACGTTTGATGAACTCTCGAATGAGGTGAAATTTCCGCGAGACGTGTTTGTTCTTATGGTGATCCCTCGGCTCCTTAGCTTTGTGCAATCGCGCCACTATTGTCACAATGAAGGTTCAATGGGCCGCTTGCATTTGGAAACACACCAAGTTCAATGAGGAACTTCCTCATCCAAACACCTTTCTTTGCGGCTTCGGAAGGCGCAATGTACTCGACTTCATTTGTAGAATCGGTCACCGTCTCTGCTTGGAACTTTTCAACTAAACACCACCATTTATTGTGAACAAATATCTGATTGAGATTGTGAATCATCTATGTCGGTTTGGAAGCTAGCATCGGTGTAACAATTTACAACGAGCTCCTCCTCACCTCCATAGATTAGGAACATATCTTTAGTCCTTCTTAAGTACTTAAGAATATTTTTAACAAGTGTCCGGTGACTCTCACCGGATCGACTTGGTACGCTTTCATAACACTTAGAGCATATGAGATATCCGGGCGTGTACATATCATGGCATACATGATGGAACCAAGCGCCGAGGCGTATGGAACCTTACTCATGCGCTCTCGCTCATCGCCAGTGAAAGAGGGTATTTGCTTCTTGCTAAAACGCATACCATGTGACATAGGCGGGAACCCTTTCTTGGGCATTCCATGTTGAACCGTTTCAACACCTTGTCAATGTGCGTGTCTTGGCATAATCCTATTAGCCTCTTTGATCTATCTCTATAGATCTTTATGCCCAAAATATATGATGCTTCTCCCAAATCCTTCATAGAAAATATATTATTCGGTGAAGTCTTCACGGATTGCAACATTGGAATGTCATTCCCAATCAACAAAGATATGTCATCTACATACAAGATTAGAAACACAACAGCGCTCCCACTTTCCTTCTTGTATACACAAGGTTCTTCTTCATTCGACGAAAGCCAAGAGCTTTGACCTCTTCATCAAAACGAATGTTCCAACTCGAGATGCTTGCTTCAACCCATAAATGGATTTCTTAAGCTTGCATATTTTTTCTAGCATTCTTAGGATCAACAAAACCTTCGGGCTGTATCATATACACGTCCTCTTCCAAATTTCCATTTAGAAAGGCTGTTTTAACATCCATCGCCATATCTCATAATCGAAATGAGCAGCAATTGCTAGAATGATGGGATAGATTTAAGCATCGCTCTTGGCGAGAATGTCTCGTCGTAGTCAACTCTTTGAAACTGCCGAAAACCCTTTTGCGACAAGTCGTGCTTTATAGACGTGAACATTTCCGTCCATATCTCTTTTCTTTTTATAGATCCATTTGCACTCAATGGGTCTAACCCCATCAGCGGGTCAACCAAGTTCCAAACTTGATTGGCTCCCATGGAATCTATCTCGGATCTCATGGCACTTTGCCATTTCTCGAATCTGGGTCCATCATAGCTTCCGCATATGTCATAGGTTCGTCATCGTCTAACAATAACACATCCCCATGCAACTCTCACGGAGTCTAGCGATCTTCGTGGTAGTGGCGGTGTTACCTTTGCCACGGGTATCTCAACTTGTTACGCTACACTAGCATCACTTTCGTAGAGTCTTGACCTATTGGCTCATCTGAACTTCTTCAAGACACACCCTTTGTCCACTCTTGTCTCTTTTGAGAAACTCTTTCTCTAAGAAAACACCGTTTCGAGCAACAAACACTTTGCCCTCGATCGGTTGTAAAAGTAATACCCCAAAGTTTCCTTTGGGTATCCTGAAAAAACACTTGTCCGACTTGGGTGTTAGTTTATCGATTGAAGTCGTTTGACATAAACTTCACAACCCCAAATCTTTAGAAAAAGACAAGCGGGACTCTTACGGTCCACATCTCATATGGTGTCTTAACTACGGACTTAGATGACACCCTATTTAATGTGTTTTTTTTTTTTTACTGTTTCTAGAGCGTATCCCCAAAACGATAAAGGTAGGTCCGGCGGCTCATCATAGACCGAACCATGTCCAACAAAGTCCGATTACGTCACTCGGACACACCGTTTCTACGAGGTGTTCAGGCGGCATAAGGCGTGGAACAATTCCGCAACTCTTTAGATGATTGCTAAATTCGTGACTCAAATATTCACCTCCACGATCGGATCGCAAGGCCTTGATTTTCTTGCCACGTTGATTCTCTACTTCATTACGAAACTCTTTGAACTTTTCAAAAGTCTCGGACTTATGCTTCATTAAGTAGACATAGCCATATCTACTAAAATCATCAGTGAAAGTAATGAAGTATTGGAATCCGCCTCTAGCTGTCGTACTCATTGGTCCGCATACATCAGTATGTACAAGTTCCAACAAGTCTGCTGCCCTCTCAGGAAAACCTGTGAAAGGGACCTTGGTCATTTTGCCTAGAAGGCAAGCCTCACATGTCTCGTATGATTCAAAATCAAACGAAGTTAGAAGCCCATCAGAATGGAGCCTCTTCATGCGATTTTCACTTATATGACCCAAACGACAATGCCACATATAGGTAGGACTTAACTCATTAAGCCCGAGGCCTTTTAGCGGTTATATTACGAGACGGGTGCATCATCAAGATTTAAAATAAATAACCCATTCACAATGGATGCAGAAGCCACAAACATGCCATCTTTAGAGATTACACAACCATTGTTTTCACTCTTAAAAGAATAACCATCCTTCATCAAACATGAAGGTGACACAATGTTTCGACTTAAGCTAGGAACAAAATAACAATTATTCAATTCCAAAATAAATCCTGACGGGAGGTGGAGTTGCATCGTCCCGACGCTCAGAGCAGCAACTCTTGCATTATTGCCCACGCGGAAGTCAACTTCTCCCTTTCCAACGCTTCTACTTCTTATCATTCCCTGCATCGTATTGCAAATATGAGCAACCGATCCGGTATCAAATACCCAAGAATTAATATAAGAATCAGCGATAAATATGTACGTAACATAAACAACAAGTGTACAAGCGGCGGGAGTACCTTTACCACCGCTATCCTTCTTGGATGCTAAGTACTCCTTGCGGTTTCTTTTCCGGTGACCCGTTTTATGACAATGAAAGCACTCACTATCGTAGTTGGTCCGGCCTTTGGGCTCGGATGGCTTTGGCTTGGAGGTCTCACCTTTAGCCTTTTCCTTCTTTTTCTTCCAATAAGGATTGCCCCTTTTCTTAAAATTAGGCTTGTTTTGGACCGCCATCACATGGCTCTTTGCCCGGCACCTTTCTTGATGTCGGCCTCTGTTGTCTTAAGCATACCACACAATTCAGTCAAGCCTTTCTCCGTCCCATGCATATGGTAGTTCGAGATGAAGTTCCCATAGCTAGGCGGCAAGAGATGCAAGAATAAAATCAGTAGCCAACTCTTGGCCTATTGGGAAGCCTAGCTTCTCCAATCTCTCCGAGTGTAACCAACCATTTTGATTACATGTGGTCCAAGCTGCTGCGCCTTACGCTAGCTTGCTCTCAACAAGAGCCTTTGAGACATTGAACCTTTCGGTTCTAGCTTGAGTTTGGAACATATCCTCAAGCGCCACGATCATATCGTCTATTTTGCATTATTGTTATCAAAAGCGCATCTGCCAGTCGGGTTCCATGCTAGCAAGCATAAGGCAACTCACTTCAAGATCGGCATCACATGCTTTCTTGTAAGCGTTTTCTCGGCCGGTTGGAGCATTATCGCGGGCTCTTCGGTAAGGGGTTGTCTAGAACATCTTCCTTTTTTTCGCCACGAGAACAATTCTCGGGTTCGCGGATCAATCCGCATAATTTGTTCCATTCAACTTATCTTTCTCAAGAACCCGAGCATAAAGTAAATGGTTGATTGTTAGGCGCCATTTAACTACAAAGAAATAATGCAAAATACTATGACAATGTATCCAAGATAGAGTAAAAACAAATTAACATTTAATTGAATGTACTCCCACTAAAATCAATATCCCTCAATTGAAACTTAGTGATTCAAGACCCACAACTAAACGTCAACTAGTGAGCTTTAGCATCACCGCTAGAAGACATGGTAGATCGGTAAGCAACTCTTTGCTAATCATATCACATATGACTCTTGTTGTTGGGCAGCATCTCTATGCTCACGCCAACTGCCATGCTCAAGATCCCTAACCGTTAGGATGATCTTGTTCAAGTAACCAAACCTTCCGCGAGTAAGTATCCGATACGAACTTTGTCTAGTCAAGGAAAACCGGTGGCACCCTAATTTTATAGACCCACCACCGATTGTACAAGGCTTGTGATAGTGCGAGGTTTGGGGAGCATCGAAAACTTAAAACATTGCCGAGGGATCGTTCTACTTCACTATCGTATGTAGACAAAAAACATAGTCGCTGTGGCGTGAAAGTAGAACACGATAAGAACAACATTAAACGGTTGTGACTTGGTATGGCCTTATATCACTTTGGGGATCTCCATCTCCAATGAACTGTTCATCATGATAATCTTCATCTCCATGATCCATGTATGCCATCCTCCGGTGATGAATCCGCCAAGACTAGTCTATACTAGCGAGAAAAAAAATAACAATTACATTATCGCGTTCATCACAAGTTGGCACATGAGGCCATTACATTAATGAGACAATATATAAGTGGCTCGACCATATTGTCATCCTCACGACATGCAAGTCATGAAATAATTACATACATACATGCATCTCATACATATAGAGGCCATACCGGTCACATAATCCTACAAAAAAGCAGCATTAACCGATTCCAACGTCTAAAATTTGACGGGCGAAAACATTATTTTGTAAGCTGATTTTTCGCAATTCTAATTTCGTCGAAGCAGGCGAAGTGTGTGACGGTTGGATGTAACTTTTTGTTCTCAACGATTTTCGTTTAGAGTTCGTCTCAATCCGATTACGGATCAAAAGTTATGGTGGTCAAACTCGGGCGGCGATCGGTGTAAGATCAAATCTACCACCACCGCAACTTTCGCATCACATGCGCCCGACCAGGCCATGACCTAGGTTCGATTCGATCAATCTTATTGATCTCAAACTCGCCTTGGCCCGGGTTTACATGTATCACTTAACTCCGATGGCGGAATTCCGGCCGGTAGGAGTAGATCGAACAAGACCGGTGCGGCAAGATCACGAACCGAGATCGAGACTCATCTACAACCGCGCATATCACCATATGCCCACACATCGAATCTATAACAACACGGCATCGGCTCGATACCACTTAAGGAATATGGGATCGCTACGCTAGCGTAAAACGAAAATTTTCTACCCATAAACCAAGGATCTCGCTAGTTATAGATCACGGGATTACCACTAGACGCAAGTGCGGCGTGAAGCGTCGACCCTCGGCGTAGATATGCGCGATCGCGGCGGTCTGCCGTCTGCGATTGCGTGATCGTCCGTCACGTCCGTCCTCCTCGTGTGGTTCGTCCTTGTGCTCCGGATCATGCAGCACCTCCGGGGGTATCCCACACGCACGGGGAGGAAGCGATGCGCCTCTCGGACTGCTAGGTCCGCGAGATGCAAGAGGGAGGGCGTGGGCGGCGGCCGCCAAAGTGGCATGGCTTGGATTAGGTCACGACCAGCGCCCACCTCTCATATATATAGGCGTCGCTAACGGGCTCCCGAGCCGGAGGCCCATTAGTAACCCTAAGCCTCGCCTAATTAGATCAAATCCGAATTAGGCCTTCTTCCCCTAAAGCGTGCGACCCTATGGGCTCACGCACACAGACATGGCCCGAGTACACCTACTCGGCCAATAGTTGACGGCGGCCTCTAGCAAGACGTGCCAACTCCCATGTGTACGCAATGATCATATCGGACGAACCACCACAAACCATATACTCGTCATTCCCTTGCCACACGATATTTGGTCCACCTCGTGGGTTAACACTTAACCCAAGCACGGCCATGCATTTCTTGATCCAATCAATCGAGTGGTCGGTTATATCTCTCTCTCATGGAGAGGGCAATTCCATCTTGATTGACTATGTCTCACAGCATGTTTCCTGACAAACCCGAAGACCACCTTTATAGCTACCCAATTACGGAGTAACGTTTGATAGTCCCTAAGTAGGTCGTTTCACATCTTGAGTACATACGACAATCACAGGTCTAAGGACATAACGTACATGATGTATAAAGAGATAATAATAACATCTCATGTCGGGTCAATCCAGCCCCATGTCATACATGTGCCCACACTATTAGTTTGACATCTCCATGTCTATGACTTGTGAAACATAGTCATCAACTAATACGTGTGCTGATCTAATATTCATGTGTGTTCTCACATGAACTCCGATCAGGGACAATTATTGAATAACCAAACAAGTAAAAGAGTTTTACAAACAATTCACATAATTGCTGATCAATACAAGTTGTCTTTAATGGATATTCATGAACACATAATATATCATGGATACATATGAAGGAATACAAATCATCTTTATGATTAGCTCTAGGGCATATTCCCAACACAACCATCATTCGAGTTTTTTGCTAATTTTCGAAATAAAACTCAAAGTTCCTTCAAGTATGACCCCTTTCAAGTCTCTCATATGTGGTACTAGTGGATCCTCACTAAGGCAATAAGGTTGTTTTGCCTTTCTCTCATAGTATGTGGTATTTTTGGACTAAGGCACTAGGACACTATGCCTTCTTCTCTCTCACCCTTTATCTAAAGCTTATATCTGGAGTTCATAGGTGGGGAGAAAACTAAATCTACTTACTAAGTATATATTGTAAGTTCAAACAATGGATCCAAAGTCACGAGTCACACTGATGCATGTGCATGATGGAATGAAATGAATATGATGATAGGTGTGAATGGAATGAATGTGATGAGAAAAAGTCTAATTCTACTTTAGCTCTCTTGAAAAGTCATTTCTCTTTTGAAACTTAAAAACACTTGAGAGAACCTGGGTTGCATTTCTTTTTCTTTCTTTTTATGGAGAGGCGGGCATCTAAGTACCCATTGTTTTTCATTGGACACTTGTTTATTTTTTTTTTAACTCTCCTTTATTCTCTTTTTTCTTTTAGGGAGGTAGGCTCTACTCGCCGTAGGACACTTGTCCATTTTTCATCTCCCCTCTTTTTCCTTTTTTCTTTTTTTTTAAATAACCCAAGTCTCTTTTTGCAATAAACTTTTTGGAGATAGAGTAGAGCTTTATAAGATTGTTGACTGAAATGGAATATTTTTGGTTGCTCTTCTCCTAGGACAGGAGTGGAACATTTTCGGCGGGTATATAATGGATGTGTATGGTGGATGCGTACTTCCAGGGTAGAAGCAGCATATATATATGAGTGGAGTCTAGTGGAATAAATATATGTGGTGGATGGATGGAGTGTACATCAGCATGACAAGTTTCTAAGGGTCGACAAAGTTTGAACAAACTCAATGCAAAGCAAGCAGCCTATATATATAAAAAGGGTTTTTCTATGGAGCATGTATATGGTCGTGGTAGGAGTTTCAACACTCTGTCATACGGAACTTATCATGTATATTTTATAATTTTCAAAAGATAAATCTCCATAAATTTAGTGTCATTAGGAGTAAGAGAAATAGCGGCTCAAAACTTTCATATATCATATCCGTCAATTACCTAGACTCTAGAGCAAGCATTTGCAATCCACAAATCAATTACCTAGACTCTAGAGCATTTGTAAATTTAGGGTAAACCTCAAGTCAAAGCAGTTTTACATTTAAGCTTCGAGAGAAATTGAGCTTGAAAGCTAGGTACTTGAAAGACATTACGACCAGACAACTATTTATCATCTCCTTTATTATTTAAGATTTTAGTTGAGCAAAAGCATAAAGGTGTACACTTTCTCTTGATCATTTATTTATACTATAACAAAGACTCTTTAAAGATTATAGAAAGACTCACTCTAAACAAACTAAAGCAAACTAAGCAAACCAAATATCTAGCTAATAATAATAGTAGTAGAAATACTTATCGGGATAAGCGGGGTGCTCTCCCCCAAGCTAGATTGGAATGTCGGGTTGATGATATGGGAGTTGAGGTAGATGGTGACTGTGGTGTCGTCTCATCATGTCTCTCTTCCTTCGAATTCTGCTAAATTCAAATAGACAACAAAGCTAGTGGAACTTGATTACGGGTTAGAGTTTAGCCACGTTGCTTTTGTTACCCGAGACTCTTAGCAAAGCATGAAATATATATATTTTTGGATTTTCTTTATTTTGTATGCAAAAGAAGATAAAGAACTTATGAATGCATTTTTATTTTATTTTTATGCCACCACAGTAAGTATCTCCGAGGGTATTAAGCCTTAGATTTACTCACATGGGGCTTTTCGCTTTTTAAACATGCAAAGCACTAAATATTTTTATTGTCTTTTCTAATGCAATTTGAAAAGGGAAATATGCTATGCATCTGGAGAAAGTAAATATGCAATCTTTGGGAATTAAATATGGATAACTTACCAAATTACCTTTTGGCGAAGGTTCGGGATTAAAGTCCTCCGAACAAGACTTTCTTGTTTTGCTTATTACTCCCAAGGTATGTCGGTGGTCACAATTGGGGGTTCTCGGTGATTTGATTGATATTTCTTCGATGGTGTCTTTGGGAGTTACCTCTTTCTCACTCCATTGTTCTTTATTATGGAGTGGTAGGTTTTTCTACTTCTTCTAAGGATGATTCAGGTGTAAGGGACTTTACCTTTTTAGCTTTTAATTCTTTTCTGGCTTCTTCTAGCAAGGAGAAAACTTGTTGGTCTCTGTTCCACCAATACTCATTGCGTGCTTCTTCATAATCTTCCCATGATTCTCCTAGTTCTTGAGAGAATTCATTTGCGTGAGACAAAGCGCCTTTACGGTGAAAGTCGAGCAAGTTTTTTCCTTGATGTAATTTGAATCTTCCTTTACTTTCATATTCAATGCCTTCATGGCTTCTTTGTGTGCCTTGATATGATGCCCCATTATTGAATCTGCTGGTACCTTGGTGTGATTTTTGGATTCATGATCCATTGCTTCTTTTGACGGCGTCTTCGTGCTGACCTGTTCTTCTTTGGATATTCATAAGTGGTATAACTGTTGAAATGCAAGCGTACCTTCTCTTTAGGGAATTGGAAATGGATCCCCCTGTTCTCATGTAGATGATGGCGCATGTAGTGTTGAGGAATGGTCTCCCCAAGCACTATTGGTGGATCCTACTCTTCTCCTATGTCCATGACTAAAAAGTCGGTCGGGACATAGTGATCATTTATCTTCACGGTACATCTTTAGCAATTCCTTACGGGTACCGAAAAGGCGGTGCGCCATCCGCAATCAGTAAATATGTTGTGTGCAAAGGCATCTTACCAAATATCATTTCATATGTTACCTTTCCCATTAAGTTGATGCCGGAGCCCGTGTCACAATAAGTGTTATAGAAATTCCATTGGTTAATAGAACAATGTTTGGTAGGGACTCTGGATCATCTAACTTTTGTAGCATTGGGGATTTAAGTAAATGGTCGTTTTTCGAGCGTACTGATTAATCATCATTACCTTTGTAGGCTGTGCCTTCTTATTTTCGTTCTTGTTCTTCTTGGCCTTAATCATCGGCTCTGGCGACATCTCATAGATGTATGGTGTTCTTGGTTGAGCAAGGGAGGAAAGTTTCTTGTTTCTGAAATAAAATGTCCTCTTTCTCCCCCTGAACATCAAAACAAATCTTTTGCAGCGTGGGCGTAGAGGATTGCCTTGGTTGTGTTCAAGAAGGGTCGGCCCAATATAATTGGAGCCTTCTCATCTTCCCTGTTTCAATTCTTGCAAAATCATGGGCACATATGCATTCCCAAAACTAATGCAAACAACTCTAAGTATACCCATTGGGTAGCATAGTGATCGGTATGCAAGCTGCAAGCACATAGATGTATATAATAATGGTCTACCATGGATTTTCTCATAGATTACCTTAGGCATTAGGACCCTGTTCGCTTGGCTTATCGGCCCGACCCGGTCAAGTATTTTCTCTCACAAAGATCGGCCGATAGCGTGACCCCGGCCCGGTACTTTCTCTCACAAAGATCGGCCCGGCCGGACGGCCCGGCCGAACAGGCTCTAGGTTGACGCTTTGAGCCAAAATCACAAAGTGCATTCTTGAATTCATGTGGTCCTATGCGGATGGTGATGATCGGTCTCCCTAGATCTCCTTTCTTAGGTGGTAGAGAGTCATCTAGCCAATCACTCCTTAGGTAGTCCGTGTGAAAATGACGCATTATATATATCGACAAGATTTGCGGTTTCTACTTCCTTGGTTGGCCCGGTATCTCACTGGTAAGGTTAGTTCCATAGAATTTGCCAATCTAGAAAGCTGATCCTCTATCATTTTATTAAAGCTATGTTGAGTTTTAATTTCTTTGAAGAAAAACTTTCCATTCTATTATTTATGGTTTCTAACATTTTATCATTGGAAGCTAATTTGCTAGCTAAATTTTCCATAGCTTTACCTTGGGTTAAAACTAAATCTCTTAAAGAAGGTTGATTAAAACTAGTAAAGTTATTACCTTGATAATTACCTTGGAAGTTACCTTGGAAGCTTGGCCTCTGTTGGTTCCATCCAAGATTCTATGGAGGGCGGTAGTTGTTGTTGTTATTGATATAATGTACCTCCTCTTTATTCCCTAGGCAATTCTTGCCCATGTGGCCGATGTTGCCGCATTCTTCACATGTCATGCGAGAGTCGAATTGCATGACAAAGTCCTTGGAGTTGAGGATCTCTATCCTCAAGTTTCTTCATTATAAGGTCCATTTTGGCGAATAAGCATGTCTACCTCTTCAATTTGGTGCATTCCACTTGTTCTCTTGCGGGTTGGGACAGTCTTCATTCCAAGCGTGGTTGGAAGCCATCTTTTCCACAAGTTCGTAGCTTTGGAGATTGTAAGTGAAAGGAAAGCACACCTCCCGCCGCAAAGGCATCCATTGTCTCACGGGTACTCGTAGTGAGCCCATGATAGAAAGTCTGCATGAGTAACCACTTCTCCATCCCGTGGTGTGGACATTCGAGATGTATTCTTGAAAGCGCTCCCACGCTAACGGGGACGATTCATCGTGTTGTTGTTGAAAATTTGAAATCTTTCCCCTCAAGGCATTGGAAAAAGCGGCCCGGCGTTGATTTCAAATTGACCAACGTTTGACTTGGTCAAACCTCGGCCAAACGGAGCACTAAATGGCCTCGGTGAAAAACTTTTGAACAAGAAGTTGATAGAACTCGTCGGGATCTACATTCCATATATAGGTCGTTTTTGCATTTGAGAACGTCTTTGGTGAACCCTAGTCGCAAAACCACGTATCTCACGAGTTTATGCAACTCGTGGGCGGCTAGTGGTTTTTGAACTACGCTTTCGAACACTTGCTCGGATGCAAAAGTGGACGTAAATACCAAATGTAGATCTCGATGAGTTATGAACTTTTTCGTATTCATGACTTTTCAAATGGAGGCCGTCTAGGGCCCCGAAAACTCGTCCCGAGCCGTAAAAATTTGAAAATTCAAAATTCAAGGCGTCGAAGTTAAAAAGCGAAAAGTTGACTCTAATACAGAACATAGGTCTACAAAACACGTATTCATGACTTTTCGATTTGGATCCATCTAGAGCTTGGCCGGCCCGAAGGCGCCGATTTCAAATTGACCAACGTTTGACTTGGTCAAACCTCGGCCAAACGGAGCACTAAATGGCCTCGGTGAAAAACTTTTGAACACACGAAGTTGATAGAACTTCGTCGGGATCTACATTCCATAAATAGGTCATTTTTGCATTTGAGAAAGTGCTGGTGAACCCTAGTCGCAAAACCACGTATCTCACAAAGAGTTTATGCAACTCGTGGGCGGCTAGTGGTTTTTGAACTACGCTTTCGAACACTTGCTCGGATGCAAAAGTGACCTAAATACCGAATGTAGATCTCGATGAGTTATGAACTTTTCGTATTCATGACTTTTCAAATGGAGGCCGTCTAGGGCCCAGAAAACTTGTCTCGGCGTAAAAATTTGAAAATTCAAAATTCGAGGCGTCGAAGTTGGCGAAAAATTGACTCTAAAACCGAACGTAGGTCTTGAAGAGACCTACAAAATACGTATTCATGACTTTTCGATTTGGATCCATCTAGAGCTTCAAAAACCGGCCCGAAGACGCCGATTTCAAATTGACCAATGTTTGACTTGGTCAAACCTCGACCAAACGGAGCACTAAATGGCCTCGGTGAAAAACTTTTGAACACGAAGTTGATAGAACTCGTCGGGATTTACATTCCATATATAGGTCGTTTTTGCATTTGAGAAAGTTTGGTGAACACTAGTCGCAAAACCACGTATCTCACGAGAGTTTATGCAACTCGTGGGCGGCTAGTGGTTTTTGAACTACGCTTTCGAACACTTGCTCGGATGCAAAAGTGACCTAAATACCGAATGTAGATCTTGATGAGTTATAAACTTTTCGTATTCATGTCTTTTCAAATGGAGGCCGTCTAGGGCCCCGAAAACTCCCCGAGCCGTAAAAATTTGAAAATTCAAAATTCGAGGCGTCGAAGTTCGAAAACCGAAAAAGTTGACTCTAATACCGAACGTAGGTCTTGAAGAGACCTACAAAACACGTATTCATGACTTTTCGATTTGGATGCATCTAGAGCGGCGGCGCGAAGGCGCCGATTTCAAATTGACCAATGTTTGACTTGGTCAAACCTCTACCAAACGGAGCACTAAATGGCTTCGGCTGAAAAACTTTTGAATACGGAGTTGATAGAACTCGTCGGGATCTAAATTCCATAAATAGGTCATTTTTGCATTTGAGAAAGTGTTGGTGAACACTAGTCGCAAAACCACGTTGTGGATGAGGATCACCAAAGAACTCTTTGAGTTGTTCGAGGGGTTCTATCCTAGCCTGCGGCCACAAACAACTCCCTAAGAAGGCAATAGAAACATAGCTACGGTGACTTCTGTTGTAACTAGGATAGAACACTAGTCGGATTACCTTGTTTAGAGTTCGGGTGTTGGTTCCTCTACGGACAACCCTCTCTATATCCGACTAGGATCGTAGCGAGTTCCTTGGCCCCTTGGACTATAAAAGGCGGCCAAGGAACATCTCGTAGAGGAGAGCGAACGAACGCACAGGACACAAGCTTGGCGCGACCAAGCGCGTAAGCTTCATAGCCGATTCGGCTAACCCCATCAATCAAAAATAGGCTCACGCCGACCGGGCGTAAAGGTCTTTACTCGATCCTTGATCGAGGGCCCGAACCAGATATAAAAACCCCGCTCTCCATGTCATTTGCAAGAACAAGCCGCCAGGGCTTCGGGTTCGTCGAGGCCCAAACAAAGCTGCCGAGTTCACCCGTGGCGGGCTCTCGGTCGTAAAACATCGGCCGGTGGCGCGCGGTAGGGGCTCGTCGAATTTCAGCACGAGTCCGGCGGACCACGACATCATGGGTACATCGGCGAGAAGGGCGATCATCTTGGATCATGGGCTTGCGAGATTTGACGACAATGGCAAGACTTCGAAGCTACATCTTCGAGGATTCCAAGACCGATGAGCGAAACTTCGCCCGAGAAGCTCCAAAGAAGCGACAATTTGCTGAAGCCGCCTCGAAGACGGAGAACAAACTCGAAGCCCTGCTCGGAAACCAACACGGAAGGACCCAAACCCGAAACCAACTCGGGGAAGGTGGACAACCGGGACTCAAGCGCGGATTAGAAGGCAACTCGAAGTACAACTCCAACTCCGACTTGGACAAGGGAAGCTACACCAACTCCGGTTTGGATAAGGGAAGCTACTCCAACTCGAAAACTTTTTTCAGCCAACACTACTCCAACTCGGAGAAAGAAGGCGAATTTGGATATAACCCTGGACACCAGTCCAGATTACCTTTTCAGTTTCCTACAGGATTACGCAACGCAAAGATACGCGTATTCAAGGAGCACCAAGACAACTCTAAAGAGAAGATTGGAGATTTCTTTGGGGGCGCGCAAAGAGGGCTCATATTAACAAGAACCCCGGAGGAGTGCATCATCCACGGCCAAGAACCCTCAACAAAGCCGATCATCGGTGCTTGAGGGGATGACCGGGGGAGGGTCAACATCCAGAACCTACCCCCGACGGAAGGAGTGGCGACCCAAAGCTACAGCCGCTAAGAAAATCTTTATGGTGGCCGCGGCTCACACCCCACTTACCCATCTAGAAGCCCCCGACATTAGGTCCACTGACGAAGGCCTATCCAACATCTCGGCGGATGAAAGAACCCTTGAAGACGAAGGAGAACACCAACGTCAAGAAAGGCTGAAAAGGAACAAGCTGAAGGGAGGACGCCGAATCAGGGCAAACTCACGCATGCAAGCCCTGAACAAATATCAAGCCGATCTACATGAGTACGAAAGGCTAAAGTCTGAAAGAGAAGCTGAACACGATCAACGAGCAACTTCGAGAAAGGCTACAAGGGTTGATTGACCGCTCAAGGCGCAATGCACCTAAATGACGAGGAAAGGCTCATCAAGGAGGCATTGCGAAGGCTATCCGGGAAAGAGATCCCGGGGACGTCGCGGTCAAAGGCGAACAGCTCTCAGGCTCCAAGAAGTCGGTCCAACGTCTTCGAAAGATTAGGAAGGCCGCAAGGCTCCAACAATTCCAGGCCACCCCGGAGGGATGGTAGACAGTACCAGAGACCCCCGAGGGAAAGCCCTACTTCAAGACCAAGCCGACGAGAAGAAGTCGTGGAATCAACATATCGACCGACTGGAACTCATCCAAGAGGAGAAAGAACCTCAGGAAGACTTGAAGAAAGAACAACGGGAAGCTACGACAGGTTTCCCTGCTTCGCAGAAAGATTGCAAGAAGTGAAGCTACCCCCAAAGTTCAAGCCTTCAAACCACTCCAAATACGATGGGAAAACAGAGCCCAGACAATGGCTCAGAGTCTACTCACAATCCATTGAGCTGGCTGGAGGAGATGATGACGTAAAAGCCGTCTTCTTTCCCATGGCCCTAGAGGCTCTACCGCTCAAATGGTTCGACAAGATCGAAGAGGGCTCAATCAGATACTGGGAAGACTTACAGAGAGTATTCCGTAGCAACTTCACAGGAATCATCACCCATCCTATTACTCAGGCTGAGTTGAAAAGCCTCAAGCAGAAGCCAGGAGAATCCCTGAGAGATTACTACCGAAGATTTGGGGAGATGAGATCCCAAGTACATGACATCACCGAGAGAGAAGTGATAGATGCCTTCGGGAACAGGATTTTCTCAAGATGGCAGTTCTCGGATTTCTACAAAGACAACCCGAGGACAAACGAGCGAGTTCAAGCTTCTTGTTGAGAAGATGATCGGAGTGAAGAAAGAACCCGAGACCGCTTTCCAGGAAAGAAAGAACTCGGAAGGCCCAAAGAAGGATCGAACAACTCTCAACGGCAAAGCGCGAGGACCGGACAATAATGCCCAATGGCATAGAAGTCAAAGAAACCCTACAAGCAAAGGTTCAACAACAACAATAATGGCGACAGGAACAGAAGCAATATCAAGCTAGAAGACCTACCCTACATCTACCACCACGGAGCTCCGACACGCTCGGAAGCGTACAACGTTCGGGGAGAAGTACAAGGGAGGAAACAACTCGCTCAAAAGGGAGACAATCAAGAAAACAGAGAGAAGAAGCCGGTGAAGAACCAAAGACGGGGGATTTCCGAGAAAGCAACGAGATCTTTGAACATCATATTCTCTGGAGTACCCGGTTCAAAGAGCAAGAGACAAGACAAGCTAGCACTCCGATCAATCATGGCGCGAGAACCCGCAATACCGCGCTACCTCAATTGGTCCCAATACCCGATTCGAGTTCACCGGGGAGGATCAATGGACAAGTGTGGGCAACGCCGACCTGTATCCTTTGGTATTTGGAACCTACGATAGCCGGAGTGATTTGTTACCAAAGTCTTGATCGACGGAGGAGCGAGGATTGAACATCATATTTTTGAAACTTGGACAAGATGGGACTAGACCTCTCCGGACTGATCGCTCCTTCAAGCACTCCTTTCTATGGAATAGTACCGGACGAGCAGCCATACCGGTCGAACAAGTCACCTTGCCGGTTACATTTGGATCTCCATCAAATTACCGGACGAGTACATCAAGTTTGAAGTAGCGGATCTCGAGTCACCATACCACGCCATCATGGGGAGATTTTGCCATTGCAAAATTCATGGCTATTCCACACTACCCGTATATTACGCTAAAGATGCCGGCACCTTTTGGGGTTCTTTCTATCAAAGGAGACCTCAAGAAAGCCTTCGAGTGTGACATACAAGCCGTGGAAATCGCAAAACAAGACAGTAGAACTCTTGGAGAAAAAAAAAAGAACTCAACCAGATGGCACAAGAGACGGATCCGGATGAACTCGAGATAAGGCCAAAAAGCAAGCAATTCCGATTCCACCGGAAGAAGCCGACGTCAAGCACATTGACCTATAGGCGGGCGATCCATCCAAGACGGCGATCATCGGCGCCCACCTATCTCCAAAATAGGAATTCGAGCTCACCCGGCTTCCTAAGGCAACACAAAGAGATATTTGCACGGAAACCGTGAGACATGCCGGGCGTACCAAGGGAGCTGGGCCGAGCACGTAAGGTGACATCAATATGGGATCCAAACCCATCAAGCAAAGACTAAGGAGGTTCTCACCGAGAAAAGAAGGAGGCCATCGAAAAGGAGATTGCAAAACTACTCGCGGCGGGATTCATCGAGAGAAATCCTACATCCCGACCGGCTAGCCAACTCGGTTACGGTCGAAGAAGAAGAACCCTCGGACCGGCGAATGTGTGTGGACTACAGGGACTGAATAAGCGCGCAAAAAGATCCCTTCGGGCTACCAAGGATCGACCAAATAGTGGACTCTACGGCGGGATCGGCTCTACTATCGTTCTTGGACCGCTACTCGGGATACCACCAGATTGCATCGAAGAAAGAAGATCGAGCAAGACCTCTTTTATCACCCCCTTCGGTGCCTAGAGCTACAAAACAATGTCCTTCGGATTGAAGACGCGCGGAGCAATGTATCAAAGAAGCGTCTGAGACTTGTTTAGGAGAGTAGATTGGCAAAAATGCCAAAGCATACGTGACGACGACGTGGTGGTGAAAACCAGAGAACCAGAGACTCTGATTCAAGACCTGGAAGAGACCTTCAAGAATCTCAACAAGTGGAAATGGAAGCTCAACCCAACAAAATGCGTCTTTGGAGTACCTTCGGGACAGCTACTGGGTTTCTTGGTCAGCAACAGAGGTATCGAAGCCAGCACCAAGCAAATCAAGGCAATCACCGAGATGACACAACCACGAAGCATCAGGGCGTCCCGAAGCTCACGGGGGTGCATGGCGGCGCTAAGCGATTCATATCTAAGCTTGGAGAAAAAGGGCTACCCTTCTTCAAACTCATCAAGACCAAAGGAGAATTCAAATGGACAAAGGATGCAGACAAGGCGTTTGAAGAACTCAAAGAGTACCTTACAACAGCTCCAGTCCTAACACCTCCAAAGGATCAAGAAGAACTCCTGCTCTATATAGCAGCAACAAATACAGTGGTCAGCTCAGCAATCATCGTGGAAAGAGAAGAGCCCGAGCAACCTAACAAGGTCCAGAGGCCAGTTTACTACGTGAGCGAGGTTCTATCTGAGTCCAAAGCTCGATACCCTCACGTACAAAAACTACTCTACTCCATACTGATCACATCAAGGAAGCTACGACACTACTTCGACAGTCACAAAATCATAGTGGTAACTGACTCACCACTAGGCGACATCCTGAGGAACAGAGATTCAACAGGCCGCATATCAAAATGGGCAGTGGAACTCGGAGAATTGAATCTAGAGTTCACTCCAAGAAGAGCAATCAAATCCCGGGCGCTACCGATTTCATAGCGAGAATGGTCGAGCTCCAACAACCCATATCCGAGCGACATCAAGAAACATTGAAACATGTAGTTCGATGGATCGTTGAAGCTAGGGAGCGAGGAGCCGGGATTTTATTCATATCTCCGAAGGAAGACAACTCAAGTACGTCTTTGCAAATCATGTGGGCGGGCTACAAACAACGAGGCGGATTATGAAGCACTCATCCATGGCCTCAAGATTGCAAGAACTCGGGAATTAAGAGACTACAAGTATACGGTGACTCCGCGGTTGTCATCAATCAAGTCAATAAGGACTGGGACTGCACAAAGGACAACATGGGCCTCTATTGCACAGAAGTGCGCAAACTAGAAAAGAACTTTCAAGGCCTAGAAATCCTACGTGCTCGAGAGATGAGAACGTGGCGGCGACGTGCTAGCCAAACTCGGATCCGACAGCAGCACAAGTCCCACCGGGAGTATTCGTCGAAGAACTCTTGAAGCCATCCGTCAAGGAGAACCCGAGGAAGAAGACAACGTGGAGCAATCAGCTCTAAATGGAGTAATGATAATCTCTCCAGGTTGAAGAACAACTCCCTGGATCGAAGACATCACAAACTTCATCAAGAACAAGACACTACCCGAAGACAAAGCTGAAGCAACCAGGATCTTGAGAAGAAGCAACAACTACATGCTCATCAAAGACAAGCTTTACAAGAGAGTAGCATCATCAGGAGTATTACTCAAATGCATAAGTTCTGAAGAAGGAAAAGACATCCTACAAGAAATACACTCTGGATGCTGTGGAAACCACGCAGCGTCAAGAACCCTCGTGGGAAAAGCATTCGGAATAGGATACTCTGGCCAACTTGACCCTCAAAGACCTTGAAGAACTCGTCGAAGATGCAAAGGATGCGGATGTTCGCAAGACAAGCGCATGTGCCCGCACACAACTTGATCTCGCATACCACCATCATGGCCTTTTTCGTGATGGGGACTGAATCAAGTCGGACCACTCAAGAGAGCAAAAGGAGGATAAGAGTATATCTACGTCGCCATCGACAAATTCACCAAATGGATAGAATACAAGCCATTGGTCACCTTCAGCTCCACCAAGGCGGTCGAGTTCATCCAAGAGATAATGCACGCGGTCGGGATGCCCAACGGGATCATCAGCGACCTCGGATCACCGTTCACGGCGGCGGAGTCGAAGACTGGGCACAAGATTGTGGCATACGGATAGATTATGCATCCGTAGCACACCCTCAGGCTAGCGGACAAGTCGAAAGAGCAAACGGACTCATCCTTGCCGGACTGAAGCCAAGACTATATGAAGAACTAAAAGACTACGGAGCCAAGTGGATCGAAGAACTCCCAAAAGTCGTCTGGGGCCTAAGAACTCAAATCAGTAGAGCAACAGGCTATTCACCTTTCTTCCGACCTACGGATCGAAGCTTTTCTACCCGGCGGACCTCATTTGGAGCTCTCCAAGAATCGAGCAATTTGAAGAAGGAGAAGGAGAACAGACAAGAAGACTAGAAATCGACTGTGCAGAAGAAGTAAGATCAAACGCCATCCTCCAGAACGCAAGATATCTGCAAGGACTAAGAAGGCATTACGACAAGAGCACATGTCCAAAAAAGCTCAACCCAGGAGATCAAGTACTCAAGAGAAACCAAAAGACGGAAGGCAAGCACAAATTGCTCGCCCCATGGGAAGGACCATATATCGTCAAAAAGTGCTGGGACCGGGAACCCCAAGGCGATGACCATGCAAGGAGAAGAAGTCGAAACTCTTGGCACATAAACCAACTCAGAAGGTCCTATCCATAATCGGAGAAACTCAAGGCAGAAGAAGAGAAGCGAACGCAAAAACAACTCTCCGATACTTCAAGAAGAAGAAGATCAAGCCCTGAGAAGAGCTGGACCATCCAAAGGGTCACCAAATATCGGCCACCGGGCACTTCAACAAAAACAAGTTGCCCAGTGAAGCTGCATGCCTCCTAAGGGAGAAGAACAATGCCTCCTAAGGGAGAAGAAAAGACGACTGATTTGGCACTTCAAAGAAGAAGTCGACCAAAGAAGGCAAAACCCGACCACCGAACGGAGGTCAAATTCCAAGGGTGGAACCACGCGAAGTCCTAGCTCGGAATAGTGTCCACAACTTAAATCCTAGCGGAAGATCGTGAACTTTGACTCTTGAAAAAAGAGGGCGTTGGGATCGGCCCGTTTAGGTCGCTGAGAGGCCATCAAGGGTCCGAAAGCACCACTATGTCCAATGACGGCGGACGGCCTTTCAAATCGGGCGTGAACGGTGTAGTGTTGTGAAATAGAAACCCATCGTCTCACACAAGTCTCTCGAGAAAGCGGGCGGCCCAAACCGAGCAAGGTGGATTGTAGTATTATGAAATAGGAACCCAACCATCTTGACCTTGATCCTTGATGCACTTAAATGGGCCCGGACCGAGAACCCTTCAAGGGACGTCTTGCGATAGTCCACTGGACATCATGGGAGAGCCCTAGCCCAGACGAGGCAACCCCGAGTTAGAACAACTCTTTTAGGAGCACGACTCCACCAAAATACACTAGCATGTCCAAGAGAAGACAAACGCTAGAGGGCCTAAAAGGAGAAACCTAACGGCCTGGAGAGACCCTCCGAACAGTCGTGACAAGTCTCAGAAGAAGACGCAAGTCACACGCCAGAGGAAAACAACCCTGGCAAAATGGGGGACGCCCCAACCATCATCAGCAAGTCTACAGAAAGGACGAGCTGAATCTTCAGAAGAACAACCATGAAGACCAAGAGCAAGACTCTATCCCCTCAAGCAAGTCTACAGAAAGGACGAGCTGAATCTTCAGAAGAACAACCCTGAAGACCAAGAGCAAGACTCTATCACCTCAAGCAAGTCTACAGAAAGGATGAGCTGAATCTTCAGAAGAACAACCCTGAAGACCAAGAGCAAGACTCTATCACCTCCAGTGAGTCTATAGAAAGGACGAGCTGAATCTTCAGAAGAACAACCCTGGAGACCAGGAGCAAGCCTCTACAACTATTTTCAGCTAATCTATAGAAAAGACGAGCAGACAAAAGAAATCTAGAATTCAAGAGCAAGACTCCACTCATCATGACAAATCTCGAGAAAAGAAGATTTTAAGTCATTCGTCGGAAGAAAATAACCCTGACAGATCAAGAGCAAGACTCTGCAAATATCCCCAACCAAGTCTACAGAAAAGGCGGGTTGACTCTCTAGAAAAATAGCTTTGGACTCGGGGAGGGGAGAAGAACGTGGAGAACTACCTTCACCAAGTCTACGAGAAGACAGACAAGTGATCCCTTCAGAAAAAGAACTCACGGAAATCTGAAGCAAGACTCCAATCTATCACGACAAGACCTATGAACAGGCTAGCCGACGCGTCAAGGAAAGAATAGCCCAAAGGCGCACAAGGACAAGATCCTACGCCACCTTCGGCGGATCTACTAGAAGACCGGTGACAAGTCGGGAAAACAAAGCACTAACAACTCGAAGCAGAACTTCAACGCTATAAATAGCCAAGTCTATCGTAAGGCAAAATTTGGATCATCACCGAAACAAAGATCGATGTCACAGAGCACGACTCAAGACTACTCGACACGAACCTATAAGAAGGATATAAGAGCCGGAAGCCTAAGGAAGAATTCTAAAGGCGCAATTACAAACAATTCGTCTGAGGAAAAGAACCCGGATGACCATCTCAAGAACAAGCAGAGGACAGACTGCAGCAATTCCCGGTGTGGAACTGCTACCGCTATTCCCAATCACAAGACATCCCTTACTCACGTAAGAACTCGGAAAGGCTAAAAAAGACGCCGGGAGGTCGATCCAACTCACTCAAAGGCACCGCCATGAATCCAAAGTGCGGGAATGAAGTCTTTTCCTACGAGAAGAGAGACGGTCTAGAGGAAGAAGAAGCGAGAGAAGAAGAAAGACACTCGGATCCTCACCGAAGCAAAAGCGGGCAATATTTATAGGCGGAACCAAAGCACGCCTATAGACCAAGTCCACAAAAGACGAGGCAACCAAAGAAAAAGGAGCGGTCACCTCAAATCACGCGAGAAGAGAATTTATGGCAATGATCGCCATGCACCGACGTCTCTGAAAAACGGAGCGTAGTAAAAAAGCGCCTTTGTGACTCCGTGACCGCACGGAAAAAGAGAAACGGTCAAAATCCTGGGTAAAATGAAGAACCCCTAAAAAGCTCAATCTACGAAGAGCTCTTAGACGCTCGGGGGCTACGGGATACCCGGGGTACGATTTACAGAGTAAGAGCTCCGACGACAAGAAGAACTCAAAGACCTTCCGGCTCTTTGTACCAAAAAGCAAGAAGCTCGGGGCTACACCCTACGGGTGCACTTTTTTCAGAAAAGTGCACACCGTATGAAGACAACAAGGACCGCATCAAGGCCGCACCGAGAAGAGCGAACAGCTCTCATGACTCAAACTTGAGATGCTCGGGGGCTAGCGGAACAAGGCTCTCCTTTCAAGAAAGTAGAGCCCGACGGCGACGGGAAGAACTCGAAGAAGGAGGAGAAGAACTCAAAAACCTTCCGGCTCTTTGTGCCAAAAAGCAAGAAGCTCGGGGCTACACCCTACGGGTGCACTTTTTTCAAAATTGCACTCCGTAAGATGATCTTAAAGACCATATCAAGGCCTCACCCGAGAAGAGCAAGACAACCCTCATGACTCGACCTTGAGATGCTCGGGGCTTATGGATACTGGGGATCACCAAAGAACTCTACTGAGTTGTTCGCAGGGTTCTATCCTAGCCTACGGCCACAAACAACTCCCAGAAGGCAATAGAAGCATAGCTACGGTGACTTCTGTTGTAACTAGGATAGAACACTAGTCAGATTACCTTGTTTAGAGTTCGGGTGTTCGGTTCCTCTACGGACAACCCCTCTCAGTATCCGACTAGGATCGTAGCGAGTTCCTTGGCCCCTTGGACTATAAAAGGCGGCCAAGGAACACCCGTAGAGGAGAGCGAGCGAACATACGGGACACAAGCTTGGCCACGACCAAGCGGCGTAAGCTTCACGGCCGATTCGGCTAACCCCATCAATCAAAAACAGGCTCACGCCAACTAGGCGTAAAGGTCTTTACTCGATCCTTGATCGAGGGCCCGAACCTGATATAAAAACCCCGCTCTCTATGTCATTTTGCGCAATAAAAATTTGGGCTCCAGGTTCGTCGAGGCCCGAACAAACTGCCGGTTCACCCCGTGGCGGGCTCTCGGTCGTAAAACATCGACACACGTATCTCACAGAGAGTTTATGCAACTCGTGGGAGACTTGTACAATGCAAAAACTAGCCTTTCTCAACTATAGGCCTAAGGCCCAACAAGCTCAACTCTTTCTCCACCGTTGGATGAATCGGATTGACGGTGAAGATGAAGACCGGGCACCCAAGCTGAACTTTTCGAAGAAGCGGGGAAAGAAGCGTAGAGGCACGTTGGCCAAAATTTCATTTCGCTCCACCGGTCCACCCGTGACCACGACTTTTCCCCCTTCGGTTCCCAAAATCACCCAAATCCGTAGCCCAAATCCGTGAGTAGGAAGCGGGGTCTCCCCGGCGGCCCTTGGCGAGAACCCTACCCGGCGTGGGATGGCGAGGGTCTCCCCGGCCGTTGGCATTTGTTAAGTGCTAAAAAGAATATGAAGGATTACGCAGGCGCCACGTAACACCTACCATTGTAGCTTTTCCCTAGGATGAGTATTCTAGAGTATCGTATCCACGGGGAAGCTTTGGCTATAGAACTCTAATAAGTCACAATCATATATCCACTAACTTAGCAAACCACTAGACTATAGTGAGGGAGGTAATTGTTAAAGGATAATTAAATATCAAAGCATAAAATAATAACCTACCTAAGGTATCAAAGAATAATTAAACTAATCAAGAGGTCAAAGGGAGAGATCAAGGTTCCTAGATACTTCTCTATTACTTAGGTTCTATGATAGCAATTATACCATAACACTTCGGGACACCAAAGCACTAACCACGAGAAAGGGATGAGAAGGGGGCTAGGAAGGTTTGGCAAGGTCCTACAATCACCAACCCGAACATGGTGGAATACATCGGCCATCGTTTGTCACCACACAGGGCTACCACAAACTATCCGTGGGGTTGGGTGCAATCTCGGGTAACCTCTAGTCTAGACACCATGTCTACACTATTAATTACTACTCTAGCTACCATGAATAACTAGAGTCCTCAATACGAGCGGAGATCCCATGCAATAGCATAACAACTATACTTAACCATATATGTAAAACATGGAAGTAAATAGAGAAGATAAATATGTGAATCATAAGTCTTGTAGAGAAGATACAAAGACATACCATACTCGAAGACATCTCCGAATAGGAGCATAGCTCCTCTCTCCTTTACTCCTAATTAGATCTAAGTTAGATCTAATCTATTTCTAATTACATGTCTAATCTATTTCTAATTACATTGCTAATCTTCTTCTAATCTACTTCTAATTCACTAATCCCGGAGAGAGATTATCCTTACATTGGGACACCTCTACAAGCGAGAGATAATGAATAGAATGAGATAGAATGAATTAGGGTTCAACCACGGGGTCGGGGGTATTCTTATATAGGCCTTGGCGATGAACGATGACCATTGGATCAAACCGACCTTGGCAACGGTGTAGATACAACCTCAATGTCGGTGGTAAACCGACATACAAAGTCGAGGCGACATGTGGCCCCTAGCTTTGGCGGCCGGCCTAGTTGCACCGGCGGCCGCCAGGTAGCATGCCACGTTGGCTTCCGTTTCTTCGGTGTCCTCCGGTACCTTCTAGAATGTTTTAGTCCACTTTTCGGGTCGAGTTACTTCATAGTTAAGTCTTGTCATCGTATGGGATGTATATTAGGAACTTTCTCCATTCTTTTTACGCATTTATCTATTAAGTCCACGAAATTATATAAATCACCAAAACTCGTGGAATTATGTTAGTTAAACCCCTAGACTTATGTTGATATTCATTTTAAGCCCTTATCCAAGTTTAGTTGACTAGTAATATTATACTATACTTGAGGTGTCAACAAATGGCCTTGCGCAGGAACCCTACCCGGTGTGGAATGGTAGGTCTCCGTGTGGCGCAGGCGAGAACCCTACCCCGGCGTGGGATGGCGGGGGTCTCCCCGGCGGCGCGGTGAGAACCCTACCCCGGCGTGGGAATGGGGGTCTCGCGGCCGGCGCGAGCGAACCCTACCCGGTGTGGGAAGGGAGGACTCCAGCGGCGGCGCGGTGAGAACCCTACTACGAAGGAAACGGCGGCGGCCGACCCCGAGCTCCCGCCTCGGCACCCCAAGGTGAGAATCCTACCATAGTACTCCTCCCCACTCCCATTCCCCCCCCCTCCCATTTCCTTCGCGGATCTCGCGGCCCGGTGACCTCCGATCCAAGAGTTTGTGGCGCGAGAGGGCGGCTCGTCGTGTGGCGGCGCGGTGCGGCGGCGTGGACGGAAGAATACAAGGTCATCGAACGTTTCGCCCGGCTAAAGCAAGGATTGTTGGTTGGTGGTTTCACGCATCTTGCTACGCGCTAGCTTTTGATGCATTGCCGTGCGAGGGCGTTTTTCGGTGAGATGCGGCTTGATAGCCACCTATGATGATATTTGCAAACCAACTAATTCTTTGATACTGTTTACTCCATTGTGCCGATGATGACAGTAATGGCAGGATGATCATGTTTGGCTTGTGAAAAAAATAGAGTATGTTTTCATGTTGTTCATCGAATCATCAAGAACCTTGCTGACCTCGGCTACTCTTTTTTTTGTGTTCAAGAATGAGTTGGTATAATCTTGGGAGGCCGAGGCCGCAAAGTTCCGATGATTTCATGGTCCCCGTGAAGCGTTGAGGTACCGTCACATAATGTTTTGTGATTTTGTGACGAGAACACCTAAATTCCGTCACGCCGGACATTTTGTGACGCTGATTATATGACGGACGCCATGACGGACGGATTTCGTCATGAATGCACTTTTTGTGACAGTTTTGGTCTATACATGACAAAATTGATCTGTCTTGGAATGTCAGATTTCTTGTAGTGCTTGGAGGCGCTGCGGGATTTCGTTTCTCTTGGGAATTTGCTTGGTTCCCTAGCGGCTTGGAGGTTGAGGCGGTGTTGAGCTCGATAGGAGCTTGTTCGAGGCCACACTGGTGGACTTGTGAGGGGTCGTTCCTTACCCCGCGGGAGATTCGTGAAAGAAGCACTAGTGGATTGCTCGTGGCTTGTGGATCCCCTCTAGTGATTGTTTCATTGAGCTCCCACCGGGGATTTGGCACCGGCCATTAAGCTTGTGGAACATCTAGTGGGTGTATCGCCACAACGGGGACTAGCGTGCCGGCAAGCACGTGAACCTCGGTGAAAAATCATCATGTCTCTTGTCTTGTGCTCGTTGGAGATTTCACATTGTACACGGTGATTGACAACAACCTCTACACTCCGTGGTGGTATTGTATTCTAGCCTCTTTGCATTACCTTCACTAGTATACTTGTGTAGCTTTGCTTAGGTTGTTTAGTTGACTGAGTAGTTTAGCTCCTAGTGGTAAAATTAGTTAGCTTATCTTGTTCACCTAGGAGTAAACTAGCAACCTAGCACTTGTGTGAACCTAGAGATATTAGTTTTGCTATATTTGACTTGTGGCTTGCATAGCTAGTTCGTAGCACCGCTAAGTTTGCTTCACCATCTTATTTACTAACCGCCTTGTTAAGTGTTGTTTGTAGATTTTTTAAAAGGCTATTCACCCCCCTCTAGCCATTAGGATCTTTCATAGGCGTCGCCCTTGAGCATCCCCCCTTCGTGTGGCAGCCTTGAGAGGTTTATAACCTCACACAAAAGCAATACATTACCGCACATCTCTAGGGTTTGCTCCCTAGACTTGTGAACGAGGGAAAAAGCTAGCCTTTGTGGCAAGCTAAGCCTTGTGTGGCAACCTCAACAACGTGGAGGTAACCCAGCCTTTGTGGCGACGGTGAACCAAGAGATAAATCCTTGTGTCACTTGTTTTTTTTACTTTCTTGCATATATATTCTTGTGAGCTAGAGTTTCATCCCGATCTATCTTGTTACTAAGTTTTGGACATGCTTGGATAGTGTTACGTGAAGTACTTGTGTGCAGGAACAAGGAGAAATCACGAGCTTTGAACTCTAGTTTATAGATTTACATTTCTGTCATATTTGTCTCTAACACACGCTGGCGGTGCCGCTCAATCACTGTGTAGTGCCGCGTCATCGTGATCGACTCTGTTTCTATTTGTTGCACGCGGCAGTGCCGCGCATCCTGTACTGACAGTGTTGCTTGAGTT
Source organism: Hyparrhenia diplandra (assembly GCA_015847255.1). Classification (NCBI taxonomy): domain Eukaryota; kingdom Viridiplantae; phylum Streptophyta; class Magnoliopsida; order Poales; family Poaceae; genus Hyparrhenia; species Hyparrhenia diplandra. The sequence continues at coordinate 271,701 of JADLZK010008575.1, forward strand.
TTGATAGGTCGATTTAGAAGGGGTAATCCTATTCAACCCCCCTCTAGGCTTCCATCAGATCCTACAGAGATATATGGGACACTTATTTATGATTGGACAAACCAATTCTCCACCAATTGACAAACCCGATTGAGTGACTATTGCTTGATCACATGGCCAGAGGTGGACTACAAGGATCGCCATGAAGTAGCCTCACTTGAGTGGCCAACCCTCCGACACATGGCCTCTGTTCCATAGGAGAGGCGTTAAAGATCTAACAGCTTGTATGGTCGTGACATAAATAGTAGCGTGCATCCCTAGTAGCGGTCAACCCTCCGGCGCCTGGCCTCCCGTGTCATGTGAGAGGCCGTCAAAGATCTAACAACTTGTATGGCCGCGAACATATGTAGTAGTGTGTGTCTCCAACGGTGGATACATTATAAGGCTAGTCTTAATGGAAGGTTTCACCTCCTAATTTTCAAGACATGACACTACCCATGAAATAAGATGAAACATAATCTCTCAATGCACGAGTTTCATGTCACGTTTCATAGGATAGCTTTTAGCATTTAATTCGTACACCATGTTTGGATCAAATGTGGCACGCAAACTATATAGCCTTTTGCGTCGGTTTCTACACTTTAAAAAAAATACAAGTTTCACGTAGGAAAAAAAACAAGTATGAAAAATTGATAACAAAATTAGATGGCGAGGCAAGGTAACATTCAACAAATAACCAATGAACATTCAACAATCAACACTCCAAATAAAAAAAAAGGGCGAAGGCGGTTAACTTCCGATACTAGACATGTCAAATCAAATTAGAAAAAAACAAACAAAAAGACTTTATCCTTTCGTTCGGCGTTTGTAGTCCACTCGTGAACACTGCATTGTAGCAGTAACGCGGCAACTTTCTGGCGGCGCTCGCTCGTGCGCCACGAGGATCGCGCACATGAAAACGCTCAAGCGAGTGTCGTCCGATTTCAAAAAGTTGGAAGCGTGCGTGCTTGTTTCATCCCCTTGAAACTTTCTTATTCTCTCTCCTCCCCATTTCATGCAAATATTCTCTTTTAGGCGATGTGACATCCTATTTAATGCATGACACTCCCATGAAATCCCCACTTCGAGACTAGCCTAACAACATATACGGACGTACAGTGATCCGCCACGCACATGCTAATTACAAACAAGGCCTAGACAGTGACCTTACCACCCTAGCAGCATGCATAGCACCACCTAAGCCGCCGTAGGCATCACCCTAGACACAAAAAGAGGAAATGACCATGCAGCCCATGTGGTGTGGGGTGACATCTCCAATGACTCATGCAAGGGATCAGGATGGAGAGAGTTAGCCCTAGAGGTCCTGTATCACAACTTTCTTTGACGCGTTTCCGCCTAGAACCATTTGTAACCCCTAACTCCGAGTAGGCATATAGGGCGAGGAAGAACCACTATGAGGATAAGAAGGACAAGCCCCAAACTCTCAGCTCCTATATTCATACATACCTTTTCTCCTACTCTTTTGTAACCCCTTCCTAGACACTTGAACATGAAACTCGTGAAAGGTCCTAATGGCTAGAGGGGGGGGGTGAATAGCCTATTAAAAAATCTTGCAACAACACTAAACAAGGAGGTTAGTAAATAAGATGGTGAAGCAAATATAGCGGTGCTACGAACTAGCTATGCAAGCCACAAGTTAATTCTATTGTCTCTACTCACAAACAAAGGCTAGGTTGCTAATTTACTCCTATGTGAACAAGATATGTTAACTACAACAAACACTATGAGCTAAACAATTCTAGCAAGATATATCAAACCACTCAAGCTACACAAGTATATCAAACGTAAATACTAGAGAGGGTGTGATCGATATATGTTGGTGTTTCTTACGCTTACACAGAGAAATCCGCAAGCGCACGGAAATACCGTTGTAGCACTTCACCCGGTGGTAGCAGGGGTATCGTATTTTACACAAGGGCGGTCAGCGCGGTGGCTTTTCAGGTCTATGTCAACCTAAGGCAAGGGTTTGTTTTTCGAGAGTAGCGAGGTATCTATAGGCTAAGTTTTCCAGGCGGTGATTCCTAAAGTCATTTGTCTACTCACTTCGGGCACCGGCCCACTCCCAAATGGGTAGAGTCAGGCAATTAGCTCTACGACACAACCGAACGTGGGGGGATTTCAAGGGGACGGACAAGGCTTGTCACGACCAAGCCGCCTACCCCTCAACCGTGGGATGCACGCAAAAAGGTAGGTGAACGCTAGTCCAAACACCACGTTTGCACTATTGGTCACAGTTTTTGATGTTGGCCAAGGTTCCCGGTCAAAGAGTTCCTTCACCAAGAACTAACGCTCTTAACGAGACAATCTACCAATCCCGCAAGTCTACAACGGCTAAGAAATATAACGAAGGAAATTAAGTAGGCGCAAGATAATCACAAGACTCCTTACCAAAGTGTAAGTAGCTTGCTGCGAGAGGTACAAGCGAGGGGCGGATGATACCCAGATAAGTCCCGGCACTCCGTCCTCCTAGGAACCGCGGAACACCGGGGGCTTAACCGGCAACTCCGGGCGGAAAGAACAAAGTTTCTTTCTAGCTTTCCCCCTCTCTCACTCTCTAGAATTTAGAAGATAGAAGAAGTAGTAGAAGAAGAAGATCTAATTCTATTCTCTTGCACAAGTGGACTAGTTTCTCCTTTGAATTGTTGTGTAGAGAGGTGAAGGAGGGAGCTATTTATACACAAGGGGGAGGGGCCTAAGTGCTAAAAACACCCAAACCGTCCTAGGAAAACCTTCCATATCGCCAAACCGACCATCCAACGTCGGTTTCATCGGTTTTTAGAAGGTAACAAACCGCCTCCCCAAAAGCTGGGCCCGAACAGCCTCGGCCCGAGTGCGCCGCACCGGGTGGTCTTACAAGCGCACCACGCCGGGCTCGGCTTTGGCTCGAAGCCGGCGGCTGGGCTTCCTTGTTCTAAAAAGTTGTAAGGTGGTCTTGGCCCGGCTGGTTTTGACGTTTTGTCGATTCTTGTTTGGGCTTGCCATTTGCTCCTTTGGGCCTTTTTTTATTTGTTGATTTTATTTCTTTTTCTTTGTCTTTTTTGGCCCAAAGTGATCATCCTTGAGTTTGTACGCAAGTCCAAATAAACACCAAAACTTTGGAATATGTTAGTTGAAATCCCTATTTTTTAGGTTGTTTTGGTGTTGTGTTGCCGGTATTTAATTTGTCGTTGGTTACCGTCAACAATATACTAACGTCGATGTGTAGAGGTGGAAGCCAATCACCGTGATCAATATGAAATCTCCAACGAGCAAGAACAAGATTGACACGGAGATTTTTTCATAGAGGTTCACGTGCTTGCTTCCAAGCACGCTAGTCCCCGTTGTGGCAATACACTCACTTGATGGTTGCTAAGCTTAATGGTGGTGCCAAATCCCCCCGAGTGGGAGCTCAAGCACAACAATCACAAGAGAGGATTCACAAACCCACGAGCAATCCACTAGTGCTCCTTTCGTGAATCTCAGCGGGGTAAGGGAACTCCCCTCACAAGTCCACCGGGTGTGGCCTCGAACAAGCTCCAATTGAGCTCAACACCGCCTCAACCTCCAAGCCGCTAGGGAACCAAGCAAATTCCCAAGAGAAACAAGATCCCGCAGCTCCTCCAATGATGAAGTGTCTCTAGATGCAAACAACAATGCAATGCACTTCAAACTCTCTCAATCTCACCCAAAAAATCGAAGTTAGGATGAAGAGATGAGTGGAGGGGAGTATCTCAAGCTCAATAGCAAGTAAGAGTGTTCAAATGTGCAAGAGAGGGCTCAATGAACCAGCCATCTAAGTATATATAGAGCCCACTCAAAAAGATAGCCGTTGGGGGCTTTTCTGCGAAGCTGGCCGGACTCATCGACCAGGGCGCACCCGCGTGGTCCCGGTTGAGCGTGCGGTCGCGGCCGACCGTCGCGTCCGGTCGGAAGCGAGACAACGCCCTCGGGCCTGTCACGCCCGGGTTTTCCGAGGAAGACCCGGACTCGCTATATGTGTGCCCAGGAAGTCCACACATATAGCCTAGAACGAATAAATATCGAGAAAACAATGCTTTAAAGCGTAAATATAACTAAACAAACACTCACATTTTATCGAGTAACGCGGAACAATTGCTAAACTTCTTGGGCTCCATTCTCTTTAGGGACGGTTGGCGGGGGCTCCGTATGCCAAGAACTAGTATCTTCATTCATTCTCCATGTGACTCTTGCCAATAGGGCGAGGTGGGGAAATAGCAAGAGTGAGTCCATGTCGAACTTCGGCAAGAATAGTAAGGCAACATCTAACCCATAACCCATGATCACTATAACATAATAATGTAGAGCATAAACGATAAATTATGAGTTGTTAAACAAGCATAGGTCATCATCTTAATGCAAAGGTTCCAAGGCCGCTCATGACCGTGAGCACGGCCGATATACGATTTTACTGCTTGCAGAGGTGTACACTTTCACTATGAGCCGTGAATTGCCCCTACGTGTGAGGCCCGTCGACCTCTAGACCCACTACAGGAGGTAAGTCTGCGGGGTTCACTATGAAGTCTTTCAAAGGTTCATCTAACATGCTAGGGCGCTAGGTATCTTCCGTCGATCCGTGTGACACACCGCCGGCGATCCACGATGCGCGGCGATTCCGTGTGATACAACCCTCCACGGGGATCCACGATCTGTTTTACCCTAACGCCTTTCGGTAACCACTAACAAGTTAAACAAGGTCCTCATACTGAACTAAAACGAGCCCATTAGCCCTCACGGTTATCTTGTTTTCCGGAGACGCTAATACGAGACAAGTCCACATGTTGTTAAACAATTCACATTTAATGTCTAGTGCATAAACATTAATCAAGTCATATGATCATGGTTTAAAGATAACATATCCCAAAACTATACTTGCCTCAAATAGTCTTTGAAACTTGTCCACTTTCCTTACGGATCATCCTTGTATATCCTCTTCTAACGATTGCAACAATCATCACAAGCACCTGAACACAACCCTAGAAACAGTACACCAATCATTACAAAAATAATCTATAAAGGTTTGAAAGCGTATGACTTGTTATACGATCGTATACGCATAAGCTAACCAAAACAGGAGGTATGATTAAAAGGTGTGAGACTTGAAGGGTATATATGGAAACAATTGGATTTAGGTTTGCAAGGTGGAGTCGGGACTAGAAGCATATTGTGACAAAAGGGCATGATATTTGGATCACTTGGGATAGCTAAGGAGCAAGATGGCAATCAAAGGCATTGCGTAGATGTTGGCATGGTAGAACAACGGCACAGCGATGCTTATAACTCTAATGTTGTGGTGCATATGGCTAAGAAAACTTGTAGATATGTGTGTGACTTTTATGGTATACATTGTGGTCGAATGGCATGACTATTCTTTGTAGAGATTCAACGGGAACGTGCATGCCAACCGACATCAGCGCGGCTGAGGGACAGCAGGGACAGCGGCGCAACATAGGGATATATCTCTTTCAAATTTGACGATATGGCCATGAAACTTTGTAGAGGCATGTGGAACTATATATATGATATTATATCCAAAGGGTTCGACATATGGTTTGTTGGATCAATGAGGAACGAGATTGTAAAAACAGGGTGGGCTGCTGTTTGGACAGGAGGGGTAGCAGGAACTTTGTCTCGATATCTCGGCCATCATGGTTTGGATATCCAAAAGAACTTGTGGGATCATGTTCAGGGATGTTTTGAACAATTAGGTTGAAGGGCTTGATGGTTTGGTCAGTGGATTAGCGAGGAACGCCAAATGCACACAGAGCTGAAATCTGTCAAGGCAGCAGGAACAGAAGGCACGGTGATGACCATATCTGTGATTTCACAACACCTATGGAGAAACCCTTTTACAGAGGCGTGTTCAAGGTTGTTTTCTACAACTCCACCAAAGGGATTGATGATTGACTCCAGGAAACAGCGGGGAACGCCGATTCCGTATGAAGCAGCAACGCTGGCTGCGAGGACAGCAACACATACAACCGGTAGACTTCACCGGGGATCAACCGTACATCATCTAAGGTACTTGATATGCAGCAAGGGATAGGTAAACAAGATGGGGATGATGATGGAGTGTTCTCACCATGGGGGATGGCGTGGTGGATCGATCGGGACGCATAGGCGGCGACCCGACGATGGCGTTATGGTGCGACGGGGCTTCCGTCTTGTGTTCCGATTGATCGGGGCAGCCATGGGGAAGGAGGAGGAGGTGCAGGGGCGTCCCTCCTGTGTTCTTGGCGTGGGAAACTGAAGGGAGGCATGAGGGGCTGTGGGGGAGTATATATGAGGGGGTGAGGGGGGATGGGAGATGAAGGGGTGGAAGCTAAGGGGTCAACACTTGATATTTTGTTGCCTTACTTGATATTTTTGTGCAATATGGAGGGGGCAGCTAGGGTGACGTGGGAGAGGGGATAGGAAGAGTTAGAGGGCTGGTGGGGCTTCACTTTGGATCACAAGGGAGAGGAGGATGGTTGGGCTTTGACCCGAGGTGAAGGTTAAGGCATGGTTTGGACATGATTTGGCACATTGCGAAGATAGAGTTCTGGCGCTAGTTGCTTGTAGTATTTTTGGGTTGTGGGATTTTCTTGAGTGGATAAGAGGTAGAGAGGATTGAAATGTTGCCCAAGATGAGGAAAGGATAACCCCACTAGAAAGAAAGAACAAATCTCGGATGACATGGGGTTCATATTGGGAAGAATTGTGGATAACTTGGTAGATGCCATTTGGCGATTTTGCTTGAATAAGTGATGGTGGATTTGCATGAGAGGGATTATATGCAATGATTTTCCATCAATCATTAACTTAGGGCTTTTGGATAAGACTCGGTCGAGAAAAGACTTAGAAGGTCAGACGAGGAGAAAAAGATGGAAAGAGAGACATGACCGGTTAGGGTTTTTGACGAGATGAAACTTTGAATATCCACCAAGGGTTTTGGAACAAGGATCAATGTGCATGGTTTCTAATGATTAGATCAAAACCACACATCTCAAAAATACATATGCAGCGGCATGAGTGCACAAACATGTATCTAGACCTTATATTTCATTTTATTTCTCAAAATTTATTATTTACCTAAATTGGAGTGCTCACAAAATTCATAAATAAGTCAATTTAACCTATTTTCAAAAATTGCAAAATTTGGGGTGTTACAATTCTACCCCCTTAAGAGAATCTCGTCCCGAGATTCACTAAAACTGATCAATACAAAAGATCGAATCACGCAATTGCATAATAACAAAGCAATCATCCTAACTAAACACACTAACATGATGAAGGTCCTTAGTCAAACATACTAGCACTCATCCTTAGCAATCGTTCTATCGTAAGAGCGCTAAGGGTGAAAACCTATTTAGAGGCGGGGTGTTTGATCCGAAACATCGTAAGATCTTCATCTTCACTCCATCTTTATCTCGTTGAAATGGGGGTTGCGGTGAAAACAATTTTCTTTTCTATTAAAATAAAGCAATGGGGCAAGGACTAGACTTTGATTTTAGCAAAACTAGCTTTAAAAAGACGTCCATTTCTATCTAGACATCGTCCCTACTGATCAACATTGCTCGATACCATTACATCACGCCCGGTTTTCCGAGGAAGACCGGACTCGCCATATGTGTGCCCGGGAAGTCCACACATATAGCCTAGAAACAGATAAATATCGAGAAAACAATGCTTTAAAGCGTAAATATAACTAAACAAACACTCACATTTTATCGAGTAACGCGGAACAATTGCTAAACTTCTTGGGCTCCATTCTCTTTAGGGACGGTTATTTGGGGGCTCCGTATGCCAAGAACTAGTATCTTCATTCATTCTCCATGTGACTCTTGCCAATAGGCGAGGTGGGGAAATAGCAAGAGTGAGTCCATGTCGAACTTCGGCAAGAATAGTAAGGCAACATCTAACCCATAACCCATGATCACTATAACATAATAATGTAGAGCATAAACGATAAATTATGAGTTGTTAAACAAGCATAGGTCATCATCTTAATGCAAAGGTTCCAAGGCGCTCATGACCGTGAGCACGGCCGATATACCGATTTTACTCTGCGCAGAGGTGTACACTTTCACTATGAGCCGTGAATTGCCCTACGTGTGAGGCCCGTCGACCTCTAGACCCACTACCGAGGTAAGTCTGCGGGGTTCACTATGAAGTCTTTCAAAGGTTCATCTAACATGCTAGGGCCGCTAGGTATCTTCCGTCGGTCCAGGTGTGACACACCGCGGCGATCCACGGTGCGGCAGTTCCGTGTGATACAACCCTCCACGGGGATCCACGATGCTGTTTTACCCTAACGCCTTTCGGTAACCACTAACAAGTTAAACAAGGTCCTCATGCGAACTAAAACCAGAGCCCATTAGCCCTCACGGTTGTACTTGTTTTCCAGGAGACGCTAATACGAGACAAGTCCACATGTTGTTAAACAATTCACATTTAATGTCTAGTGCATAAACATTAATCAAGTCATATGATCATGGTTTAAAGATAACATATCCCAAAACTATACTTGCCTCAAATAGTGCTGAAACTTGTCCACTTTCCTTCTGGATCATCCTTGTATATCCTCTTCTAACGATTGCAACAATCATCACAAGCACCTGAACACAACCCTAGAAACAGTACACCAATCATTACAAAAATAATCTATAAAGGTTTGAAAGCGTATGACTTGTTCTACGATCGTATACGCATAAGCTAACCAAAACAGGAGGTATGATTAAAAGGTGTGAGACTTGAAGGGTATATATGGAAACAATTGGATTTAGGTTTGCAAGGTGGAGTCGGGACTAGAAGCATATTGTGACAAAAGGGCATGATATTTGGATCACTTGGGATAGCTAAGGAGCAAGATGGCAATCAAAGGCATTGCGTAGATGTTGGCATGGTAGGAGCAGCGGCACAGCGATGCTTATAACTCTAATGTTGTGGTGCATATGGCTAAGAAAACTTGTAGATATGTGTGTGACTTTATGGTATACATTGTGGTCGAATGGCATGACTATTGCTGTAGAGATTCAACGGGAACGTGCATGCCAACCGACATCAGCGCGGCTGAGGGACAGCAGGGACAGCGAGCTCAACATAGGGATATATCTCTTTCAAATTTGACGATATGGCCATGAAACTTTGTAGAGGCATGTGGAACTATATATATGATATTATATCCAAAGGGTTCGACATATGGTTTGTTGGATCAATGAGGAACGAGATTGTAAAAACAGGGTGGGCTGCTGTTTGGACAGGAGGGGTAGCAGGAACTTTGTCTCGATATCTCGGCCATCATGGTTTGGATATCCAAAAGAACTTGTGGGATCATGTTCAGGGATGTTTTGAACAATTAGGTTGAAGGGCTTGATGGTTTGGTCAGTGGATTAGCGAGGAACGCCAAATGCACACAGAGCTGAAATCTGTCAAGGCAGCAGGAACAGAAGGCACGGTGATGACCATATCTGTGATTTCACAACACCTATGGAGAAACCCTTTTACAGAGGCGTGTTCAAGGTTGTTTTCTACAACTCCACCAAAGGGATTGATGATTGACTCCAGGAAACAGCGGGGAACGCCGATTCCGTATGAAGCAGCAACGCTGGCTGCGAGGACAGCAACACATACAATCGGTAGACTTCACCGGGGATCAACCGTACATCATCTAAGGTACTTGATATGCAGCAAGGGATAGGTAAACAAGATGGGGATGATGATGGAGTGTTCTCACCATGGGGGATGGCGTGGTGGATCGATCGGCGATAGATAGACGGCGACCGACGATGGCGTTATGGTGCGACGGGGCTTCCGTCTTGTGTTCCGATTGATCGGGGCAGCCATGGGGAAGGAGGAGGAGGTGCAGGGGCGTCCCTCCTGTGTTCTTGGCGTGGGAAACTGAAGGGGAGGCATGAGGGGGCTGTGGGGGAGTATATATATGAGGGGTGAGGGGATGGGAGATGAAGGGGTGGAAGCTAAGGGGTCAACACTTGATATTTTGTTGCCTTACTTGATATTTTTGTGCAATATGGAGGGGGCAGCTAGGGTGACGTGGGAGAGGGGATAGGAAGAGTTAGAGGGCTGGTGGGGCTTCACTTTGGATCACAAGGGGAGAGGAGGATGGTTGGGCTTTGACCCGAGGTGAAGGTTAAGGCATGGTTTGGACATGATTTGGCACATTGCGAAGATAGAGTTACGGCGCTAGTTGCTTGTAGTATTTTTGGGTTGTGGGATTTTCTTGAGTGGATAAGAGGTAGAGAGGATTGAAATGTTGCCCAAGATGAGGAAAGGATAACCCCACTAGAAAGAAAGAACAAATCTCGAGGATGACATGGGGTTCATATTGGGAAGAATTGTGGATAACTTGGTAGATGCCATTTGAGCGATTTTGCTTGAATAAGTGATGGTGGATTTGCATGAGAGGGATTATATGCAATGATTTTCCATCAATCATTAACTTAGGGCTTTTGGATAAGACTCGGTCGAGGAAAAGACTTAGAAGGTCCGACGAGGGAGAAAAGATGGAAAAGAGAGACATGACCGGTTAGGGTTTTTGACGAGATGAAACTTTGAATATCCACCAAGGGTTTTGGAACAAGGATCAATGTGCATGGTTTCTAATGATTAGATCAAAACCACACATCTCAAAAATACATATGCAGCGGCATGAGTGCACAAACATGTATCTAGACCTTATATTTCATTTTATTTCTCAAAATTTATTATTTACCTAAATTGGAGTGCTCACAAAATTCATAAATAAGTCAATTTAACCTATTTTCAAAAATTGCAAAATTTGGGGTGTTACAATTCTACCCCCTTAAGAGAATCTCGTCCCGAGATTCACTAAAACTACTGATCAATACAAAAGATCGAATCACGCAATTGCATAATAACAAAGCAATCATCCTAACTAAACACACTAACATGATGAAGGTCCTTAGTCAAACATACTAGCACTCATCCTTAGCAATCGTTCTATCGTAAGAGCGCTAAGGGTGAAAACCTATTTAGGGCAGGGGTGTTTGATCTGAAACATCGTAAGATCTTCATCTTCACTCCATCTTTATCTCGTTGAAATGGGGGTTGCGGTGAAAACAATTTTCTTTTCTATTAAAATAAAGCAATGGGGCAAGGACTAGACTTTGATTTTAGCAAAACTAGCTTTAAAAGACGTCCATTTCTATCTAGACATACGTCCTACAGTCAACATTGCTCTGATACCATTCTGTCACGCCTGGTTTTCCGAGGAAGACCAGACTCGCCATATATGTGCCCGGGAAGTCCACACATATAGCCTAGAAACAGATAAATATCGGAAAACAATGCTTTAAAGCGTAAATATAACTAAACAAACACTCACATTTTATCGGAGTAACAGCGGAACAATTGCTAAACTTCTTGGGCTCCATTCTCTTTAGGGACGGTTGATTTGGGGGCTCCGTGTATGCCAAGAACTAGTATCTTCATTCATTCTCCATGTGACTCTTGCCAATAGGCGAGGTGGGGAAATAGCAAGAGTGAGTCCATGTCGAACTTCGGCAAGAATAGTAAGGCAACATCTAACCCATAACCCATGATCACTATAACATAATAATGTAGAGCATAAACGATAAATTATGAGTTGTTAAACAAGCATAGGTCATCATCTTAATGCAAAGGTTCCAAGGCCGCTCATGACCGTGAGCACGGGTGATATACCGTTTTTTTACTGCTTTGAGAGGTGTACACTTTCACTATGAGCCGTGAATTGCCCTACGTGTGAGGCCCGTCGACCTCTAGACCCCACTACCGAGAGGTAAGTCCGAGGGGTTCACTATGAAGTCTTTCAAAGGTTCATCTAACATGCTAGGGCCGCTAGGTATCTTCCGTCGATCCAGGTGACACACCGCCCGATCCACGGTCTGCGGCAGTTCCGTGTGATACAACCCTCCACGGGGATCCATAGTACATTTTACCCTAACGCCTTTCGGTAACCACTAACAAGTTAAACAAGGTCCTCATCTTCGAACTAAAACCAGAGCCCATTAGCCCTCACGGTTGTGCTTGTTTTCCCCCGAGACGCTAATACGAGACAAGTCCACATGTTGTTAAACAATTCACATTTAATGTCTAGTGCATAAACATTAATCAAGTCATATGATCATGGTTTAAAGATAACATATCCCAAAACTATACTTGCCTCAAATAGTCTTTGAAACTTGTCCACTTTCCTTCGGATCATCCTTGTATATCCTCTTCTAACGATTGCAACAATCATCACAAGCACCTGAACACAACCCTAGAAACAGTACACCAATCATTACAAAAATAATCTATAAAGGTTTGAAAGCCGTATGACTTGTTATACGATCGTATACGCATAAGCTAACCAAAACAGGAGGTATGATTAAAAGGTGTGAGACTTGAAGGGTATATATGGAAACAATTGGATTTAGGTTTGCAAGGTGGAGTCGGGACTAGAAGCATATTGTGACAAAAGGGCATGATATTTGGATCACCGGATAGCTAAGGAGCAAGATGGCAATCAAAGGCATTGCGTAGATGTTGGCATGGTAGAGCAGCGGCACAGCGATGCTTATAACTCTAATGTTGTGGTGCATATGGCTAAGAAAACTTGTAGATATGTGTGTGACTTTATGGTATACATTGTGGTCGAATGGCATGACTATTGCTGTAGAGATTCAACGGGAACGTGCATGCCAACCGACATCAGCGCGGCTGAGGGACAGCAGGGACAGCGGCGCAACATAGGGATATATCTCTTTCAAATTTGACGATATGGCCATGAAACTTTGTAGAGGCATGTGGAACTATATATATGATATTATATCCAAAGGGTTCGACATATGGTTTGTTGGATCAATGAGGAACGAGATTGTAAAAACAGGGTGGGCTGCTGTTTGGACAGGAGGGTAGCAGGAACTTTGTCTCGATATCTCGGCCATCATGGTTTGGATATCCAAAAGAACTTGTGGGATCATGTTCAGGGATGTTTTGAACAATTAGGTTGAAGGGCTTGATGGTTTGGTCAGTGGATTAGCGAGGAACGCCAAATGCACACAGAGCTGAAATCTGTCAAGGCAGCAGGAACAGAAGGCACGGTGATGACCATATCTGTGATTTCACAACACCTATGGAGAAACCGTTTTACAGAGGCGTGTTCAAGGTTGTTTTCTACAACTCCACCAAAGGGATTGATGATTGACTCCAGGAAACAGCGGGAACGCCGATTCCGTATGAAGCAGCAACGCTGGCTGCGAGGACAGCAACACATACAACCGGTAGACTTCACCGGGGATCAACCGTACATCATCTAAGGTACTTGATATATGCAGCAAGGGATAGGTAAACAAGATGGGGATGATGATGGAGTGTTCTCACCATGGGGATGGCGTGGTGGATCGATCGACGCATAGACGGCGACCGACGATGGCGTTATGGTGCGACGGGGCTTCCGTCTTGTGTTCGATTGATCGGGGCAGCCATGGGGAAGGAGGAGGAGGTGCAGGGGCGTCCCTCCTGTGTTCTTGGCGTGGGAAACTGAAGGGGAGGCATGAGGGGGCTGTGGGGGAGTATATATGAGGGGTGAGGGGATGGGAGATGAAGGGGTGGAAGCTAAGGGGTCAACACTTGATATTTTGTTGCCTTACTTGATATTTTTGTGCAATATGGAGGGGGCAGCTAGGGTGACGTGGGAGAGGGGATAGGAAGAGTTAGAGGGCTGGTGGGGCTTCACTTTGGATCACAAGGGAGAGGAGGATGGTTGGGCTTTGACCCGAGGTGAAGGTTAAGGCATGGTTTGGACATGATTTGGCACATTGCGAAGATAGAGTTACGGCGCTAGTTGCTTGTAGTATTTTTGGGTTGTGGGATTTTCTTGAGTGGATAAGAGGTAGAGAGGATTGAAATGTTGCCCAAGATGAGGAAAGGATAACCCCACTAGAAAGAAAGAACAAATCTCGGATGACATGGGGTTCATATTGGGAAGAATTGTGGATAACTTGGTAGATGCCATTTGAGCGATTTTGCTTGAATAAGTGATGGTGGATTTGCATGAGAGGGATTATATGCAATGATTTTCCATCAATCATTAACTTAGGGCTTTTGGATAAGACTCAAATGAAAAGACTTAGAAGGTCCGGACGAGGAGAAAAGATGGAAAGAGAGACATGACCGGTTAGGGTTTTTGACGAGATGAAACTTTGAATATCCACCAAGGGTTTTGGAACAAGGATCAATGTGCATGGTTTCTAATGATTAGATCAAAACCACACATCTCAAAAATACATATGCAGCGGCATGAGTGCACAAACATGTATCTAGACCTTATATTTCATTTTATTTCTCAAAATTTATTATTTACCTAAATTGGAGTGCTCACAAAATTCATAAATAAGTCAATTTAACCTATTTTCAAAAATTGCAAAATTTGGGGTGTTACAATTCTACCCCCCTTAAGAGAATCTCGTCCCGAGATTCACTAAAACTACAGTCAATACAAAAGATCGAATCACGCAATTGCATAATAACAAAGCAATCATCCTAACTAAACACACTAACATGATGAAGGTCCTTAGTCAAACATACTAGCACTCATCCTTAGCAATCGTTCTATCGTAAGAGCGCTAAGGGTGAAAACCTATTTAGGGCCGGGGTGTTTGATCTGAAACATCGTAAGATCTTCATCTTCACTCCATCTTTATCTCGTTGAAATGGGGGTTGCGGTGAAAACAATTTTCTTTTCTATTAAAATAAAGCAATGGGGCAAGGACTAGACTTTGATTTTAGCAAAACTAGCTTTAAAAGACGTCCATTTCTATCTAGACATACGTCCTACAGTCAACATTGCTCTGATACCATTCTGTCACGCCTGGTTTTCCGAGGAAGACCAGACTCGCCATATGTGTGCCCAGGAAGTCCACACATATAGCCTAGAACAGATAAATATCAGAAAACAATGCTTTAAAGCGTAAATATAACTAAACAAACACTCACATTTTATCAGAGTAACGCGGAACAATTGCTAAACTTCTTGGGCTCCATTCTCTTTAGGGACGGTTGACTGGGGGCTCCGTATGCCAAGAACTAGTATCTTCATTCATTCTCCATGTGACTCTTGCCAATAGACTGAGGTGGGGGAAATAGCAAGAGTGAGTCCATGTCGAACTCAGCAAGAATAGTAAGGCAACATCTAACCCATAACCCATGATCACTATAACATAATAATGTAGAGCATAAACGATAAATTATGAGTTGTTAAACAAGCATAGGTCATCATCTTAATGCAAAGGTTCCAAGGCCGCTCATGACCGTGAGCACGGCCGATATATACCGTTTTATTTCGCAAGCAGAGGTGTACACTTTCACTATGAGCCGTGAATTGCCCCACGTGTGAGGCCCGTCGACCTCTAGACCCACTACCGAGGTAAGTCCGCAGGGGTTCACTATGAAGTCTTTCAAAGGTTCATCTAACATGCTAGGGCCGCTAGGTATCTTCCGTCGTCCGTGTGACACACGCGCAGCGATCCACGGTCATGCGGCGGTTCCGTGTGATACAACCCTCCACGGGGATCCACAAATTGTTTTACCCTAACGCCTTTCGGTAACCACTAACAAGTTAAACAAGGTCCTCATCTTGAACTAAAACCCGAGCCCATTAGCCCTCACAGTTTATGCTGTTTTCCGGAGACGCTAATACGAGACAAGTCCACATGTTGTTAAACAATTCACATTTAATGTCTAGTGCATAAACATTAATCAAGTCATATGATCATGGTTTAAAGATAACATATCCCAAAACTATACTTGCCTCAAATAGTCTTTGAAACTTGTCCACTTTCCTTCGGATCATCCTTGTATATCCTCTTCTAACGATTGCAACAATCATCACAAGCACCTGAACACAACCCTAGAAACAGTACACCAATCATTACAAAAATAATCTATAAAGGTTTGAAAGCGTATGACTTGTTCTACGATCGTATACGCATAAGCTAACCAAAACAGGGAGGTATGATTAAAAGGTGTGAGACTTGAAGGGTATATATGGAAACAATTGGATTTAGGTTTGCAAGGTGGAGTCGGGACTAGAAGCATATTGTGACAAAAGGGCATGATATTTGGATCACCGGATAGCTAAGGAGCAAGATGGCAATCAAAGGCATTGCGTAGATGTTGGCATGGTAGGAGCAGCGGCACAGCGATGCTTATAACTCTAATGTTGTGGTGCATATGGCTAAGAAAACTTGTAGATATGTGTGTGACTTTATGGTATACATTGTGGTCGAATGGCATGACTATTGCTGTAGAGATTCAACGGGAACGTGCATGCCAACCGACATCAGCGCGGCTGAGGGACAGCAGGGACAGCGAGCTCAACATAGGGATATATCTCTTTCAAATTTGACGATATGGCCATGAAACTTTGTAGAGGCATGTGGAACTATATATATGATATTATATCCAAAGGGTTCGACATATGGTTTGTTGGATCAATGAGGAACGAGATTGTAAAACAGGGTGGGCTGCTGTTTGGACAGGAGGGGGTAGCAGGAACTTTGTCTCGATATCTCGGCCATCATGGTTTGGATATCCAAAAGAACTTGTGGGATCATGTTCAGGGATGTTTTGAACAATTAGGTTGAAGGGCTTGATGGTTTGGTCAGTGGATTAGCGAGGAACGCCAAATGCACACAGAGCTGAAATCTGTCAAGGCAGCAGGAACAGAAGGCACGGTGATGACCATATCTGTGATTTCACAACACCTATGGAGAAACCCTTTTACAGAGGCGTGTTCAAGGTTGTTTTCTACAACTCCACCAAAGGGATTGATGATTGACTCCAGGAAACAGCGGGGAACGCCGATTCCGTATGAAGCAGCAACGCTGGCTGCGAGGACAGCAACACATACAACCGGTAGACTTCACCGGGGATCAACCGTACATCATCTAAGGTACTTGATATGCAGCAAGGGATAGGTAAACAAGATGGGGATGATGATGGAGTGTTCTCACCATGGGGGATGGCGTGGTGGATCGATCAGACGCATAGACGACGACCGACGATGACGTTATGGTGCGACGGGGCTTCCGTCTTGTGTTCCGATTGATCGGGGCAGCCATGGGGAAGGAGGAGGAGGTGCAGGGGCGTCCCTCCTGTGTTCTTGGCGTGGGAAACTGAAGGGGAGGCATGAGGGGGGCTGTGGGGAGTATATATGAGGGGTGAGGGGATGGGAGATGAAGGGGTGGAAGCTAAGGGGTCAACACTTGATATTTTGTTGCCTTACTTGATATTTTTGTGCAATATGGAGGGGGCAGCTAGGGTGACGTGGGAGAGGGGATAGGAAGAGTTAGAGGGCTGGTGGGGCTTCACTTTGGATCACAAGGGAGAGGAGGATGGTTGGGCTTTGACCCGAGGTGAAGGTTAAGGCATGGTTTGGACATGATTTGGCACATTGCGAAGATAGAGTTACGGCGCTAGTTGCTTGTAGTATTTTTGGGTTGTGGGATTTTCTTGAGTGGATAAGAGGTAGAGAGGATTGAAATGTTGCCCAAGATGAGGAAAGGATAACCCCACTAGAAAGAAAGAACAAATCTCGGATGACATGGGGTTCATATTGGGAAGAATTGTGGATAACTTGGTAGATGCCATTTGAGCGATTTTGCTTGAATAAGTGATGGTGGATTTGCATGAGAGGGATTATATGCAATGATTTTCCATCAATCATTAACTTAGGGCTTTTGGATAAGACTCGGTCGAGAAAGACTTAGAAGGTCCAGACGAGGAGAAAAGATGGAAAGAGAGACATGACCGGTTAGGGTTTTGACGAGATGCTTGAAACTTTGAATATCCACCAAGGGTTTTGGAACAAGGATCAATGTGCATGGTTTCTAATGATTAGATCAAAACCACACATCTCAAAAAATACATATGCAGCGGCATGAGTGCACAAACATGTATCTAGACCTTATATTTCATTTTATTTCTCAAAATTTATTATTTACCTAAATTGGAGTGCTCACAAAATTCATAAATAAGTCAATTTAACCTATTTTCAAAAATTGCAAAATTTGGGGTGTTACAATTCTACCCCCTTAAGAGAATCTCGTCCCGAGATTCACTAAAACTACGATCAATACAAAAGATCGAATCACGCAATTGCATAATAACAAAGCAATCATCCTAACTAAACACACTAACATGATGAAGGTCCTTAGTCAAACATACTAGCACTCATCCTTAGCAATCGTTCTATCGTAAGAGCGCTAAGGGTGAAAACCTATTTAGAGGCGAGGGGGTGTTTGATCCGAAACATCGTAAGATCTTCATCTTCACTCCATCTTTATCTCGTTGAAATGGGGGTTGCGGTGAAAACAATTTTCTTTTCTATTAAAATAAAGCAATGGGGCAAGGACTAGACTTTGATTTTAGCAAAACTAGCTTTAAAAGACGTCCATTTCTATCTAGACATACGTCCTACAGTCAACATTGCTCTGATACCATTCTGTCACGTCTGGTTTTCCGAGGAAGACCAGACTCGCCATATGTGTGCCCGTGAAGTCCACACATATAGCCTAGAACAGATAAATATCGAAAACAATGCTTTAAAGCGTAAATATAACTAAACAAACACTCACATTTTATCGAGTAACGCGGAACAATTGCTAAACTTCTTGGGCTCCATTCTCTTTAGGGACGGTTGATTTGGGGGGCTCCGTATGCCAAGAACTAGTATCTTCATTCATTCTCCATGTGACTCTTGCCAATAGACTGAGGTGGGGGAAATAGCAAGAGTGAGTCCATGTCGAACTCAGCAAGAATAGTAAGGCAACATCTAACCCATAACCCATGATCACTATAACATAATAATGTAGAGCATAAACGATAAATTATGAGTTGTTAAACAAGCATAGGTCATCATCTTAATGCAAAGGTTCCAAGGCCGCTCATGACCGTGAGCACGGCCGATATACCAGTTTTTTACTCAAGCGAGAGGTGTACACTTTCACTATGAGCCGTGAATTGCCCCTACGTGTGAGGCCCGTCGACCTCTAGACCCACTACCGAGGTAAGTCCGCGGGGGTTCACTATGAAGTCTTTCAAAGGTTCATCTAACATGCTAGGGCCGCTAGGTATCTTCCGTCGATCCCGTGTGACACAATCGCAGCGATCCACGGTCGGCGGCAGTTCCGTGTGATACAACCCTCCACGGGATCCACAAAATCGTTTTACCCTAACGCCTTTCGGTAACCACTAACAAGTTAAACAAGGTCCTCATAATGAACTAAAACCCGAGCCCATTAGCCCTCACGGTTATGCTTTGTTTTCAGGAGGAGACGCTAATTCTGAGACAAGTCCACATGTTGTTAAACAATTCACATTTAATGTCTAGTGCATAAACATTAATCAAGTCATATGATCATGGTTTAAAGATAACATATCCCAAAACTATACTTGCCTCAAATAGTTTGAAACTTGTCCACTTTCCTTCCGGATCATCCTTGTATATCCTCTTCTAACGATTGCAACAATCATCACAAGCACCTGAACACAACCCTAGAAACAGTACACCAATCATTACAAAAATAATCTATAAAGGTTTGAAAGCGTATGACTTGTTCTACGATCGTATACGCATAAGCTAACCAAAACAGGAGGTATGATTAAAAGGTGTGAGACTTGAAGGGTATATATGGAAACAATTGATTTAGGTTTGCAAGGTGGAGTCGGGACTAGAAGCATATTGTGACAAAAGGGCATGATATTTGGATCACCGGATAGCTAAGGAGCAAGATGGCAATCAAAGGCATTGCGTAGATGTTGGCATGGTAGGAGCAGCGGCACAGCGATGCTTATAACTCTAATGTTGTGGTGCATATGGCTAAGAAAACTTGTAGATATGTGTGTGACTTTATGGTATACATTGTGGTCGAATGGCATGACTATTGCTGTAGAGATTCAACGGGAACGTGCATGCCAACCGACATCAGCGGCTGAGGGACAGCAGGGACAGCGAGCTCAACATAGGGATATATCTCTTTCAAATTTGACGATATGGCCATGAAACTTTGTAGAGGCATGTGGAACTATATATATGATATTATATCCAAAAGGGTTCGACATATGGTTTGTTGGATCAATGAGGAACGAGATTGTAAAAACAGGGTGGGCTGCTGTTTGGACAGGAGGGGTAGCAGGAACTTTGTCTCGATATCTCGGCCATCATGGTTTGGATATCCAAAAGAACTTGTGGGATCATGTTCAGGGATGTTTTGAACAATTAGGTTGAAGGGCTTGATGGTTTGGTCAGTGGATTAGCGAGGAACGCCAAATGCACACAGAGCTGAAATCTGTCAAGGCAGCAGGAACAGAAGGCACGGTGATGACCATATCTGTGATTTCACAACACCTATGGAGAAACCCTTTTACAGAGGCGTGTTCAAGGTTGTTTTCTACAACTCCACCAAAGGGATTGATGATTGACTCCAGGAAACAGCGGGGGAACGCCGATTCCGTATGAAGCAGCAACGCTGGCTGCGAGGACAGCAACACATACAACCGGTAGACTTCACCGGGATCAACCGTACATCATCTAAGGTACTTGATATGCAGCAAGGGATAGGTAAACAAGATGGGGATGATGATGGAGTGTTCTCACCATGGGGGATGGCGTGGTGGATCGATCAGACGCATAGACGACGACCGACGATGACGTTATGGTGCGACGGGGCTTCCGTCTTGTGTTCCGATTGATCGGGGCAGCCATGGGGAAGGAGGAGGAGGTGCAGGGGCGTCCCTCCTGTGTTCTTGGCGTGGGAAACTGAAGGGGAGGCATGAGGGGGCTGTGGGGAGTATATATGAGGGGTGAGGGGATGGGAGATGAAGGGGTGGAAGCTAAGGGGTCAACACTTGATATTTTGTTGCCTTACTTGATATTTTTGTGCAATATGGAGGGGCAGCTAGGGTGACGTGGGAGAGGGGATAGGAAGAGTTAGAGGGCTGGTGGGGCTTCACTTTGGATCACAAGGGAGAGGAGGATGGTTGGGCTTTGACCCGAGGTGAAGGTTAAGGCATGGTTTGGACATGATTTGGCACATTGCGAAGATAGAGTTTACGGGCGCTAGTTGCTTTGTAGTATTTTGGGTTGTGGGATTTTCTTGAGTGGATAAGAGGTAGAGAGGATTGAAATGTTGCCCAAGATGAGGAAAGGATAACCCCACTAGAAAGAAAGAACAAATCTCGGATGACATGGGGTTCATATTGGGAAGAATTGTGGATAACTTGGTAGATGCCATTTGAGCGATTTTGCTTGAATAAGTGATGGTGGATTTGCATGAGAGGGATTATATGCAATGATTTTCCATCAATCATTAACTTAGGGCTTTTGGATAAGACTCAGTCGTCGAAAAGACTTAGAAGGTCAGACGAGGAGAAAAAGATGGAAAGAGAGACATGACCGGTTAGGGTTTTTGACGAGATGAAACTTTGAATATCCACCAAGGGTTTTGGAACAAGGATCAATGTGCATGGTTTCTAATGATTAGATCAAAACCACACATCTCAAAAAAATACATATGCAGCGGCATGAGTGCACAAACATGTATCTAGACCTTATATTTTATTTTATTTCTCAAAATTTATTATTTACCTAAATTGGAGTGCTCACAAAATTCATAAATAAGTCAATTTAACCTATTTTCAAAAATTGCAAAATTTGGGGTGTTACAATTCTACCCCCTTAAGAGAATCTCGTCCCGAGATTCACTAAAACTACTGATCAATACAAAAGATCGAATCACGCAATTGCATAATAACAAAGCAATCATCCTAACTAAACACACTAACATGATGAAGGTCCTTAGTCAAACATACTAGCACTCATCCTTAGCAATCGTTCTATCGTAAGAGCGCTAAGGGTGAAAACCTATTTAGGGCGAGGGGTGTTTGATCCGAAACATCGAAGATCTTCATCTTCACTCCATCTTTATCTCGTTGAAATGGGGGTTGCGGTGAAAACAATTTTCTTTTCTATTAAAAATAAAGCAATGGGGCAAGGACTAG
The DNA here is from genome assembly GCA_015847255.1 of Hyparrhenia diplandra. Taxonomy (NCBI): domain Eukaryota; kingdom Viridiplantae; phylum Streptophyta; class Magnoliopsida; order Poales; family Poaceae; genus Hyparrhenia; species Hyparrhenia diplandra. Next base: position 293,781 of record JADLZK010008575.1, read on the forward strand.
ACTTTGATTTTAGCAAAACTAGCTTTAAAAAGACGTCCATTTCTATCTAGACATACGCCCTCTGATCAACATTGCTCGATACCATTCTCATCACGCCCTGGTTTCCGAGGAAGGCCGGACTCGCCATATGTGTGCCCGGAAGTCCACACATATAGCCTAGAACAGATAAATATCAGAAAACAATGCTTTAAAGCGTAAATATAACTAAACAAACACTCACATTTTATCAGAGTAACGCGGAACAATTGCTAAACTTCTTGGGCTCCATTCTCTTTAGGGACGGTTGACTGGGGGCTCCGTATGCCAAGAACTAGTATCTTCATTCATTCTCCATGTGACTCTTGCCAATAGGCGAGGTGGGGAAATAGCAAGAGTGAGTCCATGTCGAACTCAAAGAAGAATAGTAAGGCAACATCTAACCCATAACCCATGATCACTATAACATAATAATGTAGAGCATAAACGATAAATTATGAGTTGTTAAACAAGCATAGGTCATCATCTTAATGCAAAGGTTCCAAGGCCGCTCATGACCGTGAGCACGGCTGATATACCAGTTTTACTTTCTACAAGCAGAGGTGTACACTTTCACTATGAGCCGTGAATTGCCCCACGTGTGAGGCCCGCCGACCTCTAGACCCACTACCGAGGTAAGTGCGGGGTTCACTATGAAGTCTTTCAAAGGTTCATCTAACATGCTAGGGCCGCTAGGTATCTTCCGTCAGTCCGTGTGACACAATCGCTGGCGATCCACGGTGCGCGGCAGTTCCGTGTGATACAACCCTCCACGGGGATCCACGATGTTTTTACCCTAACGCCTTTCGGTAACCACTAACAAGTTAAACAAGGTCCTCATCTTTGAACTAAAACCAGAGCCCATTAGCCCTCACGGTTTATGCTTTTTTTTCCGGAGACGCTAATACGAGACAAGTCCACATGTTGTTAAACAATTCACATTTAATGTCTAGTGCATAAACATTAATCAAGTCATATGATCATGGTTTAAAGATAACATATCCCAAAACTATACTTGCCTCAAATAGTGCTGAAACTTGTCCACTTTCCTTCTGGATCATCCTTGTATATCCTCTTCTAACGATTGCAACAATCATCACAAGCACCTGAACACAACCCTAGAAACAGTACACCAATCATTACAAAAATAATCTATAAAGGTTTGAAAGCGTATGACTTGTTCTACGATCGTATACGCATAAGCTAACCAAAAACAGGAGGTATGATTAAAAGGTGTGAGACTTGAAGGGTATATATGGAAACAATTGGATTTAGGTTTGCAAGGTGGAGTCGGGACTAGAAGCATATTGTGACAAAAGGGCATGATATTTGGATCACCGGATAGCTAAGGAGCAAGATGGCAATCAAAGGCATTGCGTAGATGTTGGCATGGTAGGAGCAGCGGCACAGCGATGCTTATAACTCTAATGTTGTGGTGCATATGGCTAAGAAAACTTGTAGATATGTGTGTGACTTTATGGTATACATTGTGGTCGAATGGCATGACTATTGCTGTAGAGATTCAACGGAACGTGCATGCCAACCGACATGCGGCTGAGGGACAGCAGGGACAGCGAGCTCAACATAGGGATATATCTCTTTCAAATTTGACGATATGGCCATGAAACTTTGTAGAGGCATGTGGAACTATATATATGATATTATATCCAAAGGGTTCGACATATGGTTTGTTGGATCAATGAGGAACGAGATTGTAAAAACAGGGTGGGCTGCTGTTTGGACAGGAGGGGTAGCAGGAACTTTGTCTCGATATCTCGGCCATCATGGTTTGGATATCCAAAAGAACTTGTGGGATCATGTTCAGGGATGTTTTGAACAATTAGGTTGAAGGGCTTGATGGTTTGGTCAGTGGATTAGCGAGGAACGCCAAATGCACACAGAGCTGAAATCTGTCAAGGCAGCAGGAACAGAAGGCACGGTGATGACCATATCTGTGATTTCACAACACCTATGGAGAAACCCTTTTACAGAGGCGTGTTCAAGGTTGTTTTCTACAACTCCACCAAAGGGATTGATGATTGACTCCAGGAAACAGCGGGAACGCCGATTCCGTATGAAGCAGCAAACGCGCTGGCTGCGAGGACAGCAACACATACAACCGGTAGACTTCACCGGGGATCAACCGTACATCATCTAAGGTACTTGATATGCAGCAAGGGATAGGTAAACAAGATGGGGATGATGATGGAGTGTTCTCACCATGGGGATGGCGTGGTGGATCGATCGACGCATAGACGGCGGCCAGACGATGGCGTTATGGTGCGACGGGGCTTCCGTCTTGTGTTCGATTGATCGGGGCAGCCATGGGGAAGGAGGAGGAGGTGCAGGGGCGTCCCTCCTGTGTTCTTGGCGTGGGAAACTGAAGGGGAGGCATGAGGGGGCTGTGGGGGTATATATGAGGGGTGAGGGGATGGGAGATGAAGGGGTGGAAGCTAAGGGGTCAACACTTGATATTTTGTTGCCTTACTTGATATTTTTGTGCAATATGGAGGGGGCAGCTAGGGTGACGTGGGAGAGGGGATAGGAAGAGTTAGAGGGCTGGTGGGGCTTCACTTTGGATCACAAGGGAGAGGAGGATGGTTGGGCTTTGACCCGAGGTGAAGGTTAAGGCATGGTTTGGACATGATTTGGCACATTGCGAAGATAGAGTTACGGCGCTAGTTGCTTGTAGTATTTTTGGGTTGTGGGATTTTCTTGAGTGGATAAGAGGTAGAGAGGATTGAAATGTTGCCCAAGATGAGGAAAGGATAACCCCACTAGAAAGAAAGAACAAATCTCGGATGACATGGGGTTCATATTGGGAAGAATTGTGGATAACTTGGTAGATGCCATTTGAGCGATTTTGCTTGAATAAGTGATGGTGGATTTGCATGAGAGGGATTATATGCAATGATTTTCCATCAATCATTAACTTAGGGCTTTTGGATAAGACTCGGTCGAAAAGACTTAGAAGGTCCAGACGAGGAGAAAAGATGGAAAGAGAGACATGACCGGTTAGGGTTTTGACGAGATGAAACTTTGAATATCCACCAAGGGTTTTGGAACAAGGATCAATGTGCATGGTTTCTAATGATTAGATCAAAACCACACATCTCAAAAATACATATGCAGCGGCATGAGTGCACAAACATGTATCTAGACCTTATATTTTATTTTATTTCTCAAAATTTATTATTTACCTAAATTGGAGTGCTCACAAAATTCATAAATAAGTCAATTTAACCTATTTTCAAAAATTGCAAAATTTGGGGTGTTACAATTCTACCCCCTTAAGAGAATCTCGTCCCGAGATTCACTAAAACTACTGATCAATACAAAAGATCGAATCACGCAATTGCATAATAACAAAGCAATCATCCTAACTAAACACACTAACATGATGAAGGTCCTTAGTCAAACATACTAGCACTCATCCTTAGCAATCGTTCTATCGTAAGAGCGCTAAGGGTGAAAACCTATTTAGCGGGGGGTGTTTGATCTGAAACATCGTGAAGATCTTCATCTTCACTCCATCTTTATCTCGTTGAAATGGGGGTTGCGGTGAAAACAATTTTCTTTTCTATTAAAATAAAGCAATGGGGCAAGGACTAGACTTTGATTTTAGCAAAACTAGCTTTAAAAAAGACGTCCATTTCTATCTAGACATACGTCCTACGATCAACATTGCTCGATACCATTACATCACGCTGGTTTTCCGAGGAAGATCAGACTGCCATATGTGTGTGCGTGAAGTCCACACATATAGCCTAGAACAGATAAATATCAGAAAACAATGCTTTAAAGCGTAAATATAACTAAACAAACACTCACATTTTATCAGAGTAACGCGGAACAATTGCTAAACTTCTTGGGCTCCATTCTCTTTAGGGACGGTTGACTGGGGGCTCCGTATGCCAAGAACTAGTATCTTCATTCATTCTCCATGTGACTCTTGCCAATAGACTGAGGTGGGGGAAATAGCAAGAGTGAGTCCATGTCGAACTCAGCAAGAATAGTAAGGCAACATCTAACCCATAACCCATGATCACTATAACATAATAATGTAGAGCATAAACGATAAATTATGAGTTGTTAAACAAGCATAGGTCATCATCTTAATGCAAAGGTTCCAAGGCCGCTCATGACCGTGAGCACGGCTGATATACCAGTTTTACTCTGCGCAGAGGTGTACACTTTCACTATGAGCCGTGAATTGCCCTACGTGTGAGGCCCGTCGACCTCTAGACCCACTACCGAGGTAAGTCTGCAGGGTTCACTATGAAGTCTTTCAAAGGTTCATCTAACATGCTAGGGCCGCTAGGTATCTTCCGTCAGTCCGTGTGACACACCGCAGCGATCCACGGTCTGCGGCAGTTCCGTGTGATACAACCCTCCACGGGGATCCACAGTCTGTTTTACCCTAACGCCTTTCGGTAACCACTAACAAGTTAAACAAGGTCCTCATACTGAACTAAAACCAGAGCCCATTAGCCCTCACAGGTTGTCTTGTTGGGGAAGGAGACGCTAATACAGACAAGTCCACATGTTGTTAAACAATTCACATTTAATGTCTAGTGCATAAACATTAATCAAGTCATATGATCATGGTTTAAAGATAACATATCCCAAAACTATACTTGCCTCAAATAGTCTTTGAAACTTGTCCACTTTCCTTACGGATCATCCTTGTATATCCTCTTCTAACGATTGCAACAATCATCACAAGCACCTGAACACAACCCTAGAAACAGTACACCAATCATTACAAAAATAATCTATAAAGGTTTGAAAGCGTATGACTTGTTCTACGATCGTATACGCATAAGCTAACCAAAACAGGAGGTATGATTAAAAGGTGTGAGACTTGAAGGGTATATATGGAAACAATTGGATTTAGGTTTGCAAGGTGGAGTCGGGACTAGAAGCATATTGTGACAAAAGGGCATGATATTTGGATCACCGGATAGCTAAGGAGCAAGATGGCAATCAAAGGCATTGCGTAGATGTTGGCATGGTAGGAGCAGCGGCACAGCGATGCTTATAACTCTAATGTTGTGGTGCATATGGCTAAGAAAACTTGTAGATATGTGTGTGACTTTATGGTATACATTGTGGTCGAATGGCATGACTATTGCTGTAGAGATTCAACGGAACGTGCATGCCAACCGACATCAGCGCGGCTGAGGGACAGCAGGGACAGCGAGCTCAACATAGGGATATATCTCTTTCAAATTTGACGATATGGCCATGAAACTTTGTAGAGGCATGTGGAACTATATATATGATATTATATCCAAAGGGTTCGACATATGGTTTGTTGGATCAATGAGGAACGAGATTGTAAAAACAGGGTGGGCTGCTGTTTGGACAGGAGGGGTAGCAGGAACTTTGTCTCGATATCTCGGCCATCATGGTTTGGATATCCAAAAGAACTTGTGGGATCATGTTCAGGGATGTTTTGAACAATTAGGTTGAAGGGCTTGATGGTTTGGTCAGTGGATTAGCGAGGAACGCCAAATGCACACAGAGCTGAAATCTGTCAAGGCAGCAGGAACAGAAGGCACGGTGATGACCATATCTGTGATTTCACAACACCTATGGAGAAACCCTTTTACAGAGGCGTGTTCAAGGTTGTTTTCTACAACTCCACCAAAGGGATTGATGATTGACTCCAGGAAACAGCGGGGAACGCCGATTCCGTATGAAGCAGCAACGCTGGCTGCGAGGACAGCAACACATACAACCGGTAGACTTCACCGGGGATCAACCGTACATCATCTAAGGTACTTGATATGCAGCAAGGGATAGGTAAACAAGATGGGGATGATGATGGAGTGTTCTCACCATGGGGATGGCGTGGTGGATCGATCGACGCATAGAGCGGCGACCCGACGATGGCGTTATGGTGCGGCGGGGCTTCCGCCTTGTGTTCCGATTGATCGGGGCAGCCATGGGGAAGGAGGAGGAGGTGCAGGGGCGTCCCTCCTGTGTTCTTGGCGTGGGAAACTGAAGGGGAGGCATGAGGGGCTGTGGGGGAGTATATATGAGGGGTGAGGGATGGGAGATGAAGGGGTGGAAGCTAAGGGGTCAACACTTGATATTTTGTTGCCTTACTTGATATTTTTTGTGCAATATGGAGGGGGCAGCTAGGGTGACGTGGGAGAGGGGATAGGAAGAGTTAGAGGGCTGGTGGGGCTTCACTTTGGATCACAAGGGAGAGGAGGATGGTTGGGCTTTGACCCGAGGTGAAGGTTAAGGCATGGTTTGGACATGATTTGGCACATTGCGAAGATAGAGTTACTGGGCTAGTTGCTTGTAGTATTTTTGGGTTGTGGGATTTTCTTGAGTGGATAAGAGGTAGAGAGGATTGAAATGTTGCCCAAGATGAGGAAAGGATAACCCCACTAGAAAGAAAGAACAAATCTCGGATGACATGGGGTTCATATTGGGAAGAATTGTGGATAACTTGGTAGATGCCATTTGGCGATTTTGCTTGAATAAGTGATGGTGGATTTGCATGAGAGGGATTATATGCAATGATTTTCCATCAATCATTAACTTAGGGCTTTTGGATAAGACTTCGGTCGAGAGAAAAGACTTAGAAGGTCAGGACGAGGAGAAAAGATGGAAAGAGAGACATGACCGGTTAGGGTTTTTGACGAGATGAAACTTTGAATATCCACCAAGGGTTTTGGAACAAGGATCAATGTGCATGGTTTCTAATGATTAGATCAAAACCACACATCTCAAAAATACATATGCAGCGGCATGAGTGCACAAACATGTATCTAGACCTTATATTTCATTTTATTTCTCAAAATTTATTATTTACCTAAATTGGAGTGCTCACAAAATTCATAAATAAGTCAATTTAACCTATTTTCAAAAATTGCAAAATTTGGGGTGTTACAATTCTACCCCCTTAAGAGAATCTCGTCCCGAGATTCACTAAAACTTCGATCAATACAAAAGATCGAATCACTTTAATTGCATAATAACAAAGCAATCATCCTAACTAAACACACTAACATGATGAAGGTCCTTAGTCAAACATACTAGCACTCATCCTTAGCAATCGATTCTATCGTAAGAGCGCTAAGGGTGAAAACCTATTTAGGGCAGGGGTGTTTGATGCGAAACATCGTAAGATCTTCATCTTCACTCCATCTTTATCTCGTTGAAATGGGGTTGCGGTGAAAACAATTTTCTTTTCTATTAAAATAAAGCAATGGGGCAAGGACTAGACTTTGATTTTAGCAAAACTAGCTTTAAAAGACGTCCATTTCTATCTAGACATACGTCCTACAGTCAACATTGCTCGATACCATTTCATCACATTTTTGGTTTTCCGAGGAAGACCAGACTCGCCATATGTGTGCCGGGGAAGTCCACACATATAGCCTAGAAACATATAAATATCGAGAAAACAATGCTTTTAAAGCGTAAATATAACTAAACAAACACTCACATTTTATCGAGTAACGCGGAACAATTGCTAAACTTCTTGGGCTCCATTCTCTTTAGGGACGGTTGGATTGGGGGCTCCGTATGCCAAGAACTAGTATCTTCATTCATTCTCCATGTGACTCTTGCCAATAGACCGAGGTGGGGAAATAGCAAGAGTGAGTCCATGTCGAACTTCGGCAAGAATAGTAAGGCAACATCTAACCCATAACCCATGATCACTATAACATAATAATGTAGAGCATAAACGATAAATTATGAGTTGTTAAACAAGCATAGGTCATCATCTTAATGCAAAGGTTCCAAGGCCGCTCATGACCGTGTGAGCACGGCTGATATACCGGTTTTACTCACAAGCAGAGGTGTACACTTTCACTATGAGCCGTGAATTGCCCTACGTGTGAGGCTGGGCCGACCTCTAGACCCACTACCGAGGTAAGTCTGCGGGGTTCACTATGAAGTCTTTCAAAGGTTCATCTAACATGCTAGGGCCGCTAGGTATCTTCCGTCGGTCCGTGTGACACACCGCGATCCACGATTCTGCGGCGTTCCGTGTGATACAACCCTCCACGGGGATCCGCATCTGCTTTTACCCTAACGCCTTTCGGTAACCACTAACAAGTTAAACAAGGTCCTCATACTGAACTAAAACCAGAGCCCATTAGCCCTCACAGTTGTACTGTTTTCCCGGAGACGCTAATACAGACAAGTCCACATGTTGTTAAACAATTCACATTTAATGTCTAGTGCATAAACATTAATCAAGTCATATGATCATGGTTTAAAGATAACATATCCCAAAACTATACTTGCCTCAAATAGTCTTTGAAACTTGTCCACTTTCCTTACGGATCATCCTTGTATATCCTCTTCTAACGATTGCAACAATCATCACAAGCACCTGAACACAACCCTAGAAACAGTACACCAATCATTACAAAAAATAATCTATAAAGGTTTGAAAGCGTATGACTTGTTCTACGATCGTATACGCATAAGCTAACCAAAACAGGAGGTATGATTAAAAGGTGTGAGACTTGAAGGGTATATATGGAAACAATTGGATTTAGGTTTGCAAGGTGGAGTCGGGACTAGAAGCATATTGTGACAAAAGGGCATGATATTTGGATCACCGGATAGCTAAGGAGCAAGATGGCAATCAAAGGCATTGCGTAGATGTTGGCATGGTAGGAGCAGCGGCACAGCGATGCTTATAACTCTAATGTTGTGGTGCATATGGCTAAGAAAACTTGTAGATATGTGTGTGACTTTATGGTATACATTGTGGTCGAATGGCATGACTATTGCTGTAGAGATTCAACGGGAACGTGCATGCCAACCGACATCAGCGCGGCTGAGGGACAGCAGGGACAGCGAGCTCAACATAGGGATATATCTCTTTCAAATTTGACGATATGGCCATGAAACTTTGTAGAGGCATGTGGAACTATATATATGATATTATATCCAAAGGGTTCGACATATGGTTTGTTGGATCAATGAGGAACGAGATTGTAAAAACAGGGTGGGCTGCTGTTTGGACAGGAGGGGTAGCAGGAACTTTGTCTCGATATCTCGGCCATCATGGTTTGGATATCCAAAAGAACTTGTGGGATCATGTTCAGGGATGTTTTGAACAATTAGGTTGAAGGGCTTGATGGTTTGGTCAGTGGATTAGCGAGGAACGCCAAATGCACACAGAGCTGAAATCTGTCAAGGCAGCAGGAACAGAAGGCACGGTGATGACCATATCTGTGATTTCACAACACCTATGGAGAAACCCTTTTACAGAGGCGTGTTCAAGGTTGTTTTTCTACAACTCCACCAAAGGGATTGATGATTGACTCCAGGAAACAGCGGGAACGCCGATTCCGTATGAAGCAGCAACGCTGGCTGCGAGGACAGCAACACATACAACCGGTAGACTTCACCGGGGGATCAACCGTACATCATCTAAGGTACTTGATATGCAGCAAGGGATAGGTAAACAAGATGGGGATGATGATGGAGTGTTCTCACCATGGGGATGGCGTGGTGGATCGATCAGACGCGATAGGCGGCGACCGACGATGGCGTTATGGTGCGACGGGGCTTCCGTCTTGTGTTCCGATTGATCGGGGGCAGCCATGGGGAAGGAGGAGGAGGTGCAGGGGCGTCCCTCCTGTGTTCTTGGCGTGGGAAACTGAAGGGGAGGCATGAGGGGGCTGTGGGGGAGTATATATGAGGGGTGAGGGGATGGGAGATGAAGGGGTGGAAGCTAAGGGGTCAACACTTGATATTTTGTTGCCTTACTTGATATTTTTTTGTGCAATATGGAGGGGCAGCTAGGGTGACGTGGGAGAGGGGATAGGAAGAGTTAGAGGGCTGGTGGGGCTTCACTTTGGATCACAAGGGAGAGGAGGATGGTTGGGCTTTGACCCGAGGTGAAGGTTAAGGCATGGTTTGGACATGATTTGGCACATTGCGAAGATAGAGTTACGGGCGCTTAGTTGCTTGTAGTATTTTTGGGTTGTGGGATTTTCTTGAGTGGATAAGAGGTAGAGAGGATTGAAATGTTGCCCAAGATGAGGAAAGGATAACCCCACTAGAAAGAAAGAACAAATCTCGGATGACATGGGGTTCATATTGGGAAGAATTGTGGATAACTTGGTAGATGCCATTTGAGCGATTTTGCTTGAATAAGTGATGGTGGATTTGCATGAGAGGGATTATATGCAATGATTTTCCATCAATCATTAACTTAGGGCTTTTGGATAAGACTTCGGTCGAAAAGACTTAGAAGGTCCAGACGAGGAGAAAAGATGGAAAGAGAGACATGACCGGTTAGGGTTTTGACGAGATGAAACTTTGAATATCCACCAAGGGTTTTGGAACAAGGATCAATGTGCATGGTTTCTAATGATTAGATCAAAACCACACATCTCAAAAAAATACATATGCAGCGGCATGAGTGCACAAACATGTATCTAGACCTTATATTTCATTTTATTTCTCAAAATTTATTATTTACCTAAATTGGAGTGCTCACAAAATTCATAAATAAGTCAATTTAACCTATTTTCAAAAATTGCAAAATTTGGGGTGTTACAGCCCACAAACTGGACGAGCTTCCTTCATGGGTCCGGTCGATGCGTCCAGGACATGACCGAACCTACAAACCATGCGTCCGGTCGATCCTCCATGATGAGTCCCAAAAACATGCTTACTGGAATTCCGACCCGGACTCGCCGACCGGACCGTCCGGTCAAAACCGAAGGCCCCGGTCCAAAGGTCCGGCCGACGGGTCCGGTGCGCCGCCTTCACGCGGAATTTCAGCATTTTGTCGACGCCTTTGCTTCAACCTTGCTTCGCCTCTTGCCACAAGTTGCCAACACGTCGAAGATGATCTCAATATCATGTATGTTAGCATGTCGCGATCGATTAGGCAAGAACGGTTAGTGCTCTCTAGTCTAAATGCAATATGCAAGTCAAATGGACCTAGAAGCACTTCACCAAAGGATTAGTCGCGGCATCCCTCTTGATAGTCGACCATCTATCCTATAATGTGATCACACACTCTATCATGTCTTGATCACCGAAAGAAAAACCCTATCAAGTATACCTTTGCCTTGATCTCCGGGTTTCTTCCAAACCGACAATCCGAGCTTGACGATCCGTCATGTCCATCATCATCGTCCATGTTCATGATCATTATGCTCCACGTCATCCATGTAATCCTATCTCTCAAGTCACACTTAGAGCAAAAGATTAGCATAACAAAGTGTCATCAATTTCCAAAACCAAACATGAGATTTCAATCTCCATTTTTTGGTAATTGATGATAACCAAATTCACAAAGATATGAAATAAATTCAATTTGAACTTGAATTGCTTGTCCATAGCATTTTGGTCATGAATCAAAGTTTGGACAAACATTTCAAGGTTCGCTTTTTGGTAGTAGTAGCTCCCCGCATATGTGCTTCCATGTATTTGGAACAATTTGGCACATATGTATGGATAGAAAATTTTGGGAGAGTGTTGATATTTCTAACACGATCCAAATTAGGAAGACGAAAGAAATATATATGGGATATCTATCTAATCATGTTAGCTTGGATATGGGATTAACCTCATGATCCAACAAAGTGAAGTTAGGCGGTGTTAGTAGTGGGATGTAAACTTAGCATCATTATCCATAGTGGAGTTAATCTCACGGGATATGTACTCAAGGTATACCACTCATTTCTAGGCATTACCTATACACTAGTCTGTCACCCTAGCAATAACACTCAAAGAAATGCGGGTATGGTGTGATACGGGATCACCAAAGTACTGCGTACTACCAAAGAACCTCACAAGGGAGAAACTCTAGTCCTACTAGGTTTCCCCACTTGTAATCCTAGTAGAACTCCCATGTAATCCTACTAGGAACCCTCACTTTGTAACCGACTAGGACTCCTGCTTTGAGGACTATATAATGGAGGGCAGGGGTCCCTAGATCGGCGAGGCTTGATCACAACAGGGTCTGAACACCAAAGCGCAGGACGCGATATATTCCACTCCAACTGGACATAGGGTGCTATCCTGGCACGCCGAACTAGTATAAATCGTGTTTCCCCGCGTTTACTATCGACTTCTCCGCAACGTGCCGAGGCTCTAACTCTCGTCGCGGGCTCTCCCATGACCTTGTGTCGTTGTCCGAACGACGACAACTGGCGCCCACCGTGGGGCCGAAGGCGCTTGCGATCAAGAACTCGATGGACCACAAGATCAAGACCCGCTGCAGCGCTCATCGGCTTCCGCGGACAACTCGCTGCAGATCGCCACGCACGGCACTCGTCGAGCAACTCGCCGTGCTCACGATCTTTGACAACATACATGGCTACCGGCGGCAAGCAAGGAGCGCTGCGCCATCACATGCAGCTCGTGATCGCAGCAAAGCTCCCAGTTCCATCACGACGGGATGGATCAGCTCCAGACTCGACGAGGTCAGCACCGAAAAGAAGAGCAGCAAAGATGATCAGCTTCACCGAATTCGACTCCAACTCTCCCAGAGCGGTGGCTGCTTGACTGCCAGCTCGAACCGACGGTTGGACTCGGGAGCGGACACATCGACTCCAGTTCGAGTAGGACTCGGACACGGCGGCACCTGTATAGAAGCCAGCGTCATGACAAGAGTCAGCAAGTCCTACTCCAACACGTACCGGCCACATGCAAGGAAATACATGTCCGTACAGCAATACGAGAACAAAGCATGCTGACGCACGCGGCCAACAACTCAAGAAGCAAGAAATCTACATCATCATGACGTGATAATGACACAAGAAAGGAAGCCTCGGCAAACAAATATGCCGTCCGACTCCAAGCCGAAGAAGCAAAGCAAGGAGCTTTCACGTATGGCAAAAAGCAAGAGTCCTCAGTTGGTCAATGCAAGATGTCCGAGCCCAGCAAACATCCGGCAACTCCGACTACTCGACCGCAGGGATCGACTACACGGACGTCAAAAACAGCTAAGTCACGTTTTATTTATTTTTATTCCGGATATTATTCACGCCTCTACACCTGCGTCTGGTCGTGGTTGGCTCCACCCAAACCGGCTCGCCGTCGAGAGCTCTCGGAGCTCAATTCGACCTTGCCCTTCGAAGCACCCTCAAGGAGAAGAACGGCAAAAGGGCGGCGACGAAATGTGGTGATGTTGCCTCTACAACCAGATCGTCTTCCCTTAATAGTCGCTAATATTCCCGAGTAAGCACACGCCGACCTTGTCCTCTGTAAGCCTACGCTCCTACGCGCGACAGGTCAGCACCAGAACGGTCAGAACCTATGCGATACGGTCTGGCCATCAGTGCGATAAAGGTTCTTAACAGGCTAACTTACTTCGAGAAATTAACCAGCCTAGCGAGGAAAAGAAAAAAAATATCATCATGCATTTTTTCGTGCAAAGAAATTGCTCGTATTCTCTTAACGGCCGCTAAGCTTCTCAAGTAGCACGCATACTTTAACGCTGGGGCTTGTTTTCTCGAAAAAGAGGCTCACATGGGCATGGCGTAAAGCCCTCTCGGTTCCCACGCCTGAGATTCAAGTACCGACCGTATCAGGATACATGGCCTAATAAGAGCAAGACGCGAAAAAAGTTTATATGCATTTTATAAGGCTGGGACTTGCTCCCAAATACAATATCCGGAATATCAATTACAACATATTTTTCATGTTTACCTTGCAGAGAACCTCATCGGACCACGCCGCGAAAAAAAGAACTCCAACCACGCCGGAGGCTGAATCTTAAGGTTGAAAAAGAACCCAATCAGCCCACTGAAATCGGGAGGAGAAGAACTCTACCGACCGAGATCGAGAGAATAAGAACCCTACCGCCAGGATCCGGAGAAAGAGAACTCCAACCACCCTCGGGGCTCGATCTTATGGAAGAAAAAGAACCTTACCAACGGGGATCGAACAAAAAGAACCCTACAAGCACACGTCAAGTTTGGCGTGCTATCAAGTCGCTCCATACCGCTCGGAGGGGTGCTGACTTTGGGCAATTCGTCGGGGCCTTGATTAGTACCAATTTCTTGACCTCGCTACAAGACTTCTACAACGTCTTCCAAAGAGTGCTCGGGGGCCGCAGGATATCGGGACAAGTTTTTTTTCAAAAAAGAACTCGCGAGAAGGTCGTAGGTTCAACAAGAAGAACTCGAAGACGGAGGAGAAGAACTCAAAGACCTTCCGGCTCTTTGTGCCAAAAAGCATGAAGGTCGGGGGGCTACACCGATGGGTGCAATTTTCCAAGGCAAAAGTGCACACCGCCGGAAGAACTCGAAGACGGAGGAGAAGAACTCAAAGACCTTCCAGCTCTTTGTGCCAAAAAGCAAGAAGCTCGGGGCTACACCCTACGGGTGCACTTTTCAAGTGCACACCGTTTGATGATCTCAAGACCATGTCAAGGCTTCATCCGAGAAGAGTGGAACAACTCTCATGACTCAACCTTGAGATGCTCGGGGCTTGTGGATACGGGATCACCAAAGTACTGCAGACTACCAAAGAACCTCACAAGGGAGAAACTCTAGTCCTACTAGGTTTCCCCACTTGTAATCCTAGTAGAACTCCCACGTAATCCTACTAGGAACCCTCACTTTGTAACCGACTAGGACTCCCTGCCTTTGAGGACTATATTATGGAGGGCAAGGGTCCCTAGATCGGCGAGGCTTGATCACAACAGCTCGGACCTCGGTGCGAACTCCAAAGCCGCGGTGGCGATATATTCCACTCAAGCGGGCGTAGGGTGCCATCCCCGCACGCCCGAACCAAAGATAAATCGTGTTTCCCCGCGTTTACTATCGACTTCTCCGCAACGTGCCGAGGCTCTAACTCGTCGCTGGGGCTCTCCGTGACCTTGTGTCGTTATCCCAACGACGGCGACATATGGTATTCTTGAAAGGTCTTGATAAAAGAATGAACATGATATCCGCCGCAGTTTACAGATACAAATACGATCGAAGCGAGAAGGATGTTGGGTTTGGTTGGTTACCCCGGCCGGCTGGACACTCTAGAGGCACCCCTCAGTGTCCCGAGTTCGAATCCCGGTGGGAACGAATTTCAGGTGGGGCTTTATTAAAAACCAAAAATATTAGGGTGGGGGTTTCCCTTCCCGACTTCGGGTCAAAAAAAGAAATACCATCGTAGCACTTCACTTGGGGAGTAATCCGTGTATCGTATTTATATTTTACCACGGGGAAGGTAAGTCTATGGAAAGTAGAGAGAAAAGGATATCTAATGATTTAGGAAGTGATTTACTTATGAGATCCACTTACGGTTGTATAATGCGAGTAGCCATATGCATCTAACATTACTCAACAGGATAAGTCACAAGATAAAGATAATTATATAAATGATAACTACCCAAGTCTAAGATCATCATATGCCACTAGTATCATACGAGTTATTAGCATGTTATAGAAAGAATAGAAAGAATATTTCTAAGATACTCCTAATCATATGTCAATGAATACTACAATTAGTGCAATACATCTAGCTATCATGGCAAGGTTGCTTTACATCTACACATGGCAAGCATTACCAATAACAACGAAGGACAAAACTTGATCATTACCGTAATTATAAGCTCGACTAGTCCTACATTCGGAGGGTGGATTACAAAGGACTCAACAGGACTGTCACTCCCGCGATCTACCACACGGCCCGGAATGTAGGGTGCAATTGCAGATAAACGTTGTATAAACACCATGTTTACACATTGCTTATCACCCACATAGTGATCATCTACGTGGATGTTATACAATTCCATGCATAAGATATAAGACAAACTCACTAAACTAAATATATAATCATAGCATGCATAAACACATATCAATAAGAATATAATCATTATATAGATCAAAGTCATAACAATAGTGTATCAATAATAATACTTACGGATCGAATACAAGAGCAAAGTCACAAGAACGATGCTCCTTCTCTACCGCTTGACTATCAAGAACTCAAGATGAACTTGATCTTCAACTAGAACTAGCTAGATAGCTAACTACTTCTAGTATGATGAACTAGGGCTTAGGTCTAGACTTGGTTGGACTTGATGATGACTTGGTATGAGTTGATAATGACTTGATAATGAATTAGGGTTTTGCCCCGGGGTCAACCGGGTCTTCTTATATAGGACTTGGCGATGAATGTGGACCCTTGGATCAAACCGACCTTCAATAACGGTGTAGATGCAACCTCAAGGTCGGTGGTGAACCGACATAAAAGGTGAGGCCGACGGGTGGGACCTACCTAGCGGCCGGCCTAGTTGGCACGGGCGGTCGCTAGGGTGGCATGCCACCTTGGCTTCCTGTTTTTCCGGTGTCCTCGGTATCTTCTAGAGTGTTTTAGTCCACTTTTTGGGTTAAGTTACTTCACGGTCAAGTCTTGTCATCATATGTCTTGTATATTCCGTAACTTTCTCTATTCTTCTCAAAGATTTATCCGTTAAGTCCCCGGAAAGTCACAGTAATACCAAAACTCATGGAAATATATTAGTTAGACCCCTAGACTTATGTTGGTCTTTAACTTGAGCCCTTATTTCATGTTATTTGACTTATAATATTATGCTATAACAGATGTCAACAGAGAGATACTATTACCAAAAGAGATGCTAAGGTTCAAGAATTCGGACCTTTGAAGCGTGAAACCAATTGGAGTCCTTGGCATCTTTGTAACTAGACATTCATCAAAACTCAACATACCCCATGAGATCAACATTATAGGCATAAATGTGAGCAATGTCTAGATACATCCTATGCATGCTAGTTGGTCAATACACCAAACAAGTTTCAAAAACTAGCATACATCAAACAATCATGTATATTGAATTGCTCAATGCAACATTTCATCATGATCATGCACATACAAATGCACAAATAGTCTATGAGCTTGCTCCCCTATTTGTGTGATCCCTTGTCAACATCTTTGTGACTTATTTCTCTCCCTTTGTCAACTATCACCAAAAATGTGTAAATGAGAGAAATCAAGTCAATCAAAGGATCAAAAGTGGTCTCATCTAAATCACTTGCCTTAACATGTATTCAAGTTTGAACCAAGGACAAGCTTTTTCACACCTCATATACATAAGGGTTATCTTGCACCATGTTAGAATACACATCATGAACTCATTTTCTAGAGTCAACACTAGGATTGCAAGCCCACAAACATGTCATATGCCACCAGTAGATCATAAAACCATTCAAAGCAATAGTGGTGCCACACATACATTGAAATCATTTGATTTTCTATGAATGAGCCTATTAAATGTATGATGACTAGATGCACTAACAAGTCCTTAGCATAATATGAATGTCATGTCAAACAACTTTTACCTTGGGTTTGTCGAAGGAGAGGCATGTCATATATGTGAGGGGTGCATCAACTCAAGTTGGAGAAGTCAATAATGTTCAATTCTCCCTTTAGCATACAAAACCTCTTCTCATCAAGTGGCTTGGTGAATATGTCGGCTAGTTGATCTTCGGTGCCAATGTCCGTGATACAAATGTCACCCTTTTGTTGATGATCTCTAATGAAGTGATGTCTTATGTCAATGTGTTTTGTTCTTGGATGTTGAACCGGATTTTGAGTCATCTTTCTAGCACTTTCATTGTCATAAAACAATGGAACTTTGTCAAATTTGAATCCAAAACCCCTCAATGTAGACTTCATCCAAAGCAATTTAGTGCAACAACTTCCCGCACTAATGTATTCGGCTTCCGGTAGAGAGAGCAACACTATTTTGCTTCTTTGAAGACCATGATACTAGTGACCTCCCAAGGAATTGACATGTGCCACTTGTGCTCATTCTATTGATCTTGCATCCTCCATAATCGAATCCGAATATCCAATTAGCTCAAATTTGGATCCCTTTGGATACCAAAGTCCAACATCTTGTGTGCCCTTCAAATACCTCAAAATTCTTTTAGTTGCGTTGAGATGACTCTCTCTAGGAGATGATTGATATCTTGCACACATGCCCACACTAAATGCTATATCCATTCTTGAAGCGATTGCATAGAGTAAGCTTCCTATCATTGACCGATATTTCTTTTGTTCAACCATGTTACCACTAGGATCGGGGTCTAAGCTTCCATTTGTTCCCATTGGTGTGGACATTGATTTGGCATCTTGTAGATCAAACTTCTTGATCATATCCTTGATGTACTTGCCTTGACTAATAAATGTGTCATTCTTTAATTGCTTGATTTGAAGTCCAAGAATGTGAGTTTTCCAAGCATTGACATTTCAAACTCATTAGCCATCATCTTTGCAAACTCTTCACAAAACTCTTGATTGGTTGACCCAAAGATAATGTCATCAACATAGATTTGCAACACAAACAAGTCATTCCCAATCTTCTTGGTGAATAGAGTGGTGTCCACCTTGCCCATCTTGAACCCTTTAGAGATGAGGAAATCTCTCAACCTCTCATACCATGCTCTTGGTGCTTGTTTCAATCCATACAAAGCCTTCTTCAACTTTTTAGACATTGTTGGGATACTTGTCATCTTCAAAGCCCGGTGGTTATTCAACATATACCAATTCATTGATGAAGCCATTCAAGAATGCACTCTTCACATCCATTTGATATAGATTGATATTATGAGCACATGCATACGCTAGCAAGATTTTAATTGCTTCCAATCTAGCAAGCAACCAGGTGCATAGGTTTCTCCATAGTCAAGACCCTCTACTTGTGTGTACCCTTATGCCACTAGTCTTGCCTTGTTTCTAACAACAATTTTATCTTGATCTTGCTTGTTTTTGAAGACCCACTTGGTTCCAATCACATTGTAGTCTTTTAGCCTTTCCACCAATTCCCATACATCATTTCTTTTGAAGTTGTTGAGCTCTTCATGCATAGCATTAATCCAATCTTTCTTTTCCAATGCCTTCTCAATATTCTTTGGTTCTTCTTAAGACACAAAGGCATGGTGAGCACAAAATGAAGCCAATCTTCCTCTTATAATCACTCCACTATTAATGTCACCAACAATTTGATCTAGTTGATGATCTCTTGCAATGGTTGAAGGTTGCATCACTTGCACTTGATGACTAGGATGAGATGGTGTACTAGCTTGTTGATCTTATTCTTCATCTTGAGAGCCACTAGTGCTTGCTTCATTAGCTTCAATCTCAACCGTAGTGGTGGGCAATGGAGTATCATCATCCTCCAACTTGTCTTGGTCTAATGTCTCCAATGTCCATGTTCCTCATTGCATTCTCCAAGTTGGAACCACTAACATCATCATGATTTTCAACTTTACTTTGAGAGCCTTGGGTTTCATCAAATTCAACATCATGAACTTCCTCAAGTTGACCACTACCCAAGTTCCATACTCTATATGCTTTGCTTGTGGTTGAATATCCAACTAGAAAACCTTCATCATATTTCTTGTCAAACTTGCCCAATCTTGTGCCTTTCTTGAGAATATAGCATTTGCATCCAAAGACTCTAAAGTAACCAATGTTGGGCTTCCTTCCATTCAACAATTCCTATGGTGTCTTCCCAAGCATACCATGGCAATAGAGACGGCTGCTACAATAGCAAGCCGTGTTGATTACTTCGGCCCAAAAGGAATGGCTAATATTGTATTCACTAAGCATTGATCTTGCCATTTCAATCAAGGTTCTATTCTTCCTTTCAACTACACCATTGGATTGAGGAGTGTAGGTTGGTGAAAATTGATGTCCAATTCTAAGCTCATCACACAACTCTTCAATTCTTATATTCTTGAACTCACTCCCATTGTCACTTCTAATCTTCTTGATGGATGTTTCAAACTCATTTTGACATCTCTTGATAAAAGTCTTGAATAGCTCAAATACATCACCCTTGTCATGAAGAAAGAACACCCATGTGTATCTAGTGTAGTCATCCACAATGACAAAAATCATACTTGTTGCCACCAATGCTAGTGTATGTTGTTGGCCCAAATAAGTCCATGTGCAACAACTCAAATGACTTGCTTGTACTCATTATGCTCTTGGATGGATGTGCATTGCCATGTTGTTTGCCGGCTTGACAAGCTCCACAAGGTTTGTCCTTCTCAAATTTAACATCACTCAAGCCTCTAACCAAGTCATGCTTCACTAACTTGTTCAATTGCTTCATCCCAACATGACCAAGTCTTCTATGCCACAACCAACCTTTGCTAGCCTTTGAGAGTAAACATGTTGTCAACTTGGCTTCTTTTGATTTGAAATCAACTAGATAGAGATCACCATATCTAAATCCCTTGAATACCATGTTTGCACCGTCACCACTAACCACTTCAACTTCTTGACTTGTGAATATACATTTGTAGCCAATATCACAAAGTTGAGAGACCGACAAGAGGTTGTAATCAAGATTGTCAACTAGCAATACTTTGGATAGACTCTTCTCTTATGTAATTGCAATCTTTCCAAGCCCCAAGACATTTCCCTTCTTGTCATTGCCAAATGTGATAGGCTCATATTCAACAATGCCCTTGATGCTAATAGACTTGAACATATGAGAATCCCCGGTCATGTGTTGAGTGCACCCACTATCTATTATCCAATGCTCTCCTCCGGCACGGTAATTGACCTACAAAAAGAGATCAATTCTTCTTAGGTACCCAAACTTGCTTGGGTCCTTCAAGGTTAGTCACCAAGGCCTTTGGTACCCAAATGGCTTTCTTCCTTGAGCCCATCCATGTTGTACCAATGTACCTAGCACGAACACCATTGTTCTTCTTCACAAGCATATAGGAATTATCAAGCTTGATGTGAGAAACATTGGTTTTCTTGTTCATGCACTTCTGCTCTACATGACCCACTTGCTTGCAAGCTTTGCAATAGCTACCATTGTTCTTCACAAAACAAGTATTGTGAGTTACAAGGGCGGCCTTGCCTTTCTTGGGGATATAGCCCAATCCCTCTTTGTAGAGAGATGCTCTTTGGCTATCCAAGCACATAAGCAAGCGGTTCTCACCACCATAAGCCTTAGCCAAGGTGTGATTGAGCTCCTTTACTTCCCTCTTCAAATAAGCATTTTCATGAATAAGCATAGGATTGCATGAATCTTCACTAGAGATGGATGTGCTAGTGATAGTGCTAGTGGAGGCTACACATGTGGGGTTTGGTTGATCAACGTGAATATCACACGAAATGCTAGCATTGCATGTTTCAACCTTATCATCAACCAAAGACAACTTATGCTCTTCTAGTAGAGAGGAATGAGCTTTCTCAAACTTGGAGTGAGACTTCTCAAGCTTCTTATGGTCTACCATTAGACTCTCATAAGATGCCCGAAGCTCATCAAGTTCTTGCTTAAGGCTTTTCTTTTCCTTATTCAAGCCCTTGCATTCCTTCCTACTTTCCTTATACATATCAATGCAATCATAAAGCATAATTTACAACTCCTCCACGATGTGAGTTGGCTCCTAATCATCACTATCACTATCAACATCATCATCTTTAGTGATAGATTATACCTTTGTGGCCTTAGCCATGAAGCATGAAGAAGGAGTATCGAAGAGTAAGATCTTGTCATGCATAGCCAAGTGAGCTTGACCCTTCTTCTTGTTCTTGTTCTCCTCTTCTTCATCACTTGAAGAGGATGAGCCATCACTGTAACACCCTAGGTGTTAAGCACCTTGAAAGCATGATCATTTGCATAGCATAATCATCATTCCATGCATAATCATGTTATTAGTTACATGCACCCTAATTTGACTTCATTTCATGCTTGTTTGATCTAGCTACTATAAGATCTTTGCTATAATATGGTTTTGGACCTAGATTGTGCCTAGATATATTTTTGACATAATTTAGGACCATGTTTGGGCTTGAGTTTCAATTTAGAAAATTTTTATAAATCTGCCCTAGAGCTTCAAACCTCTTTGAGTCATTTTGAAACTCTTTTCAAAAGTGCATGATAGGGTTGTTTCTAGCAAAAGTTTTCTATATATCAAGTGTAGTACTTTTTATATAGATCAAAAAGTCCTTTATGAGTTTCTTGTGAAAAGGCTTGCAAGTGGTTCAATTTGTGCCCAACAGTTTGGGTCAAATTTGATTTGAATTCAAACTCGTTTTTTGAGTTAGTGTTGATGACCTTGCTGTTTTTAATTTTTATCTCCTAATCTAGACCGAATTAGAAAAAGTTCATATTGAGAGTTTTGTAGCCTATGAAATTCTCTACAAAATCACTGTTTTGAGTTTTTCCAAATTCCGCATGAATCTCGATGTACTGAGCAAAAAACCAGAGCTGTGTCGAAAAATGTAGGAGGGGGACCTATCGGCCGGCCCCGGCCGACACCGCCGTGTCGACGTGGCCGGGCGCGCGAACGCCGACATGTATCGGCTCGGATCACGCGCGATCCGTGCCCTCGCGCCGCATATAAAGGGTGGGCGACGCTTTGCCTAACCCTAGCCCCATTCCGCCGCTACGCTACCGCCCAGAAAGCCGAGAAACGCCGCCAAGCATCGCCGCCGTCGTTCCGAAGCGCCGCCGCCGTGTTCCACCGCCGCCACCGCACCAAACCACCCCAAATCGAATCCCTAACTGTGCCATGAGCTGCTCTACCTAAAGCCATCATCAAATCAAGGTAAAAGCCGAGGTATCGAGCCCTAACCTGCACCGCCACCGCTCGGGCGAGTCTACCATGGCCGCCGTCGGGGCAAGCTCTCGTGTTCGAGCCGCTTTTAGGTCGCGTTTAAGTATTTCTTTTGCATGTTCTAGCTTTGCCTAGGTGTGTTTGAGCTTCCAAGCTAGATGGTTGAGTGGATCTCATCGTCATTTCACCGACCTTGCCGCCGCCGCCGCGGTGCCCGTGACCACCCGCTGTGCTCGCGCTTGTCTTGTCGCCGCCGTAGCTCCGTTGAGCTCAAAAACGCTTTGCATGTCACTCTTGAGTCCGGGGAGTCAAGAACGTAGGTTAGGTTGCTCGGCCGAGCAATCGAACGGTCGGACCGCCGCCGCCCACGCCCGCCGCCGCCGCCGTCGTTTTTGACCGCTTCGGCTAGAACCAAGGGCACCATCGTGTTTGTCTCGCCGAGTAGCGCCGATTTGAGTAGCCTGGTCGAAAGTGTTTTGGTCACCGTCAAATAAGATCCATCGTCGATCCGCCGGGCGTGCCCTGTTTCGTGTCGCTAACACGCGGGCCCCCGCGATTTTCTTTTCTTTTATCTTTCTCGCTTTTTTTAGTTTTGTTTGAAAAGCTTAGAAAATTCATGGCTTGGTCATTTTGATGAATTTTTGAGTGAGACAAATTTTGCCATGCTTGTTAGTTGATAATCTACAATATAAAAATATGAAACCTTATTTTCTGATAACTTTTGTATAGAGTTTTATTTATGACCATAAATGCAAAGAAAATGGGAAAATCCATATCTTTTAATTGGTGCAAGATAAAAATATGCTTCCTGTACAAAAATGTTCTTGGTTTTGTGAGTAGAGTCCAGGAAAAAATATCATGCATGGTATGTTCTGTAGAAGAAATGTGATTTTCTATTTATGTGCCTTTTTCAAGTAGTGATCTTTGGAAAATCATAGAAAAATAAATATTAGGGTTTTGGATGTGAGACTTGGCATGTTTGCTTTTGATAGGTTTTAGAAGCTTTTCATACTTAGAAATCTGTTGTCCGACACTTTTCATCATACAAAGTATTTTCATGCATAGATTTAGTGCTAGCTTGCCATTTTTGTGTAGGGTTGTATGTGCATGATCTTGCCATGAAATTTTTATGGTAGCCTTGTTAGACCAGTAAGATGCTTTGGTAATTTTTGTAGAATTTTCTCAAGTAGTTATGTATTTACCATATTTATGTTGCATAGAAAATAGATGAGAAATGCATGTTTATATTAAGGTAATGTGTTTTTGAGTGATTTACTAATTGTTTCTAGCATGAATAGGACCTGTTAGTATGTTTAGTTTAATAGTCTCACATGTTTAGTCAATTTATTATTCCTAGCTTTTATATAATTATAGTGTGCAAGTGTAGTGTTTATTAGGCATGTCATTTTATGTGCTTTAAGTTATCTTTTGGCTTATCCAGTAGGTTTATTTGGTAGATAATGACTTGGTTTACCTGCTGGTCAAGTTTGGTAAGGTTTGAATGAGTAGTTTGCAAATTATGGTGGTTGTATGTGATGAAATGGGTTAGAAACAGAGCCTCTGTTTTTCTCTGTTTTTGAGGCTGTAGACGATAGAATCAGGTCAGGGTGGTATGGAAAGTTTTTTAGGTAATTTTGTTAGCTTTTCATAGAGTATTTGTTCATTGAATTTGGAGTTGTAGAACTCTCTATAGGATCATTTTAGTGACAACATGTCTAGCTGCCATTTTCCGGTGATTATTGAGTTAGGGTGTTTGCTTGATGTAGATTAGTAGGGTCCCTTGTGTAGATTTAATTATGTTTCTATGGAAGAGATATCCACTTACTAATAGCATGCATCATGGAGCATCCATCATCCAAATCTTATTTTTATGCAAGTCTTTAATTATGTAATTGTAATAATCTTTTTCTCCATCATGTGCATCATCGAGGATGGGGGAAATAATAGAGGAGCTAATCGAGGAGCGCATCGGGAGCTTCACCACTGGGAGTGCAGCGGGAGAAGTCATCGAAGGAGGAGAGTCGACCATCGAGTTGCCACGAGTGCCCTGAGCACGTGCGGCCGACGTATTCGCGCAAGGCAAGCCCCGGAGCATTCTCGTCTTTCCTATTCTTGCAATTAAGTTGACTTGAGTCTTTTATATGTTTCATGCATTAAGTTTAGGAAAATGGTTGAAACCGTTGATGCATTGAGATCCTTGTCGAAAGTTGCCCTATCCTATGTAGAGGTCTAGGTTAATGCTCAGTATCATGATTGCAGTAGACAGTGATTCCGGTCACTTGAGGAAATGATGTGAACAATCACATGGGTGATTGTCAAGCTGCTGCTGAGAACCTGATTAATTAAAACATGTATGATCGGATGGATATTGTGGTCTTTCCATCTGATCAATTAAGGACTTATCCTTTGTCGGGCTGTGGTCGAAAGTTGAACGTACCTATTCATATAGTAGGCTCCGCGGGGTCGTGAGCCGGTGGCTTCGTGAGAATGTTAGGGGCCGGCTTTGCTCGCTTTATCGCTCCTCCTTTGGCGTGGTAGGTTGGGATTGATTGGGCGCAAGAAGATGCGCACGAAGCGTCGTCTTCGTTGCTGCGCTCACTTGGTGGCCCGAGAAGGAGGGGGTAGCCGGCAAGACCGAGACTTTACGTCCCCTAACGTCCTGGGAGTGATTGGATCTGCCTTTGCAAAGTAGATCTGGTTTATGACAGGGTAATCGCCAGCTGGTTTGCAATCGATTCGAATCGCCATCTCTCCTGGATAGTGAGAACCCGGGATGCTTCCACGACATCGTAGTCTTAATTATTACAATATGTGTGATATTATCATATTGCCGCTGTTCTAATAATGATCAAGTTACTTATCTTTGTTATTTATTCTCGAGCAATTGATTAATCTTGACTATCTGAGGATCTACGGTTATATTTAAATAAGAAACCTTTTAACTTGGAAAATATCAAGTAGCATGTGTAGGCTCACTAACCAACCTTATTTTGGAAATTAAATGTGAGTCACCTGAACCCAGATAAAGCATAGCATAATCCTTGGAGTCTTTTTTTATTTTATTTTTTGACGGGTAAGTCTAGCCGAGTATTTTGTACTCGTGGTTTTATTCCCGTTGTTGCGGTGAGCATTTGTACCATGGGTACTTGTAAGATTTGTTTGTTTCGTCGATGAAGAGTAAGGCCGAGGGCAAGGCAATTCCACATCCCCGTCTCATTTATTTGCGGGGGTTGACTATCTACTGGCACTATCTTATCTTTGTTTTCGCTAAAGACTATTTGGTTTTCAAAAACTACTGCTTCCATATTTGAACCTGAGCTTGAAATAATTTATACATCGCACTCGATAATTAATATATGTTGAATTTGGTTTGAAATACCCGCGATTTTACTACCGAGCTCAATGATCCTGTTATGTTGTTGATGAGTTTGAAATCACTCACGAGATTTCGGAATACCAGGTTTATATGGACTCAAGTGTAGACTGCGATTGCCTCGACAATTGCGAATTATACTTGATTTCTTATAAATTGGTCGGCTCTGTCACACTGGCATCATAGCTTAGTTCGGTAATTACAAATCCGATCCGGTATTTAAATTAAAATGAACCACTAATCTTTTACGAAAAGTTTGCAAAACAAAATCTTTTAAGCGGTGTGAGTAAAAGGTTTGCAAAATTTAGTAGTGCCATGGTCATACCCTTTATGCCCAATTAAGGACAGTTAGGTGGCTTGGCTAACTAGGAATGGGTTAATGCATCATATTTTGTTGTTTGTGCTTGGTTGCCGTGCGGCGGCGTGATGGTACGGGCTACTCACTTGAGTGGTCATGAATGGATCGAAATACCTCTACGCCCCAGGTAAATGATGTTCAAATGCCTCTACGCCCAAGGTAATGGTGTGAGCCGTGAGAGCATGATCGGAAAAATGCCGGTCTAAGGGGCAAATAAAATGTTTTGAGAGCTCCCCGTTAACACCAAAATTTAGTAAAGGCTGAGCATGAGATGGTTCGGCAAGCGTGGAGCGTCAAGGAAGATATTTGAGGACGAGGGACCACATCACGTGCAATCTCATGACTCCGAGAAGACTTGGAGGACAATGTATCTTAGCTAGATATTTTCGTTATGTCTATTCGTAATTAGTTAGGACTCGTCAAGCCCGAGGTATAAATATGAGACCCCCGGCAGCTGTAAAACTATCTACCAAATCAATACAACAAACCCGGCTCCGTGCCTTGGCTCCGTGCCACCCTTCGAGTCCAATCGTGTCGCCGATCTACCGGCGAGAGGAATCATCGACCCGTCGACCGACCGTAAGTACCGGCAACCTTGCACCATGTCTAGTATCGTCGGCGGATTTAGATTATTACAAGTAGTCTTGTTCACGCTTAGTATCGTCAGGCGGATTTAGGCTATCGGGGACAAGATGGTTCTTTGTCGATCATGAGCCATCCGATTGGGCTAAGGTCCGGCTTAGAGCTAGTTATCGCCTTCATTAGGTCTGGCAAATCTGATGAATTCATTAAGTTACCAAGTGGTGCACGTTTTTTCATTTATTTATTTTATTATGATTGCACACACTTTTGCCCAATTTAGATTGATGTGGCTCGGCTTTTATCTTTTGTTAGATCTAGATGTCATCAATTCTTTTCAATGTTCATCATTAGCTTGTCATTAGATCTATCTGTTCTTTTCATAGCTGAGCCTAGATCAATCTAGGTTGTCACGTGTTGCGGGTTCTTACGCGTTTAGTCATGAGTCATGTGGCGAGGCTAAGGTTTTGCGTGTGAGTTCCTTCTTCATGGACCCCCGGTTCGGCAAGCTTGTCGAATACGTTATGTGTTTACTCGTATCTTGCATGTGTGAGTCTACCTATCGTTAGAGTCTAGTCTGGCAAGCCGTATCATGCGGTGGATTAGCTTGTTGCGGTGGATCATGCGGTGGATAGCTGTTAGGACGAAGAGGGTTTAGAACGGTTAAGTTTGGCAAGCCATATCATGCGGTGGATTAGCTTGTTGCGGCCGTATCATGCGGTGGATTAGCTTGTTGCGGTGTATCATGCTCTCATAGCTATATGTCTTTACATCGGCCTTACTGACCATACATGCGGAACTGTCTTGGTCTCACCGGGCATGTTCCGGATCTCACGTTTACCTCCTTGTCAATTAACAGTCAAATTGACGGGCACGTCTCAAGACACTTTCGGGCGGTCGAGTAAAGCCGCCTATTCCGGCTTGTTAGTGTGTGCGCGCAGAGTCGGGGTTTTGTGCCTACACACTTTTTTGGCACGCGCCCGTGGGACTACTCAAGGTCAAGACACGATGCCCGACAACGCCGACAAGAGCAATGTCATTCGGCTCCGGATGAATGACCGCCCAAATGACCTAGAGACCATGGTGAGAGATATGTGCGCAAACCTTCTCGCTTAAAAGTGCATGTCATTGGGAGAGCAATGACTAATCATAACACTTTTCCGTGATATCATGAAGGGCAGCTTTGGACCCGAGTTTGATGAGCACTTTGAAAGGCGGCTTGGTGAGCTTTTCAGGGGCCAAGATACATACATGTGCCAAAGCCACCACCAAAGAAAGGAGCTACAAATCAAGAAGCCGGAGGGCGTAACAAGACACCAAAAAGTCGTGGGAATCCGGAGCCAAGACACATGGAGAAGCGGCGCGCGGTGCACTGGGAATCCTCCAAGATACAATACTTACTCAATAGCTCTAATGGCCGGTGGGTTGCGAGAGAAATCCCTTTGGCCTGGTTATCTGAGTTCAACGACTATTCCACCATTCATGCTATGCCAAATCACGGATATAGGCCAGCTAGACGGTCGGGGACAATTCCATGGATCTCAGGACTCAAATGTGGATATACTCCTAGCGAGGATGGCCGATATGATGCAACACCAGTTTGGGATTAAGCCCAAGAATCGGCCCTATGTGTATCAATCACCCTATCCTAATTGGTACAATAGAGTGGCGTTTCCTTCTAGATTGAAGCCTCCAACCGACTTGACCAAGTTCTCTGGACAAGATGACACCTCTACTACCTAACACGTTAGTTGTGAAGGAATATGGGACGCTTACGCCAGCGTAAAACGAAAATTTTCTACCCATAAACCAAGGATCTATCGCTAGTTATAGATCACGGGATTACCACTAGACGCCAAGGTGCAACGGAAGCGTCGACCCTCGACGATGAGATGTACGCAGCGCCGGCAGTTGCCGTCGGAGCTGCGTGATCGTCGTCACGTCCGCCCTCCCTCGTGCGTTCGTCCTTGTGCTCCGTGATGCAGCACCTCGAGGTATCCCACACGCATGGGGAGGAAGCGATGCGCCTCCGGACCGCTAGGTCCCGCGAGATGCAGAGAGGCGAGGGCGTGGGCGGCGGCGGGCCGCCAAAGTGGCGTGGCTTAGATTAGGTCACAGCCCCGCGCCCACCTCTCATATATATAGGCGCCGCTAACAGCTCCCCGGATTTGGAGGCCCATTAGTAACCCCTAAGCCTCGCCTAATTGGATCAAACCGAATTAGGTCTTCTTCCCCTTAAGCGGCGACCCTATGGGCTCACGCACACATAGACATGGCCCGAGTACACCTACTTTCGGCCAATAGCTGACGGCGGCCTCTAGCAAGACGTGTCAACTCCCATGTGTAATGCAATGATCATATCGCACGAACCACCACAAACCATATACTCGTCATTCCCTTGCCACACGATATTTGGTCCACCTCGTGGGTTAACACTTAACCCAAGCACGGCCATGCATTTCTTGATCCAATCAATCGAGTGGTCGATTATATCTCTCTCTCATGGAGAGGGGCAATTCCATCTTGATTGACTATGTCTCACAAAGATGCTTCCCGACAAACCCGAAGACCACCTTTATAGCTACCCACCACGGAGTAACGTTTGATAGTCCCTAAGTAGGTCGTTTCACATCTTGAGTACATACGACAATCACAGTCTAAGGACATAACGTACATGATGTATAAAGAGATAATAATAACATCTCATGTCGGGTCAATCCAGCCCCCATGTCATACATGTGCCCACACTATTAGTTTGACATCTCCATGTCTATGACTTGTGAAACATAGTCATCAACTATCACGTGTCTTCGATCTAATATTCATGTGTGTTCTCACATGAACTCCGATCAAGGACAATTATTGAATAACCAAACAAGTAGAAGAGTTTCACAAACAATTCACATAATTGCCGATCAATACAAGTTGTCTTTAATGGATATTCATGAACACATAATATATCATGGATACATATGAAGGAATACAAATCATCTTTTATGATTAGCTCTAGGGCATATTCCCAACAAGTTGGTATCCGATCCGGTTGGGAGAGATTGCCAATGATGAAGCATGGAGGATTCGCTTCTTCCCATCATCCCTTACGGGGCCGACTTTCACATGGTTTGCCACGTTCTTGGGCCAATTCTATTGGAACATGATCCGAGTTGGAGGACAAATTCCATTCATACTTCTACAATGGTTCCAATGAGAAAGAACTCGTTGACTTGATGGGGTTGGACGCAGAAATATAATGAGTCACCACAAGAGTTCTTACGCAGGTTCGGAGAAACAAAGAATTCATGCTACTCTCGAATTTGCTAGACCATCGGTTCTTGCATTTGTAGCCATTCGGGGTATGCATCCACCATCGAGAAAAGCTAGCCGGCATGGAGTTTGATGACCTTGGACAACTCTCAAGGTGCTTGTCACTCATGGCCAATCGGTTCGAGCATCAAGAAGGACACCCATTTTTTAAAAGGGGCAATGTGTCTTATCGGGCATACCACCACTTTCTCGGAAGGAGGAGAAGATGAAGATGATGGTCAAGAAGAGGTGGCGGTACCGCCGAATTCGCTTAGGGCAAGGGGCCCGTCCAGTTAATCAAATTTGGATGAAGACACTCAAGGGGGCATATGACTTCGACATCTCCAAGTCGGATAAGCTCTTTGAGTTCTTGGTCAAGGAAGGACGTATCAAGCTACCAGAGAATCATTCTATGAGACGTCCAGATTGGGTCAAGATTGGGAAATATTGTGGCT
Source organism: Hyparrhenia diplandra (assembly GCA_015847255.1). NCBI lineage: Eukaryota > Viridiplantae > Streptophyta > Magnoliopsida > Poales > Poaceae > Hyparrhenia > Hyparrhenia diplandra. The sequence goes on from JADLZK010008575.1 coordinate 324,426, forward strand.
TCCATGACATGATCACTCACAACATAGGTCCATCGCCGAATCTTGAGGCGCCAGATTCGAGAGGGCTATACTGACAAGGTCTCCTCAAGTTCAACAACAACATGAAGGTGGATAAGGAGCCCTTCCCAGCAGGCATGGTTACTTTTGATACATGCATGGTTTCTGCCAGTGATCCTAAGGGCAAAGGCCCACTGAAAGTGCTGACTTCTGAAAGGGCAAAGCAAAGTGGTTCAGTTGACCCTAGTCGGCAAGTGTCTGATGTAGAGCTCTAGGAGCGTCGTGTTCGGTTTCCAAATAGCCGAACAGAGAAAGGAGAAACCTCCAAACCAAGGGTGACATCTCGTATCTTGTTGAATAAATGACAAAGACAGCAAGAAAAGCAATATCATAGAGATCAGCAGCTTGCAGAAGAGCAGCGGAGGTATGAAGAGGAGATGTATCACCGAGAACAGGAGAAGTACATGAAAGAACGAGAGGAGTCTCATTGGGACTGTCCTTTCTTTAGGCATTCTTTGGAATGAAGGCTTGAAGGCACTGCTAGGAACAATTGCCTCGAATCACGTGAACAATATCATGGGTACAGATAGGCACGAGTCAACCGCCGTCCCATCCAAGAAAAGGCGGGGCACGCTTCCGCAGGATGATCGTGGCGCTTAAAAAATGAAGACAAGCAAACCTCACGTCGAGAAAAGAATTGCGGATCAAGCATGGGTAGATGTTGAGGATTCCGATGATGATCCGACCCTCCTCAAGAGTATGTGTGGCAAAGGGACAATGGTGCCCCCTCGGTCTAAGGAAGAGCCGAAGAGAAGAGTCCAACACCTTTAAATAGGGAGCTTAAAGAAGCAACAACTGAAGCAGAAACGGGTATGGCGCCCAAAGAAGAAAACTTAGGAAGCCAGTCATTCGGCAGAAGAGTATTCGACAAGTGGGCGTTCGGCAGATGTTAGCATGGTATTCTACATTCCAATAGAGTTTGCAGCTCCTACAGAACAAGCCACTGTGAATCCAGAGGAAGAAGATGCTTATTCAGATGAAGAGGTCTATTCTGATTTTGATAACAAAGAGATGATCAATCTCCTAGGACAGTTGGCTCTATCAAGACAGCCGTGTTTGGATGTGCCTAGGAAGCATAATCATTTGAAGCCTCTTTAGCTGAAGGGATACGTGAATGAAAAGCCTCTGACTCATATGTTCGTCGATGGGGGAGCTGCAATCAATACCAAGGAGGATTTGCTCAAGACAGACATTGTGCTCGGGGACTTTCTTTGGAAATCCTTTAGATACCCATGGGGCCGTTCACGTTGAGTTGATGATCGGCTCAAAGACTTTGATCACTACCTTCTTTGTGGTCGACGGTAAAGGGGTCCTACTGACTTACTACTTGGAAGAGATTGGATCCATGCTAGCTGTTGTGTTCCATCCACCATGCATCAAGTCCTCATCCAATGGAGCGGTGATGACGCGTTGAGATAGTGCAAGTCGGCGATTCGGTAAGCATTGCCGCTACTTGAACCATCGTTACGGGAGTATGAAGGCGTGGAATGCTTCTCGGGAAGAGAATGGGAAGAAGGTCCTGTCAAATTTTCGTTACAAAAACCAACGGCCGATCAAAATAGTCGGCTCTCATAGTAATTTTTAAAGAAAGAATTTTGTGTCGGCTTTTAAAGGATCAGTTAATGCAAAATGTGATTGGCCGACACGTGAAATTCAAGTAGTTTTGGGCAAAGATAATTGTTCTCATTTCATAAGAGATAGCCGATGTGTAAATCATCGTCTTTAGCGAGAAAAAATACTCCATAAAGAATTGGAGGACAGCCGGCATAAATATTGTTATGTCGCCTTTTAGTGCAAAAAAATATAAAAGACATCAACTTGAAGCCAAAGGGTCTTTTATTCGAGAGTTTCAAGAGTTTATTACAAAAGTATTGCCGAATACATCACAAAGGATTCTAATCTTAACTACTATTCGGCACAATCCGATTGCGAGATCTTCACTTCTTTTTTTCGTGGTTTTCTTGATTTTCGTCAAAAATCTCCTGCATTCGTGGCATCGGTGGGGTTGGCATGTCGATTTACCACTACCTCAATAAGGCCAAGTGTCCTGTTAAAAGCTGATTGATTGGCGAGATAAAATATTCTTTTAGAGGTTGCTTATTGGAGAAGCTAGCGTTGTGCTGTTTCACCTTCCCTCGGGACCGACATTTTTACCCTTGGTTGGTTTATTGGGAAAAGGAAAAGTGGAAGCGTATTCAATGCCACAGTGAACAAAGGCTTACGATTTGTCCGGAAGCAAGATTTTAATATCCGGCTAGTAATGCCGTCATCTATTCGCAATTCGTTTGCATTGATTCGGCAAGAATTCCAAGGTTGCACAACAAAGGGATTAAAAGATCCAACAAGAAAAAGGGTTTTATTGTCCATCCTATATACAAACTAATCCTCCAAGAGGTTAAAAACAGCTTGGGGGTCATTGGATAAAAGCTACTACGGCGATGGCATGATCTTCATATACATCCATGGATTCTTCAATATTGTCGATGTCCTCGGAGCTTCACGGGAAACCGACCGGTAGATGGAGTAATCTTCACCGCCCGAGTTGACAAAGCCGTCGACTCATGGTCGCTCCCGGATGCATCCCCTCAATGGCGACGCCGTTGATGCGATTATCCCGCCACATCCTCGAGGCGTTCGCATCTTGTCTCGCCCGGGCTTTTCACTTTGTCGGCAGCACGGTGGCGGTTGCCGTCAACGCGCATTTTCAGACTACGGCCGAGCGATTTCTGCTAGAAGTCGCTGGTTTTCTTCAAATAGGGTTGTAATGGGCAAAACGTAATGTCGGAATTTGGAGAAGGAAACAATGCAGAAAAACGTAGTTAAGATCCAGGAACCGACCAAGATTGGCACGGCAGAGTCGTTTGATGGAATCCTCTTGATCGAGATTCTTGACGCAGCCTTCATGGAATACCGCCAAATTCCTTGATGATCTCATCCTTCTTTTTCTTCTCTTGCGGTACCACAGATCTTCCTCGGAATCGAGAGGTACTCCAACATTGGAGAGGAAGGATCCGGGTTGGAGAGGAGGAGAGCTTGGAGTGGGTATTCGGAAGGCGGGAGTAAGAACCGGTGTGACCAAGAAAGAATGATAGATATAGGAAGGGGATTAGTCAGATTGAAAAGCAAGAAAATAAACAAGAACTTTTGGGTATCGTTGAAGAAGATTCTTACTCAAGGCGTTGCCGTTGAGGGGCTTGGCTTCGCTTGCCGCGGCGGGCGCTACCACCGATCGTCACCGCTGCTCGCCATGGATGTTCGTCGAGAATGAGGGTTTTTTCTGTCCGGTGAATGAGGAGTTGGACAGATTGGAAAGCAAGAGCGGTTTTGGTTTTGGAGATAATCATGAGAGATATTTTATAAGTCGATTGCATAGCCATGAAAGGACCGTTACATCGGCTTAAGAGTGTCTCTTTGGACCGGATGGTAAGTGGGCCAAAGCAATTTCCGGGCTATTTGGGCTTTTCAGTAAATGCGGTAAAAAGCAATTCGGCAAAATTCGGTTCAAGACTAAGACAAACCGAATCGGAAGGCGTGAAGATCAATTCATAAAGATAAGCCATAGAAATTGGGGCTAAAACTGATTTATTAACAAAAGAAGAGCCACTGCATACAGGATTACATATCGTTTATACATTTCTTCCTAATCAAAGAGGCTATTGTAGACATCCTTCAGGCGCCTGAATGCGGTCTGTATCCTTGTTGGGCGGTCAGGGCCTGGTGTTTCTACCATCTCAATCATCCAACGAGAAGCGCCAATCAGGAGAGCGAACCTTCTCAACAAGCCTTCAAGAAAATTTAAAAGGGATGATAAGCGAGGCAATTACGTAAAAATGGAGTGACGTGGAAGTCGATTTAAGACTTACGGTTGAAGTTCCACTCATAGAAGTTCTGATTCCTTGCAAATATGTCCAGATCTTCCTCGATGTCTTCCATATCTTCGACAGTTTGCTCGTGTGCCTCGCGGCTCTAACCCGAGTGCCTCCCGCTGATCGCCGCCGCAAGTTGGCGATGGAGCTCACGATCTCGGCATCACGAGGACTTGAGAAAAGTTGTCAAGAGGAGAGAAAGAGTCGATTCGGCAAGGAAGGGATGCATAAGGTGCAAGTAAAAGAAGAACTTACTCCATTGCAGAGAGGCTAGGGCTAGCCGAACGCTTCAGATCTTGAGGAAAAGGAGGAAGGAAAGTCTGGAATATGAGAGAGATCCGAATAGATGCTATTAGGCCGAGGGGGTTCGCTGCGTTTATATACGTAAAGAAGGCTAAGGAGCAGATTTGAGATGGTCGTAAGGGAAGCAAAAAATCTATTCGGTGCTTATCTTGAGAAGCGGAAGCGACCTGGCTTGCCGATTCACATTGGTGGAAAATCCGCGCACGAGTCCCAAAAAGGTTAAACAAAGTCTTTGCAGAAACTTCCGGAAAATGGGCCTTAGCCCAAGAAAAGGCTTGGTCCGGGATTTTAGCGGATCGTGGTCAATTCGAGAAGCAAAAGATATCTTTTACTCCGAAATTGAGGGGGCATATGTTAACACCAAAATTTGGTAAAAGCTTGAATGACGAATGGGCGGCATATAACGATTCGGTAAGAAGTCATTCGGCTAGCAAAAGACAACAGCGAGTGCTATGGCATTCGGGAAGCATTTGTTATTCGGCTAGAAGCCCGAGTCCGAGAAAAGGCGAGCATGAGATGGTTCGGCAAGCGTGGAGCGTCAAGGAAGATATTCGAGGACGAGGACCACGTCACATGCAATCTCACGACTCAGAAGACTTGGAGGACAATGTATCTTAGCTAGATATTTTCGATTTATGTCTATTAAGTAATTAGTTAGGACTCGTCAAGCCCGGGGTATAAATATGAGACCCCGGCGGTTGTAAAACTATCTACCAAATCAATACAACAAGCCCGGCTCCGTGCCTTGGCTCGTGCCACCCGCCGAGTCCGGTCATGTCGTCGATCTACTGCGAGAGGAATCATCGACCCGTAGAAACTTATCTTTTGAGAGATCGTTGGATGCCACCATTAATACAGTAGAAACTTATCTTTCCTAAATACGTGAGATCGTAGGAAACGTTCATGCATCATGTTTAAAATTCTATATCATGTCATTCATGCATCTTTCCATCTTTTCCCCTAATTAGTACTTTCCCTATTTGGTTAAAACGGACTGTTAATTCTCAATCTCACTTTATCTCCTAAATCTTGCTTCTGAGATGGCTCCAACATCGGCTTAGGTAGTGGCACTATCACGGACAAGAAGTTTGGCATGCCCATAGTGTTGTGGCGTGTACTCGGGTAGATCGGGTACACAGAGGCACCTACTTACACTTGGGAGACAGCCAAGAAAAGCGGAAGAGCGGTGTTACGAGTTCACCTTGTGGTCCCTGCCCCCTTGTAGACAGCTACATTGTGGGTAGGATGGGACATTGCGAGTATGGGCTATCACGAGGCTGCACCCGACAATGCTGCATTGCGTGTACTTGAGAATTCGATGGTGGACCACCCCGAGGTGCTAGTTGGGGCCGGCTTCTTCGGCTTTCCCGGGCGATCCCCTTTTCACCGCGTGGGGCGGGGTGGTGTGGACCCTTTAAGGAGGGGGCGAGGCGAGGAGCGCAGGTAGCACTTGTGACGCCATGAGTGCTATGTTTGCTATGATGCGGATGGCAGTCGGTTCGAAGGAGGACAAGGCACAGGGAGCTATGGCAGTCGTGGTCCGACAGAGGGGAGAGATAGACCAGTTGATCCGCGACCGCACGAGGCTGCGTGGTATGCTGAGGCGTGCTATAGAGGAGAAGAATACCTCTTGTCAGACCAAGAGCAAGGAGGAAAGCCAAGCGGAGCAAGAGTTAGCTAAAATGAAGAGGCATGTGTCGAGTCTTCGACCCAGCTTAGCGGTTAGCGAGGAAGGCAAATGGATCCTTGAGCATGCATCTTGAGGCTGCCCGGTTGGCAAGAGAGGGCCCAAAGCCGCCACGAGGAGATCAAGAAGAGGTTGGAGAGCGTGGAGTGCTAGTACACCAATGTGAGAGAGGAGTACTACTGTGCGGTGCACTCACGCTTATCACTATCCCATGGGTGCCGATGGCGAGGACCTTCAGATAGAGGGAAGTGCCGCGGCGGCCACCGGATGGAGAGGACCACCGGGATGATCAGGATGGAGACCCCACTTCTCGTACTTCACAGGAGTAGATGGGCGTGATGCCACGTTCTAGATTCACGCTAGATGTTAGCACGTAGACCCACGATCTAGATGAGACACCCTTGTAGTCGAGCGGTGTAGTGCCACTATTACCATGTAATTTCCCTTTTATTCGTGAGTTGTCGGCATGTAAGACTTGGATCCCTGTTATTCGAGACCTTAATTGTATCGTTGAGACCTTAACTTAGTTTGAAACATATATTTATGTTCGGTTGCATGGTGCTTGTGGCGTGTTCATCGATTTGCGAAATTCATACCGATTTTTGTGCAACATTTTGTTGCCCGTTCAAATTTTCTTGAAATCTGGGTACACATATTGTGTTGACATGACCGTGATGTTGAGGAAAGACCGTATTGAGTTTATTGTTACCTGTTATTGTGGATGAATTTATTCTCTCAATAAAATCCGCGTAACTTAAATTCAATATCTACGCTTTTGAACAACATCATCGATGGTTGTGTTGATTCAATTGTGCGATGCACGCAAACTCGGACCGAAGTCTTTGGGGAGATCGACAACAACCACCTCCACTGAACCAGGAGCAGTTCTTTGACCAGTTCCTGGGAGAGTTGCGTAACATCTCACGCAACACTGAGCAGGGAGGAGGCCGAGGTGATGCGGCTAGGGATGGATTCCAGTCGTACAAGGACTTTAAAGCCACGGAACCGCCAAAGTTTACTGTGGCAAATGAACCCATGGAGGCTGAAGAATGGCTTACCGCAGTAGAGGAGAAGTTTCGTCTGGTGAACCTGTCTGACACACAGAAGGCAGAATATGCAGCACACTTGCTAGAGGGACCTGCAGGGATATGGTGGAAGAATCACCGTGCCACTTTTCCTGCCAATGTTCCTATCACTTGGTTCTAGTTCCAGTTCACGCCAGACTTTTCGTGACACCTACATACCGGCCGATGGTGCTTTGGCAAAGTTGGGAGAGTTCATTAAGCTCGGTCGGGACAACAAGACCATGAATGAGTACCTACAAAGCTTTTAACAGGTTTGTCTAGGTATGCTCGACATGGTTGACACTGAGGCTAAGAAGTTGGCTAGCTTCAAGAGGGGTTGAACCCCAAAATGCAGAAAACCATGGGAAATTCCACAGGGGATACTTTCCGAGGCCTTTTGATCGATTGCATCCACCGGGAGGCTAGTAATGCTCGCATGCCGCATCCAAAGGCAAGAAGAAAACGTTTGAGGAAATCCGGGACAGGGCGGTGTTTCTTGTGGACGCCGTCAGAACTATCGTCCACCTGCCGTACCTTCGCGGTATGCACCCCCGAGAAGAAGAATCAAGCTCGAAACTCACGCCGGGGAAGGTGTTCGTTGCACCGCATAAAGGAAAGCTTTGCACAAAGGGAATGTTTCACGCCCAATTCCCTTCAACCACAACAATTGCTACAATTGCGGTAAGCCCGGGCATTTCTCCAAGCTTTGCCCGCAACCTAGGAAGAATTACAAGCAGCATGTGGGACAAGCACACTTTGCCAGTGTTGAGGAGGTTCCTGAAGGAGAGACCGTGACAGCCGGTATGTGTTTAGTTAACAACAATCGTGTCGTTGTTTTGTTTGATTCTAGATCATCGCATTAATTCATGAGTCAAGAGTTTGCAATAAGGAATAGTGAACAGATATCTGATTTAGGTTTTGGGTATCATATTAGTTCAAAGGGTGACCAATTGACTAGGCAGAGGGTCAATGATGTGAAGATTATGATGGGAGACTTAGAGGTCGTGACTTCCTTGATAGTTTTACCCGGTTTGTGCTTGGATGTCATCCTTGGGATGAATTGGATGAAAAGTTGGGGAGTAATCATAGATACGGTGAATAGAGTAGTGCACTTGAAGCACCCTCGTGACCTAACCGAACATCAAATTTTGTTACCCAAGGCCATTGACCTTAACCGTGTTTCAGTCGCTTCGAAAGTAACTGGTATCTCTGACATACCTGTAGTGCGTGAGTTCGGACTGTTTCAGGAAGATCTACTGGATTGCCACTAGATAGAGATGTTGAGTTTGCAATAGAGCTAATTCCGGAACTGCCCCTATATCCCGGAGACCTTACCGAATGCCACCCAATGAGTTGGCAAAATTAAAAATACAGATTCGGGAGTTGCTTGAGAAAGGTTTCATCAGGCCTAGTTCGTCACCTTGGGGATGTCCAGCTTTGTTTGTGAAGAAGAAGGATCAGACCTTGAGGATGTGTGTAGATTATAGGCCACTCAATGCGGTAACTGTCAAGAATAAATATCCCTTACCCCGCATTGACATTCTTTTTGACCAATTGTCCCGAGCCAAAGTTTTCTCGAAGATAGACCTTCGATCTGGGTACCATCAAATTAAAATCAGACCACAGGATATACCCAAAACAGCTTTTTCAATGAGGTATGGTTTGTATGAGTATCTCGTCATGTCCTTTGGCCTGACGAATGCTCCAGCGCATTTCATGTGCTTGATGAATTCGGTGTTTATGCCTAAACTTGATAAGTTCGTGGTTGTATTCATTGATGACATCTTGGTGTATTCGAGAATGAGGAAGAACATCGAGCATTTGAGGATAGTCTTGGAGAGGCTCGAGAGAACATAATTTATGCACGCTAAGTTCAAGAAGTGTGAGTTTTGGGTGAAGGAAGTGCATTTTAAGGACATGTGTTATCGAGAACGGAATTTCAGTAGATCGATAAGGTGCAAGAGGTGATGGATTGGAAGGCACCGTTCAGTTTACGAGATATAGAGTTTTCTTGGGTTAATTTGGATACTATCGTAGGTTTATACGATTTCTCCAAAATAGCCAAACCCATGACCCGATTATTCTGAAGGAAGAGAAATTTGTGTGGACACCGGAGTGCGAGGCGTTTCGTACTTTCTTAACGTTGTTAACTATTGCTCCCTTGCTTTCGCAACAGCGACATTGAGAAGCCCTTTGATGTGTATTGTGACGCATGTGGTACAGGGTTGGGGTGCGTACTCATGTAGGAGGGCAGAGTCATTGCGTATGCATCTCGACAGCTAAGGAAGCATGAGGTTAATTATCCAACCCATGACTTGGAACTTGCTGCCGTGGTACATGAATTGAAGATTTGGCGTCATTACTTGCTTGGTAATGTATGTCACGTCTATACCGATCACAAAAGCTTGGAGTACATTTTAACTCAAGAGGAGTTGAATATGAGGCAAAGGAGATGGTTAGAGCCGATAAAGGATTATAATTTGAAATCGCACTACCATCCGGGCAAAGCTAATGTTGTCGCGGATGCTTTGAGCAGGAAATCGCATTGTATCTTTGGGACAAGTCGAATCTGAGGAGGTTTTTCCTCCTATGCATTCGGCTATCCTATGCAATATTCAAGTCTTGAGAATGAACTTGAAAGCGTAATTGTTGAGGGTCGAGAAAGTGGATAAAGAAATCTCGTTTATCAAGAAGAAATTAGAGAGAGCCTAGTGACCATTTTTGAGTTGATGAGAATGGAATTCTTTGGTATGATGATCGTCTTGTCGTACCCAAGGATCGAGAGTTGAAAGAACGATTCTAGCGTAGGCTCACTCATCAAAGATAACAATTCACCCCGGTAGTAACAAGATGTATCGAGGACTTGAGAACTAGATTTTGGTGGACTAAATGAGAAAGGAGATTGTTGCACATGTGGCTAGATGTGACAACAAGCCGCAGAGAGTTAAAGTTATTCACATGAAGCTTGCTTGAGATTGTTGCAACCATTGCCAATTCCCGAGTGGAAATGGGATGAGATTACAATGGATCGATTGTTGGTTTGCCACATACCCAAAAGGGATTTGATTCTATTTGGGTAATTATGGATCGCAACCAAAGTTGCTTATTTTATCCCTATCAACATACATTACGAACCTCATCAATATGCGAGTTGTACATTTCACCGCGTGCCGTTTGCATGGAGTACCAAAATTGATAGTGTCGATCGTGGATCGACTTGGACCAATCGATTTTGGGAGAGCCTATAGGAAGCTTTAGGTACCAAACTACTTCGTAGTTACGCTTATCACCCACAAACCCACAGGGCCAAGTAAGCGAGTGAACCAAATACTAGAAGACATGTTGAGGGCATGTGTGTTATTAGCGAAAGGTTCTTGGGACAAATGGTTGCCATTAGCGAGTTTTTCGTACAATAATAGCTATCAAGCCAAACATGAGGATGGCCCGTTTGAAGCATTGTATGGAAGGAAATGTAGAACACCTCTCGAATTGGATAGAGAGAGCGGGAGAGAACGACCCTACTATGGCATTGATCGATAGATGAGGCTGAAAGCGAGAAAGTAAGAGTGATAAAGCAACACATGAAAGCTGCTCAAGACCGCCAAAAGAGCTATGCGGACAAGCGTAGGAAACCTATTAAGTTCAAGGTGGGTGACTTTGTTTACTTGAAGGTGTCACCAATGAAACGAGTACTGGCGTTTTTGGAGTGAAGCGAAAGCTAGCGCCTAGATTCGTAGGCCCATATCGGATTATTGCCACCAAGGGAGAGGTAGCATATCGGTTGCAACTACCACAAGAGATGAAACTGTTTTCGGTGTCTTTCATGTGTCACAATTAAAGAGATGTTTGAGAGTTCCCGAGGAACAAGTGCAAATTGGATATCGAGGTTAATCAGGATCTAACTTATTATGAAGAACCTACAAAAGCGTTAGACACTAAAAGAGAGCCACTAGGGGCAAGGTAGTTAAGCAATACAAAATCCTATGGGGAAATCATGGGGAGAAACGATGCAACATGGGAGACCGATGAGTATCTTACGAGGAACTATCCATAGTTTTACAACAAATGGTCGGGATTCACCCAAATCTTGGGATGAGATTCTTTTTAGGGGGAAATATTTGTAACACCCTAGGTGTTAAGCACCTTGAAAGCATGATCATTTGCATAGCATAATCATCATTCCATGCATAATCATGTTATTAGTTACATGCACCCTAATTTGACTTCATTTCATGCTTGTTTGATCTAGCTACTATAAGATCTTTGCTATAATGTGGTTTTGGACCTAGATTGTGCCTAGATATATTTTTGACATAATTTAGGACCATTTTTGGGCTTGAGTTTCAATTTAGAAAATTTTTTATAAATCTGCCCTAGAGCTTCAAACCTCTTTGAGTCATTTTGAAACTCTTTTCAAAAGTGCATGATAGGGTTGTTTCTAGCAAAAGTTTTCTATATATCAAGTGTATTACTTTTTATATAGATCAAAAAGTCCTTTATGAGTTTCTTGTGAAAAGGCTTGCAAGTGGTTCAATTTGTGCCCAACAGTTTGGGTCAAATTTGATTTGAATTCAAACTCGTTTTTTGAGTTAGTGTTGATGACCTTGCTGTTTTTAATTTTTATCTCTAATCTAGGCCGAATTAGAAAAAGTTCATATTGAGAGTTTTGTAGCTTATGAAATTCTCTATAAAATCACTGTTTTGAGTTTTTCCAAATTCGCATGAATCTCGATGTACTGAGCAAAAACCAGAGCTGTGTGTCAAGAAAAGCAGGAGGGGGACCTATCGGCCGGCTCCCGGTCGACACCGCCCGTGTCGACGTGGCGGCGCGCTGAACGCCGATGTGCGGCTCCGGATCACGCACATCCGTGCCTCGCCCGCACCGATATAAAAGGGTGGGCGACGCTTTGCCCTAACCCTAGCCCCATTCGCCGCCGCCGGCCGCCAGAGCGAAGCCGCGAAACGCCGCCGCCACCGCCGCCGTCGTTTCGAAGCGCGCCGCCGTGTTCCGCCATTGCCGCCACCGCACCAAACCACCCCCAAATCGAATCCCCAACTCTGCCATGAGCTGCTCTACCTAAAGCCATCATCAAATCAAGGTAAAGTCGAGGTATCGAGCCCTAACTCGCACCGCCACCGCCGCGGCGAGTCCGCCATGGCCGCCGTCGGGGCAAGCTCGCGGTTCGAGCCGTTTAGGGTCGCGTTTAAGTATTTCTTTTGCGTGTTCTAGCTTTGACTAGGTGTGTTTGAGCTTCCAAGCTAGATGGTTGAGTGGATCTCGCCGATCATTTCGCGGGACGCGCGCCGCCGCCGCGGTTCCCGTGACCGCCGCCGTGCTCGCGCTTGTCTTGTCGCCGCCGTCGTAGCTCCGTTGAGCTCAAAATCGCTTTGCATGTCACTCTTGAGTCCGGGAGTCAAGAACGTAGGGTTAGGTTGTTTCGGGCCGAAAGCACCGAAGGAACGGCGAACAACGCCGCCGCCCGCGCGCCGTCATGCCGCCGCCGCCGCCGCCGCCGTCGTTTTTGACCGTTTCGGCTAGAACCAAGGGCACCATCGTGTTTGTCTCGCCGAGCAGCATCGATTTGAGTAGCTGGTCGAGTGTTTTGGTCACCGTCGGCGAAGATCCGTTGCCGATCCGCCGCCAGCGCCCGCCGTGCCCTCGTTTCATGTCGCCGACACGAGGGCCCAGCGTGATTTTCTTTTTCTTTTATCTTTTTCGCTTTTTCCAGTTTTTGTTTGAAAAGCTTAGAAAATTCATAGCTTGGTCATTTTGATGAATTTTTGAGTGAGACAAATTTTGCCATGCTTGTAGTTGATAATATACAAGATGATAAAAAATATGAAACCTTATTTTTGATAACTTTTATATAGAGTTTTATTTATGGCCATAAATGCATGGAAAATGAGAAAATCCATATTTTTTAATTGGTGCTAGATAAAAATATGCTTCTGTACAAAATGTTCTTGGTTTTGTGAGTAGAGTCCGGGGAAAAATATCATGCATGGTATGTTCTGCAAGAAGAAATGTGATTTTCTATTTATTTGCTGATGAGGACATGATAGGCTCAGATATGACCTTGTTAACCACTCAAATATTAAAGGTGAATCAACTCTATTTTTTATGTTTAGGTTTGATACATTTGAACAATTGTTGCTGCACCATGATCTTTGTGTGTTTCCATTTTTAGAATTGCTTACATGGATCAAAGAAAGTCTTGGTTGTAAATGGAGAACTTGGAGGACCAAAGAAGTTGATTGGGGACTAGGCCAAGTCATCCTAATGTTCCCTACAAGGCCACCACGTCACTTTTGGTCCAAGAGAAGAAAGAGTCCAAGTCCAACACGTTTTGGAGTTGGATTCGGACTGCATCACACCTCCAACTTATTCTGATCGCTTCGATTCGATATACGGAGTCGATTTGGACGGTTCAAGACTCTTTGGAAAGCTTATCAAGTCTACTTTCATACAGATCCAGTCTCACATCCATATCTTATATGAGGCGGCTGCAATGAGCAAAATATCACCGAGAGTTTTTCTGTCTAGGGTCTTTGTGTCACCATATTTTGGCCCAAACAGGCCATGTATCGATTTTGGGTCCATTAGGGACACGTCCTAGGGTTAGAGGATGACCCCAAGACCTCTTTGGCCGTCCTCTCATCTACTTATATGCCTCTAGAGCCGCCATAAACAGATTGGGTTTTGTTTACGTCGAGTTTAGCCATGCTATACGCCTTTTCGGTTCGCGTGTTGGATAAACCGCCCCGTCGATTGTTAACGGAACCCCACCATATCATCAATTCAGTTTGTGTTCTTAAATTCTATCTTGCAATTGAGTGCTTGTTATACTTGTTCTTGCTGGTGGTTTCTCGATTGCTTGCGGTGACAGGTGCCCTAGTGGTAGGGGTGTTGCGCTCCACAAGATCGTGGATGACCATTGAGGTGGTGTATCGGTTGCTAAGGCGCAGTCTTGGTAGGCTGTAGTCGGGCCGTGAATGTCGTCTCCATCCCCAAATCGACTTATCCAGTTCTCTCATCGAAAGATCGGGCAAAAACCCTAGTGGGTTCGCATCGTTGGTAATCGAGCAAGGTTCATCGGTGAGAGATTTCCAATTTTTGTTGTTTTTATTAAATTCCTATAGTCCAAACAAAGAGCCCAAAAAATTAATAGATCAGTTTACTTGCAATCCCATAAACTCTTTGAGCCTTTACTAGTACTACTTTAGTTTGGGCTTGTTGAATCGTCGGTTGCATCGGTTGTGTCGAGTTCTTTGGTCATGGTTTTAGTCCTTTAGAGTTTCGAAGTTCTTGTCTCGTTTTTAGTCACATATTGCACTTGATCCACCATTGCCATCACCACCACCACTTCCATAGCCATCACCACATCAAAACCATCCCCGTCCACATCAATTGTCCATAAAAAAAAAAAGTTAAAGAAAAAAAGGAAGGAAAATCAAATTCATCTCGGAATTGTTTACGGTCGTTTTTGGCTAGACAAGCACTTTGGCCTTTCTTTGCCGCGTCTGTCTCCCGGATTGGACCGTGCAAATATAGGTTAGAAAGCTTATGTCGTGAGCTTTCCAACGGATCCTCGATTACCTCCATATCCGGTTTCGTGCACCGAGAATCATCCGCGAAATATCGTGAACTGCAGTTGCATCCATTTGCCATTGTAATTTCTTGTGTAAATTTGTGGTATTAAAAAAGGCAAGCAGGTGCAAAAAAATTGAAAAAAAAGAGAAGTAAAAAAAAGAGCGCACCAAGAAAAAAAAAAGAAAAAAAATAAGAAAGAAAAAGAGTTGTTCTTTGTGTTGGTTTTTTCTCGTTATTGGTAGGTGGTGTGTTGTGACCTCATTTGTGTCCGGGCTCGCGTCTCTAGCACGGTCTAGCTAGGACCAGCATGTAGTACCACCGTTGAACGATTATTCACTTGGTTTTATAACTAACGTGGTGCTAGTTCGTTCCTTGTTTTAGCCCACCTATAGCTCCACATATTCTACGACTTGACAGTCTTGTTTTTGCCGCACCGATACACTTCATTCCATTGCTGCGGAGACTTGTTGGTTGCCATCCCTCTGTTTAGCTTGGTAAGAACTTGTAAGAGCTTGTTTTGAACAAGTTGACTTTGAGAGACTTACAACCAGCACATCTTAGTAGTTGATGAGGAGGATACATTTTATTTTTGTGTTTCTTGTTTTCTATTAATCATGGCGGTGATACAAAGATTTTTGAGCGGGGCCTAAACGACAACATTTGAGAACAGACCTACATGAGGTACATGATGATGTTCTAGCCGAGATCGTAATGCTTTACCTTCCTTTGAGGGAAATTTTGACCCTCATGCATACATTGATTGGGAGCTTACAAGAGATGCAAAATTTGATGACTATGATTTGTCGAGGAACAAATAATTTTAGCCGCTTCTAATGCTTTAACTAGATCCGCTTTGAAATACTTTGGAAGAATGTTTGTAAGTGTAATAAAGTTCCACGATCATGGATAGACTTTTAAAATTATGTTTAGAGATGTCTATATTCCCGAATATTATGCTGATCATTTGCTAGCCAAATTAGAGAAATTGACACAAGGTAGTAGAAGCGTGAGAGAATACTACCATGATTTTAAAATTTGTGTCTTGTTTGGAGGCTTAGATGAATGCATGGAAGATACAATGAGTAGGTTCATGCGAGGGCTTAAATCGATGTTCAAATGTTACTTTTGAATGAAACATATTGCCACATCTCTCATTTATTTTTGCTAGCTTGTATGGCTGAAAGTCATATTTTATTATCTACACATAATTGCAACAACTGTCATGACACATGATGAGGCACATTTGTCCACTTTGCATGCTTGTGATTCTAAAATAACACTAAAAAGGATCTAATAAATAACATAGCAGCATGTGTCTCTTCTATTACTAACAATGTGCGCAAGTTAACAACATACAAATGGAGAGTGAGAAACCCGAGATATTTGGTGAATCATTTAAAGAGAAAGTCAACCTAGCTGTACCTACATGTTTTGAGAAGAACAATAAAGGTAAATCTGATAGTTGTCACATAAATCAAGGTGAGCAAGTTTTAGATGAATTGCATTTGTCCACTAATCTTGCTATCAAAGAGCAATCTATTGTGGAGCCATTCTCGATTTTCCTTTGTCATGCTTTTGATATGTCTAATATTCTTTGTGACAAAGAAGAGTTGTGTGATAATACATCACTTATATCCATAGTACGCCTTGAGAACTTAATCAAAAAGTTCGAATTAATGAGTACTTGAATTCAAGCATATTGTTCATATTGTTGATAAAAACGAAGAAGCACAATTGTTGTCATCATTACATACATTGGGATACATTGACTTGCATGATATTTGTGAACTTCGGTTGTTTAGCGACTAATCTCTTTCTTTGAATCTAAATTGACATGCTCTCGTAATGTTAGTTTCCATGCTATCCGGCAACTATAATTACAAAGATGAATATATGGTATACGAAGTTTATATTTCTTCAAAACTAAATTTTCCATTGGATGTCCAACCATATGATCAGGTAGAGAGCTATGATTACACTAATCCTAGTTTGTCTAGCTTTGTTTTAAGAAAACAGGTTCGATTTCAAGAAAGGGAGCAAGGTTGGGTGTTACCTATAGCATATCCCTCTAACGTGGTCAAACCGAGGGCGTTTTTGCAGTCAAGAAAGGGAGAATGATGAGGACATGATAGGCTCAGATATGACCTTTGTTAACCACTCAAATATTAAAGGTGAATCAACTCTATTTTATGTTTAGGTTTGATACATTTGAACAATTGTTGCTGCACCATGATCTTTGTGTGTTTCCATTTTAGAATTGCTTACATGGATCAAAGAAAGTCTTGGTTGTAAATGGAGAACTTGGAGGACCAAAGAAGTTGATTGGGGACCAGGCCAAGTCATCCTAATGTTCCCTACAAGGCCACCACGTCACTTTTGGTCCAAGAGAAGAAAGAGTCCAAGTCCAACACGTTTTGAAGTTGGATTCGGACTGCATCACACCTCCAACTTGTTACGTCAGCCGCTACGGTCGCAGATACGAGTCGATTTGGACGGTTCAAGACTCTTTGGAAAGCTTATCAAGTCTACTTTCATACGGATCCAGTCCCACGTCCATATCTTATATGAGGCGGCTGCAATGAGCAAAATATCACCGAGAGTTTTTCTGTCTGTCTAGGGTGCTGTGTCACCATATTTTTGGCCCAACAGGCCATGTATCGATTTTGGGTCCATTAGGGATCGTCCTAGGGTTAGAGGACGACCCCAAGACCTCTTTGGCCGTCCTCTCATCTACTTATATGCCTCTAGAGCTGCCATAAACAGATTGGGTTTTGTTTACGTCGAGTTAGCCATCGCTACGCCTTTTCGGTATTGGCGTGTTGGATAAACCGCCCGCTCGATTGTTAACGGAACCCCACCATATCATCAATTCAGTTTGTGTTCTTAAATTATATCTTGCAATTGAGTGCTTGTTATACTTGTTCTTGCTGGTTTCTCGATTGCTTGCGGGGCCGAGGTGCCCTAGTGGCCGAAAGTGTTGCGCTCCACAAGATCGTGACGACCATTGGAGGTGGTGTATGGGTTGCTAAAGGCGCAGTCTTGGTAGGCTGTAGTCGGGCCGTGAACGCCGTCTCCATCCCCAAAATCGACTTATCCAGTTCTCTCATCGAAAAGATCGGGCAAAAACCCTAGTGGGTTCGCATCGGTTGGTATCAAAGCTCATGGTGCGGCAACAATTGTTCAAATGTATCAAACCTAAACATAAAATAGAGTTGATTCACCTTTAATATTTGAGTGGTTAACAAGGTCATATCTGAGCCTATCATGTCCTCATCATTTGCCTTTTTCAATGTGATCTTTGGAAAATCATAGAAAAATAAATATTAGGGTTTTGGATGTGAGACTTGGCATGTTTGCTTTTGATAGTTTTTTAGAAGCTTGTCATACTCAGAAATCTGTTGTCCGACACTTTTCATCATACAAAGTATTTTCATGCATAGATTTGGTGCTAGCTTGCCATTTTTTGTGTAGGGTTGTATGTGCATGATCTTGCCATGAAATTTTTATGGTAGCCTTGTTAGACCAGTAAGATGCTCGTAATTTTTGTAGAATTTCTCAAGTAGTTATGTATTTACCATATTTATGTTGCATAGAAAATAGATGAGAAATGCATGTTTATATTAAGGTAATGTGTTTTTGAGTGATTTACTAATTGTTTCTAGCATGAATAGGACCTGTTAGTATGTTTAGTTTAATAGTCTCACATGTTTAGTCAATTTATTATTCCTAGCTTTTATATAATTATAGTGTGCAAGTGTAGTGTTTATTAGGCATGTCATTTTATGTGCTTTAAGTTATCTTTTGGCTTATCCAGAGGTTTATTTGGTAGATAATGACTTGGTTTTACTTGCTGGTCAAGTTTGGTAAGGTTTGAATGAGTAGTTTGCAAATTATGGTGGTTGTATGTGATGAAATGGGTTAGAAACAGAGCCTCTGTTTTCTCTGTTTTTGAGGCCGTAAAACGACAGAATCAGGTCAGGGTGGTATGGAATGTTTTTTTAGGTACTTTCGTTAGCTTTCCATAGAGTATTTGTTCACTGAATTTGGAGTTGTAGAACTCTCTATAGGACTGTTTTAGTGACAAAGCATATCTAGCTGCCATTTTTCGTGATTAGTGAGTTAGGTGTTTGCTTGATGTAGATTAGTAGGGTCCCTTGTGTAGATTTAATTATGTTTCTACGGAAGAGATATCCACTTACTAATAGCATGCATCATGGAGCATTCATCCATCATCCAAATCTTATTTTTATGCAAGTCTTTAATTATGTAATTATAATAATCTTTTCTCCATCATATGCATCATCCCGTGATCGGGGAAATAATAGAGGAGCTGATCGAGGAGCAGACCGGGAGCTTCACCACCCGGGAGTGCAGCCAGAGAAGTCATCGAAGGAGGGAGAGTCGACCGCCGAAGTTGCCGCGTGCCCGGGCACGCATGGCCGACGCGTTCCTAAAAGGCAAGCCCCGGAGCATTCTCGTCTTTCCTATTCTTCCAATTAAGTTGACTTGAGTCTTTTATATGTTTCATGCATTAAGTTTAGAAAAATGGTTGAAACCTTTGATGCATTGAGATCCTTGTTGAAAGTTGCCCTATCCTATGTAGAGGTCTAGGTTAATGCTCGATATCATGATTGCAAGAGACGGTGATTCCGGTCACTTGAGGAAATGATGTGAACAATCACATGGGTGATTGTCAAAGCCGCCGCTGAGAACTCCGATTAATTAAAACATGTATGATCGGATGGATATTGTGGTCTTTCCATCTCGATCAATTAAGGACTTATCCTTTGCTGGGCCGCGGGTCGAAAGTTGAACGCACTGTTCATATAGTAGGCTCCGCTGGGTCGTGAGCCGCGGCTCGTGGGAATGTTAGGGGCGGCTTTGCTCGCTTTATCGGCTCCTCCTTTTGGCGTGGTAGGTTGGGATTGATTGGGCGCAAGATGCGCACTTAAGCGTCGTCTTCGTTGCTGCGCTCACTTGGTGGCCCGGAAGGAGGGGGGTAGCCTAAGCAGGACGAGACTTTACGTCCCCCTAACGTCCCCGGGAGTGATTGGATCTGCCTTTGCAAAGTAGATCCGGTTTATGACGTGGTAATCGTTACTGGTTTGCAATTGATTCGAATCGCCATCTCTCCCGGATAGTGAGAACCAGGGATGCTTCCACCGACATCGTAGTCTTAATTATTACAATATGTGTGATATTATCATGTTGCCGCTGTTCTAATAATGATCAAGTTACTTATGTCGTTATTTATTCTCACGAGCGGTGATTAATCTTGACTATACAGGGATCTACGGTTATATTTAAATAAGAAACCTTTTAACTTGGAAAATATGTTAGCATGTGTAGGCTCACTAACCAACCTTATTTTGGAAATTAAATGTGAGTCAGTGAACCCCGGATAAAGCCTAGCATAATCCTTGGAGTCTTTTATTTTATTTTTTTGATCGGGTAAGTCTAGCTGAAAGTATTTTGTACTCGAGTTTTATTCCCGTTGTTGCGGTGAGCATTTGTACCATGGGTACCGTAAGATTTGTTTGTTTCCTCGTCGATGAAGAATAAGGCCGAGGGCAAGGCAATTCCACATCCCCTGCCTCTCATGATGTTGCGAGGGTTTGACTATCTATCGGCACTATCTTATCTTTGTTTTTCGCTAAAGACTATTTAGTTTTCAAAAACTATCGCTTCCGTATTTGAACCTAAGTTTGTAATAATTTATACATCGCACTCTAATAATTAATATATGTCAAATTTGGTTTGAAATACTGCGGATTTTACTACCGAGCTCAACGATCCTCGTTATGTTGTTGATGAGTTTGAAATCGTTGACGTTTCTTAACGCATCACGAGATAAATCGCAGCGCACGGAATTGTCATTGTAGCTTTCATCCGAAGTATTCAAGGTATCGTATTTTCCACGTGGAACGGTTTGCTCTAATCTTTGAGCAGGGCTACCCTAGGATAACTATGGATAGTGAGGTATCTTTATGGGCTTAGGTTTTGTGCGGGGGGGATTTCTAAAGTCATTTGTCTACTCACTTCGGGCACCGACCCGCTCCCAAATGGGTAGAGTCCGGCAATTAGCTCTACGACAAAATGCCGAACGTGGGGGATTTCAAGGGACGGACAAGGCTTGTCACGACCAAGCCGCCTACCCCCTCAACCGTGGGATGCACAAGAAAAAAGGTAGGTGAACGCTAGCCCAAACACCACGTTTGCACTACCATCCACAACTCTTGGGTCGATCAAGGTTCCCGGTCAAAAGAGTTCCTTCTCCAAGAGTTACGACCAAGGTACGACTACCAATCCCGCAAGTCTACAAATGGCTAAGATAATATACTTGAAGAACAAAAGTTAAAAGATAATCACAAGCTTTCTCACCAAAGTGTAAGTAGCTTGTAGAGGTACAAATAAGCGGTACCGACAACTCCAAACACTCCGACTTCCTAGGAACCGCGGCACACCAGGGGGACCGACAACTCAGGTAGAAGGAACCAAACTTCCTTCTAGCCTTTCCTCTCTCACTCTCCATTAGAACTAAGAGGGGGAAGAAAGAACAAGAATGGAACTCTCTCCTCTCTATTACATTGTGGCTCCTCCTTGTGTTGTATGGAATTGGTGTGTGTTGAATGAGGGGAGAGAGCCTCCTTTTATAGGTAGAGGAGAGGGGGCTCTTTGGAAGATGGCCATCCCCACATGAAATGATCAAAAACCGACCTTGGAACACCTTCCTAATCAGCCCAAACCGACCAACCCACGTCGGTAACACACTTTTGGAAGGTAACGAACCGCCGAGAAGGATGGGCCCGACCGCCGCCGGGGCAGTGGTGTAGCGCGCAAAGGTGCGGCCGCACCCATATGTGGGCCGTTTGGGCTGAAATTTTGTGTGTGCGTCCGTCTCGTCGTTAGCTTCGTTTCGTGGGTCGTGTAGTGCGAAAACGGAGTCCGTATGGAAAAGTTATGCCCAAAATACTAAACCCATGTCCCGCGGCCCGGTATGATTTCATGTTGGATTTGGGCCTCAACTTCTTGGGCTTATGTATAGATGTTGATACTCATATTTATGGGCATTTCTCCTCTCTTCTCCTTGCTTTGCTCATGTCCATTTAGGGCCTTGTTATTCTTTATATTTTTCTTTGCTTTTGGCCCAAAATGTGTATGTTTCCAACATTGTCCTCGCAAAACAAGTGAAGTACCAAAAACTTGTGGAAATGGTTAGCTCAAAGCCCTATCACTATTATGTTTTGGTAATTTTATACTAATGTTGACAGTATAAAATATGTAGTTAATGACCGTCAACAAAATCACTCTCGAGATTTCGAATACGGGTTTATATGGACTCAAGTGTAGATACTGCGATTGCCTCGGTAATTGTGAATTATACTTGATTTCTTATAAATTGGTCGGCTCTGTCACAATCACTATCCCAAGTAGCCACATGAGACTCATTCTTCTTCTTGGGCTTGTCATTCTTCTTGTCATTCTTCTTTCTTGCCTTCTTGATGCCCTTCTCATCTTCACTTTCATATGGACACTTTCGGCAATTAGATGACAATCATCATGGCATCTAAAGCATTTCATGTTGCCTTCATTCTTGCCACCCTTCCTCTTGGATGATTGCTTCTTCTTCTTCTTGGAGATGTAGCTCTTCTTCACATACTTTTCCAACTTCTTCACAAAGCGAGCCATGTGCTCATCAATCTCACTTCCACTACTAGAAGTGCCTTCTTCTTCATCACTAGACTCTTCCTTCTTGTTCTTGCCCTTGGATGATGAACTAGCCTTGAGTGCCAAGCTCTTCTTGTCATCTTTCTTGTCCTCATCCTTGGTCTTCTTGTTGGCCTTGTTGATGAGCTCTTGCTTCTTCTTGTCATCTCTATAGGAGTCACCGGTCATGACTTCATCAAGTAATTGGTTGGGAGTCAAATCCTTCAAGTTTGTCCTCACTAGCACGGTGATAAACATCCCAAACCGCTCGGGCAAGCACCTCAAGAACTTAATGTTGAAAGTCTTGTCCTTGATCTCTTCTCCAAGTGAGTTGAGATCATTCACCAATACTTGCATACGATGAAACATCTCCGGCACACTTTCATCTTCTTCCATCTTGAAGCTATTGAATTGCTCAAGCTTTATGTATGCATTTGCTTGCTTGACGCCTTTGGTGCCCTCATAGCATTCTTCTAGCTTCTTCCAAATGTCATAAGCTATCTCAATTGATTTGACTTGCTCAAACACTCTATCATTGAACGCCTCATGGAAAGCGTTCACGACAAATATCATTTGCTTGAAGCTTCTTCTCTTCAAGAGGTGTTGGTTGCTCTTTGTTTGCCACCTCAAACTTGGCCTCGGTCACCTTCCACACTTCTCTATTGATTGACTTGAGGTGTGCGGTCATCTTCACCTTCCAATAGGCAAAGTTGGTGCCATCGAAATGAGGCGCCTTCTTTGTGTTGTTGATATGCATACTCAATACCATTTTCTCACCGTAGGTTGTTAAGCCCTTTAAAAATGATGCCTCTCGCTCGATACCACTTGAAAGGTCCTAATGGCTAGAGGGGGGGTGAATAGCCTATTAAAAAATCTTGCAACACACTAAACAAGGAGGTTAGTAAATAAGATGGCGAAGCAAATATAGCGGTGCTACGAACTAGCTATGCAAGCCACAAGTTAATTCTATTGTCTCTACTCACAAACAAAGGCTAGGTTGCTAATTTACTACTATGTGAACAAGATATGTTAACTACAACAAACACTATGAGTTAAACAATTCTAGCAAGATATATCAAACCACTCAAGCTACACAAGTATATCAAAGGTAAATACTAGAGAGGGTGTGATCGATATACCGACGTCGATGTGTAGAGGTGGAAGCCAATCACCGTGATCAATATGAAATCTCCAACGAGCAAGAACAAGATTGACACGGAGATTTTTCACTGAGGTTCACGTGCCTGCCGGCACGCTAGTCCCCGTTATGGCGATACACTCACTTGATGGTTGCTAAGGTTAATGGCCGGTGCCAAATCCCCTGTGGGAGCTCAAGCACACCAATCACAAGAGAGGATTCACAAGCCATGAGCAATCCACTAGTGCTCCTTTCGCGAATCTCCCGCGGGGTAAGGAACTTCCCCTCACAAGTCCACCGGTGTGGCCTCGAACAAGCTCCAATCGAGCTTAACACCGCCTCAACCTCCAAACCGCTAGGGAACCAAGCAAATTCCCAAGAGGAACAAGATCCCGCAGCTCCTCCAAGGATGAAGTGCCTCTAGATGCAAACAACAATGCAATGCACTTCAAACTCTCTCAATCTCACCCAAAGAATCGGGGTTAGGATGAAGAGATGAGTGGAGGGAGTATCTCAAGCTCAATAGCAAGTAAGAGTGTTCAAATGTGCAAGAGAGGGCTCAATGAACCAGCCATCCAAGTATATATAGAGCCCACTCAAAAGGTAGCCGTTGGGGGCTTTTCGCGAAGCTGACGGACTCAGCGGACCGGACGCACCGGTGGGTCCGGTCGCATTTCGACCGTAAGCGTCCGGTCGAAAGGCAGACAACACCCTCGGGCCCACGGTGACAACTTCCTTCATGGGTTCTGGTCGATGCGTCCGGGCCACGACCGGAACCTACAAACCATGCGTCCGGTCGATCCTCCAAGATGAGTCCCAAAAACATGCTTATCGGAATTCCGACCGGACTCCGCCGGCCGGACCATCCGGTCAAAACCGGCGCCCGGTCCAGCGTGCCCGTCCAGCGTCCGGCCGACGGGTCGGTCGGCCGTCTTCTCGCGAATTTCAGCATTTTGTCGCCGCCTTTGCTTCAACCTTGCTTCGCCTCTTGCCACAAGTTGCCAACACATCAAAGATGATTTCAATATCATGTATGTTAGCATGTCGCGTCGATTAGGCAAGAACGAAGTTAGTGCTCTCTAGTCTAAATGCAATATGCAAGTCAAATGGACCTAGAAGCACTTCACCAAAGGATTAGTCGCGGCATCCCCTCTTGATAGTCAGCCATCTATCCTATAATGTGATCACACGCTCTATCGTGTCTTGATCACCGAAAGAAAAACCCTATCAAGTATACATTTGCCTTGATCTCCGGGTTCCTTCCAAACCGACAATCCGAGCTTAACGATCCCTCATGTCCATCATCATCGTCCATGTTCATGATCATCATGCTCCACGTCATCCATGTAATCCTATCTCTCAAGTCACACTTAGAGCAAAAGATTAGCATAACAAAGTGTCATCAATTTCCAAAACCAAACATGAGATTTCAACTCGTACTAGACAAAGGGCCTGAGCCCAAACCATGATAAATCTCCTATGTCTTGAGTGTTACGCCATCAAAGCCCACACATCAATATTCTAATTACTCGATGTGGCAACAAGCCCACAACAGTTGGCGCACCAGACATGGGTACATCACGTGTGTTGTTCCAATCTTTGATGTTCCATACCACAGGTGGCACTAGACCTGGCAGTGCTGCCTCCAAAGGCGGTGATAGCTTTAGAGTTTTTCACTAACGCCACCTTTCCTCATGGCAAGATAGATTCGGAAGTCTGGACTTCCTTTGCGGATCATTTTGGTGAACTTCAACTTTTGACGCTAGGCCAACACGAGGGAACTTGGGAGCTCCCAACATCTAAACTTCCAGTCGGCTTTCTAGGGTCGATCTGGAAACCCTCGCATGACAGATTTGCCTAGCCTCGACCTCAGTGTGAGCTCAAATAAGGAGGGATAATGCCAATAGATGTTCTACACACTAGCTAACATCCATCACCTTCTCATTGGAGAATCTGTGTATCCCCGGAGCAACGATTTTGGCATGTCCTTCCTAGTTTCCTCATGATAGTAGGAATGGATTTTGGCATGTCCTTCCTAGTTTCCCATGATAGTAGGAATGCTACCACCACCTTCCATCATATGCTTACACACCAGATGTGTGAGGATACATCATCAAATGACACGCTTGTCTAGATGATTAGATTTTGAGGCGGACTCAATCCACCACATCCTCGAGCAGTTCTTGAGTTTTGGCCCAGAAGATGGCCCTAGAAGCATCGACAACTATCATCCAGAGCAAGAGTGAAATGGTCCACAAAGGGAATCCACATAACAAACCAAAATGTGATAGTCCTAGGAAAACACATCATCACATTATCGGAATCTAGTTGATACCTTGCGAATACCTGTCTTAGAAGGGTACAATATAGAGGTTTGCCCATAATTATTACATCGCCATATTAGCGGAATCATAAACACACATAGAATAGCATTAAGAGTAGAACGAAAGCCTTCCAATATAAATATGGCACATGAGCACATTTTTTTGTCACAATTTTGCAAGGAGGTTGGACATGATTTGTAATTCTGATATTAGGAATTAAATTAGATCTTACTAGCAAATATGCTCGTGTGATGCAGCAGATCATAAACTGTGCAGCTTGAAGATTTATGCAATGCTTGTGTCAACTGTTGTAATACATCTTAAAATCAGAACACCATGGTTACATGCATGCTATTTTAACTCATATAAACACGGGTTATGTCAGGATCACGGACATGATAGCTGACAGAGGTGCATTGTGGGAAGTAAATTAAAATGTGGCACCATGAAGAATCCTTTCTGCTGAGGTATAAAGACTTGCAACAGGTATGTCATATTATGAAATCATGTTTATGCAAGGGAAAGTACCAGAGTCTGGACCTTATACCAAATCTTTTACACAGCTTACAGAAGGCTATAAACCGCACACAGAACAGTTTCATCTTGAATTTATACATAAAAAAATGCATTAATCAGTAGTAGAATTGCTTTTGGTCAGTGGAAACCCAATCATTTGATATCATGGAACAGCTCTGGCAGATGCCCATTCGTAAGCCTGCTCCGTCTTGTGATCTTAGGATCTTTCTTCTTGGGTTTAGACTTGGATTTTACCCCGTCGATCTGGGCAGCTGCACGTCGTTTAGCAGTGTTTGTCATGGGCTTGATGCCATTCTTCTGAAGCTCCTTTTCTATGTCCACCATGTCGCGTGGTAACTCAGTCTCCCGGAAGAAGTTTCAGGTCATCATCAACCTTGGTCTTCGTTTTAGGATCATTAGGGTACACAATGTCCTCTTGTGAGTCCATGTTTGATAACAGCCAAACTTCACCTGCTGCCTTCAGTGCCTACAGCATGATGGTACTCGAGATTACCCAAACATACTTGAATAGAAATAGTAGAATAAGCTCGGTCACTTAGTTCTGCTATGCTAGTGGACACTGCAACTAGAGAGAACACACACAAAAGAGCCAATTATATCATGGGACTCACTAAGCAGTACCAATTTGAACAGAAATATATAGGCTGACAGATAAACTAAAGTACACATTGCAGTATATCTTTGTAGGTTATACAGTATATAGAGCTAACTAACTTGGACATATTCGTTTAGCATTTTCGTTATTAACTAATTGGATACCTTTTAGAACAGTGTAAGCATCATGTGATGTTTAAAGCAACATGTTAAAGTATCAGATAATGAGAATTAGCATCACCTGCAGATCTTCCATTACAGTTGGGTATGCATCCTTAATTTCCATGACAGCAAGACCCTCTGCGAATTTTCTTATCAGAATAAGTAGTTGATCTTTTCCCTTAAGATCATGCTTGGACTGCTCACATGCCAACATTGAATTAACACACAAGACATCAGAAATCAGAATAGTTAAGTGCAACAAGAAGACAAAACAATGAAGGTTGTTAGAATAAGCACACAACTACTGTAATGATCAGGAAATCCTTATCTACTTTTTCCTCACAACATCATTCCAATGCATTTTAATTGTTAAAGGTTTACTTATTGGCCATGAAAGCTATAGTTTAGCACAGTATGATACACAACTATCATGAGCCACCGAATTATGTCAACTGAAAGAAAACTGAGTTGAGAGGAAGATCAATGACTGGCACAAGCAATGAAGTCATAACTAATGAAAATCCACAGTTTCCAGGTTAGTAAAGTAAAGGAAGGCGCATTAGATACTATTTAAGCAGTTGAGGTCACCAGAGAATGCCAAGTGAATCATTCACGCATTTCATGCTAATATAAGCAGTTCAAGTCAATTATGAACAACTACACAGTAATAATTCCTTTACCTTGTAAGAAAAACGCCTTCCATCATACTGTACTTTGGGGTTGTTCCTCAAGCTGTCAGAGACTGCCTTGTTACCATGAATATCTACATAAGTTGCTTCATTTATTTGCTCTGCAGTAAAAGCTTGTCTTGTCTGGAAACCCAAAAGAAATAATAATATCAATTACTGTTTTAAAAAAATCAATTCATGAACTAGATGCAGCATGGTAATCTATATATGCCTGATAAGGAACTTCTACAATGATTGCTTAAATGAAGAAAAACGGGCCAGAACAGAAAACCATCATAGGCGTTTTCATATTTTTAAAGTATCTAATTCTAATCTAACCGGTGAAATGGTTAAAATATTCAGTAACTGATATATAGCGTCCACACATGACAACCCATTTCACTTTGGCCAGATAGCAACTTAGTGTAGCCTGTCGTTGATCTATCCTTGACATTCTGTTTATCATGGGTTAACACACACATAAGGGTACAACATACCAAGACTGAGCGTCTTACATGTCAGGAAACACATTCAGACAGTACCACAAATTGGGAAGGGGTGGCACATGATACAGGTAAGTGTTCTATAAGCTGAAGACATAGAAATAGGACATCCACTGAGGCAGGGCTTCTATAAACAATGATAGTTCAATGCTTCAACGATACTTAATTTTTCAATAGACGACTAGGGTGTTGATTTCCAAAATCAGTTATTTTTTAAGGCCAGAGAAGAAATCATTCTCTGACAACATTGCACACTAGTACTAAAAAGAAAAATAGAGGAGGTTTGTAGCTTAATAAAAGTACCTTGTAAAGCAGTTCGATGACAAGCTTCATCTGTGCTCCAACAGGAGATTTCTAATCGAATTAATATGCTGAAGCCTTTCAGTATCATTTGAAAATTTAATAGATTGTGATGATCTTGGAGGAACAGAGGGAGCATTTATTGGTTGGGCTCTGTGCTTTGGCTTTGAAGCCGAAGCTTGATTTGCAGCTATGCTAGTCAAAGACGACTGGCACCTCTCCTGCTGTTGCTTGAATCTGGAGAGGCTATCCTTGAGGTCCATCTAGAGAAAGAAATTTTATGTTAGCGATTGCCACACAAACATAAAAAAAAGTGAACGTTGAACACCAGAAAGAGCAGGAGCTGCAACATACTGTGGACATGTGGATGAAACTGAAGGAGAATAGAATCGGTGGAGAATCAGATGTATTGCATTGGGCCTCATGCGCTGATTGTATGGAGTGACTAACGCCCCACACCATGTGGTTCTATTCTTATTACTCTAACAAAAATCAACACTATCAAAGACTCTATAGGGTGTTTGGTTTGAGAAATGGGTTAGTCCATCATCTTCTCATTCCTCATTCCTCACATGCTAATAATTAGAAATAGTGCGAGGAATGGAGTTATTCCACCAAATGTTAGGAATAGGCTAACGTCATCTAGAATGGTTTGATTTCTCTACAAATGCATTACATCGCACGGATGGAAACAATCAGGTTTAAATTTCCAAGGTTTCGCATCATCTCTTCAGAGACCAATTGTGTGAAATCTACAAATATGACAAAATGCCTTACGACAGCTGAAATTTCCAGCCCCGCCTACAGAAATTGAGCACTTTGCGGCCATCAAAAATCAAAATGGCGCAGGTGCAATGCAAGCCGGCTGAAGCGCATCAATCATCTGGAGAAATCGTCCGGGGCAATGGCTCGACTAATTACGTCCTCATACCAGATCGGATCCAACGAAACTCGAGCAAACGCGGTAGATAACTGAGCCGACCTCTCTCCTGATCCCCCGGGCGGAGTGAGGAGATCGGCGGCGCACTGGCCGGACCGAAGCTCCCAATCAAAACGCATAAACCGCGATCGAACTCACCGGATCGGATCGCAGCGGACGCCTTGACCGATGCCACCGGATTTAGTCCGATCGGAAGGACGGGTACGTGCGATCAGTGGAAGGGAAACGCCGGCAGGGCCGCAGGGAGTTCGTCAGCCTCCGCGACCTCTAATTTTCCATTCCTTGTAAAGATATACTACAGTCACAGCAGCGCGCACGGAATGCGGATATCCTCGAGTAAAGATGTGCACCGCCAAATGTGGACTACCGCTATTAGGTCCTGTTTGACAGTACGGTGAGTGCTGTAATTTTTAGTGCAAAATAAAACCTGGAAATCTTTTCCTTAGGGCTCATTCGGTCGTGGACATGCAACCACCTGGATCCAATCCCAGTTTCCTTCCTAAAATGTGTGTACCGGCTATTTGAGGATCATGCAGAGGTCACATGCAGCAAAAAAAAAACTCTCACCTCACTTGGAATGAATCCCGACCACTAGGGTCACGGAATGAATCGCCCGGATACTACATGCGTAAGAAGAACGTGCGGAGATTACGTGCACCGAATGAAGTCCCATGGAGACTTCCGGCAATCCGCATGGAATTAATCCATTGCAAACCGAACATGCCCATATGTTGTTTGGATTGAAGGTAAAAAAATGTCTTTGATTAGAAGATTTTTGAAACAAATTTCACGGAACAATTTTTTTTTTTTTTTTTAATCGGTCAACGGGGAGAGGATTCCCACCTGATTTTCATTCATCATTTGGCCTGATAGTACAAATACAATTTTGCTTAGGGCACTCACAATCGCACTCTACCATAGAGTTTTAAGCGTATTACATTCATATTTATTGTAATTTGTCGATGTGTCGCTCATGTGACAAGATATTTATGGATTAGAGAGGGGAGAAAAATTAAGACTCCAAGTCTTATTTAGACACTAAATCCACGATATTCGAGGTAATAAATGAGCTGGAACTCTACTACCATAGAGTCCGGGTTGGGAGTGCCCTTATAGACTCATGTGAGGTTTATATTGCATTAGCTAAAATGGTGTACCACGTATCAGCGATCGCCTGCTCCTTCTTTGGCAAATTATGCTTCCACAACATAGCTTCCGACCTACACGCCAACAAGGTAGCCTGTGTTTCATCGTCCGCTCATTTCGGAAGGCCAAGTTGTTTGTCCTCTTCCATATGTCCCAACAACAGAGAGGAGAAGAACGAGCTGAATTGATTCTTGAGGATGTGCAGTGGGGCATTGATCTCTTGCACCTTAGCCATAACCCAAGTTCGGTCAGTACTCAGTAGTGACCTCGAGCGCATCCCAAAATTCTTTTATAAGCCGGGCAGCCAAAAATAATATGGGCCGGTGTCTCTTTTGCTCCTTGATAGACCTCACACATTAGGAGAAGCTTTGCTTTCTTAGACGAAACTGCCCTAGAAGTCCTGACCATTGCCATTTTTCTTGTGAGCTTTGTACAGCAGCGCAAGGTGTCCAATTCAGCATTCCCCTTAATCATTGGGCTTGGCCTTCTGTCCCTCTCACCCCCAATTGCAACTGCTGAATTATCGTAGAGAGTTTAACGAGCTGTAGATTTGCAGTTTGGGAGCGTCGTTGGACTAGACTTGATTCCACAACACCTTGGACAGCCTGCCTAATTGTTATCTCCGAGTTTCTGCAGTGGGTAGGAAGCTGAGGGAACCTCTCCACCATTGAATCCTCGCCTTGCCAAACACCATGCCAGACTGAACTAGTT
Organism: Hyparrhenia diplandra; assembly: GCA_015847255.1. Classification (NCBI taxonomy): domain Eukaryota; kingdom Viridiplantae; phylum Streptophyta; class Magnoliopsida; order Poales; family Poaceae; genus Hyparrhenia; species Hyparrhenia diplandra. The sequence continues at coordinate 355,724 of JADLZK010008575.1, forward strand.
AAGGTCGAGGGAGGCTCTTAAAGAAAAATGTTTGTAGTCATAATAATATTGTAATCCTCGAGTACTATAAAGACATTCACCATACGGACTTCTACCATAAAGTCTAAAACTATTTATACCTTAGGTAACATGGACTTGGAGTCCAAATAAGACTTAGAGTCTTGTTTTTTCTCCCTCTCTTTTCTATAAATATACTACCACATCAGCGCCACATTAGCAAAGTGCAATAAATATGATGATAATAAATAAGCTTATACTCTATGGTAGAGTCTACATTGTGAGTGCCCTAAGCAACAATGACCGAACCGGGTGTTGTTTGGTTCCACATCGAGCGAAAATTCATGCGCCCTAGCAGCCATCAAACTTATCCGGGACGGCTTAGCTTTCATCAAGATGTGTGCCGGCCCGCTTTTGCATGCTAAAAGCGCCACCATACAACATGCAAGCCTAAAAAGGCGAATGAATAAGCTTGACCCGGTCGCTACGACGAACTGCAATGCGTTTCTGGTCCACTAACGCAAATGGAAAGAGTTGTTACCGTTCGAAAGAGTTGTTACCGCTCTGTGTTACACTTGTTTTTTAATGACTAGTTACATGCCCGTGCGTTGCTACGGGTACTATAATTCACGTGTTCTTATATATGAAAGGAACGACTTGCATCATAGTTGGACAATCATTGTTCATTGAGTACCTAAACTCGTTGAGCATAGGAACTATGGGGTAATTTTTTGGTAATCTAAATTACTGAGAATTGCAATGCTTTTTGCTGATCTGAATGTTAATTTATTTCAGGCAATGACTTCTATGTGCTAATGAATGTAGATCTTTTTTCTATCTAGGTACTCAAACATGTGAATAAAGACATATTTCACAGGTTTCCTTGTTCACCACTCTGATCCTCTGCCAATGCACCAATGCCACCTTAGTTATGTACATTTATCTCTATTCTTGTCATCATGTGTCTAAAGAAGCACATACAAATCGTAGCATTAGTCTAGGTTCTAATTCAATTTTATAGCTGGTTCTGTAGTTCAGGAAAATAACTCTTGTGTGTAGAATTATATTCTGCAGAAGAATAGAAGCTCTTGGACAACGCTTTTTCAGTAGAAATAAATTGGCCAATATAAAAACCTTGATCATGGTGCAGATTTATTACAAGACAAGCAATAAACCAAAGTAACTTTCTCAGTTTCAGGTTACAGGAATATGAGATTGATAAAAAAACCTTCAGTCTCAGTTTCAGGTTTCAGCACCTAAAGTGACTCTACATTTCATAGGTTTCATGTTGCATTTCTCAGGTTTGAGGTTTCACTTCAGCGTGAGCCCACAGGACCAGGCCACAAATCTTTCATGTTGCATGAAGAAAAATCAGTAGGATCCACACATATGGTATCGACACATAAGGTGTGCATGAAGAAAACTCATTAATAACAAAGAGTGCTGTGACAAGAGCATACCTTATGATGTTAGATTACCTTGATGCGGTGGGGAGTTATAAAGATTTAATTACTTGCAAATTCAATAAGCCAAAGCTTTAAAACGCAGGCCATAAAGCAATTCAATTCAGTACAGACATTTGAACGTGAAGGTACTGACCAATTTATGAGTAAAAAACACGAGCAGCTTCAGCTGACTAACATAAATGAGATCAGAGCTGTAGCAGAGAAAACCTGAAACAAAGACATAACAGCTTGAAGTGAGATGGTGGAGGTATTGCCAGCCTACAACAGTCGGGGTGCATCACGATTATCAGAAAGAATGCATGAAAAAAGGCTCGACCAGGGGAGAGACGTCCTAATAAATACACTCCGATCATGCACCAAATAAATAATGTATTTGTAAACATGAGCTATCTGCAACTCATAAAGTGGCATAGTTTTTACATTAAAAAAAGTGGCATAGTTTCTCGATTGATCTGTAGACTGTAGGGAAAAATAATTGGGGTGCCTAAGACCCATGTCAGTTAGATTAGTCACATATCAAACTGACTGAGATTTGGCTAGCTACACACTCACCATGTGTTAAAACAAAGAAGAAGCAGTCTCACGGATGGATTGACAATATTTCAAGTTGTACAAAAAATTGTACCATTTCAACAATGCATCTCTCAGTCAGACTCAGCCTTAGGTAATTAATGCAAGAAATAGGAACACACTTTGTAAGATTCTGAGCTTACCTTCATGGAGGACATGGCAAGATGCCATTCATGGTCTCGTTTCCAACTTGGTGGGCACAAACATTGATAGCAACAATAATCACAGGAAGGTTATCAGGTCTTGCAGCTTGCTGTAGGCGATCGTTTAGCGCCAGCTTCTAGAAACTCTCAACCTGATGAACCCCAAGAACCTGCAGATAGCATATTTGTACTGCCTGACACATAAGAAATAGCGAAGCTTGTTTATATTAACATGCAAACGATTCATATTGCAAGGTAGCATGACACATGGTTTATTGGATAGAAAAACAGAACATAACTCTTTCAAGACTGCTAAGCATACTCCATGATGCTCTAGATGCTTGCATGAGGTGGTCACTCACACCATATTCATCCTGCTGCCGCTTGAAAGAGCCAAATAGTGATGTTGTCTATTATCAAATGACCTCAAGAAAAGTAACATTACAAAATCTAAAGGCAGCATTCTTGATGGCATTGGACTGCCCCCCTACTCCTGCATTACACATTAAGATAACCGCATTGATCCTTTTGTAGGTTATATTGTGCTCGATTAAATCTGAAATAAACTGGGCTTGATACTGACGTGTTCATGCATAAAAAAAAATTACAAGAGTTGCTTTCCCTACACATCTAAATAGTGCCCAGTGGCAGCCGACCCTGCTAATAACAGCCACTGAAACAATCTTGACAAAAACAAAGATCTGTGGACTCCGCTCCGTGCTCTGGACCAATTAGGGTTGAGAAATTCTTGTGCACAGACAAGTTCTTATATAAGAGTCCTATTGGAATCCGGCCTATATTATAGGACATACAGAGAGAACAATAATTGAGCAACCAATTGGAGTGGGCGCTGTTCACAACAAGATTTACCTGCCCCAAAGAAATTGCATCTTTGATTGATAGAAATAGAACTAAACAGCACATGTCAACTCTAAGACACTGTAAGAAACTGACAGGATATCCAGTATTCATGTGTGTGAGTTTGCAGACTTTTCAGTAAACAATTTTCTACTAATCTTTTACCATCTGAATTGATGAAAGCAATTGATTAAAATAATCCTAGCAACCACTTCCTTGCTTCACCGAAACATCAAACAAGCAGCAAGCATCAAGTCTTCCTTCTCTACTCTTTCTTCATGAACACAGTAACTCGTCAGTAAGGCAGTGCCTCTCTGCACCTGAACAAAACAACATTAGACCAGAAGTATGAGGTCACATACCAGCTTTTCTATCGGCTCCCGATCCGCTCTGTTTGCATCCACGCTCCGCTGGTTTAAGGAGTCTAGGGAGGAATCCGCACGCCACCTCTCTCGCCAGTCACCCACCTTGCCGGAGGAGTCAATTCAGGGCCACGAACCCACAAAGCTCCAGTGAAGGTTGGGGCATCCATGGTGACGGCGGATCTGAAGCCCAAACCGGTAGCTACCGACTGCTGGGGCGCGCTCGACTGCGCTCTCAGTGCGCCAACCGTAGTGACGAAGCTCGGCGCGCGTCGGGTCCTCCTGCTGTCGGCGTTGGCGAGGGGAGCGCTCGTCGGCACGGCAAGGGACAGAGGGCCGAGCGCCGCTGCCATGGCGAGCCGTGACCGTGCCGCCATGCCGCCTTGCAAGAACAGGCGCGCGGCGCGATGGGGCAGAGCAGTGGAGGCGGCGGTTCCGCGGTGCGGCAGAGAGAGAGCGGCGGGAGGTTTGGATTGTGCGAGTGGGCTCGGGGAGGGAGCGGACGAGGTGGGCGTGGGCGGTTGCAGGAGCGCCGGGCCACCAATCGCGCCAGGAGGAAATGCGGGGCGGGGTGAAAACCATCGCACGCTAGGAGGATTACCGCGGGATGGGGTTACGGGCAGGGGGAAAACGATATCATTTGGGTTTTTAGTAGTATAAGAAAAACGCGATTTGTTTGGTTGCCGCACTCCAGGTCCGCTTGAGGCGACGAGAGGAGGGAGGTGTGCGACTGGATACGGCGGCATTGTCCTCGGACCCAAAACCGTCACGCTCGGTCCGGCCGGCCCCATAAATATCGCGGGACGTCCAGACAGAGGAAGAAGAGAGCACGAGACGATGGCGGCCCTCCTCTTCGCGTCGCGCAAGCGTTGCGCCAGCACGCTCGACGAGCCGGCCCCCACGCCGCCCCACCTCGCCCAAGCGAGGTCGGTTCTCGCCCACGCCGGCGGCCTTCGCGACGCAGCAGCAGGCGTCGGCGGCTACGGCCGAGGCGGCGGCACTGCGGGCGGCCTTCGCGACGCAGCAGCAGGCATCGGCCGAGGCGGCGGCGCTGCGGGGGGAGAACGGAGCGCTCAGGGCGCGCGTGGAGGAGCTGGATCGCGACAACGGAGTGCTGAAGCGCGGCGTGGCGGAGTAGCACAGGCGGCAGGAGGCTCTCGAGCGCGACGTCGGGGTGCTCAAGCACGGGGTGGCGGCGCTCCACCGGCTCGAGGCGGAGGCCAAGGCGCGCGAGGAGGAGGCCAGGCGCGATGCGGCGGAGCTGAGGAACAAGGTGGCGGAGCTCGAGGCGGCCAACTACGCGCTCGCGGCACGGATGCTCGCCACCGACAGCTGCCGCTTCCAGGCGTTCCATGGGCCCGACGTGTTCTGAGACGACACCAGCGGCGACTTCCCCGACCGAGCATACTCTGGATTTGGATTTGCTCGCAAATCTTCTTTGTTGTGGTCTAGGGCTTAGAGATTAGCACCATGTAGCTTGCGGATCAGACAAACTGTTTTGATATCGATCCCTCGCGTTCCAAATTGTAGTTAACTTTGAACTTTCCAAATTATAGTTGACTTTTGGAACTTACAGATTTATTTTTTACTACTCATGTATATAGGCATAGTGTATAACTAGATGCATAACAAAAAAATCGATGTATGCAGAAAAGCAAAAGTGAACTACAATTTGGAGCGGAGGAGTACCAAATTTAGTTGTAGCAGATGTATAATTAGTTGCAATATATGCAACGAATATTCAATTCTGTATCTCCCTCTGTAATGCAAGGAAACAAAACGTCGAATGTGCATTGATATCAAAACCGACAGTATAGCAGCTCTGTTCTATACAGAAACTAATCACGATCAATTGCAAGGATAATTGGCATGCTATACCAATTAGCCATAGTTACTCTAGCGCAATATGTGCCAGCCAACGCTTCTGTGTTAAGCCTTATATACTGTGTATTTTACAATGAATATAAATTGAAGCATCCCACTTTACTGTGAATGAATGTGTGTTCTGTACAAGAATCATGTCACCCCGCATAACTTCTTGAAGTATTTCCCATAATGGGTTCCTTTTCCTAAATTTTCCTTTTAGCAATCCTGACATTAGAAGTAACATGTTTCGTGATTAAATTGCGAATTACAAATAGCTGAAAAAGCTTTATTGCTATGCTCTGTACAGAAACTAATCACAATTACAGCCTCATGTTTTTTCTAACTCGGCCAGTGCTTAATGTCCCTCCTCCCTAGCCCAAAGCACCCTAGCACCAAATTCCACAAAACCTGGAATTAAGAAGATGATAACTTGTAAGATGAAGTCCATCCATATAGCAAACTAGATCAAAGTAACTATTGTACCTCTAACCATGGTACAGGAAGGGAAGGAAGTGAAGATCTCATCACCAAGATGCATCCCTAAGACAAAAATTGTGTACTGATGAGTGGCTCCATCACACTGACAAATTAGTGGTCCTCAAAGATTCAAACTGTGGTGATGGCATGAAGGAAATTAACAATCAGTTTGAATCTGGTTCTGCACCAAACGTGAAGAAATGTTGGTATCCTTTACTATATTAATTGAGTAAGCAATACCAGGTAAGCAATTAACCAACAAAGGAGGCAATTGTCAATACTCAATAAAAAATGTAAACATAGTACTAGATGCTAAATTAACGCTCTATCCAACAATCAATAATTGCAAGTGGATTTCAGTACAAATTCTGAACTCCATCCAAAATTTCCTTTCCTTTTAGTCCTGCAGGCTTTTTCTCTTGATTTAAGCAAATGCGAGCCATCTGGTCACAGCAAGGGATCAAAATAAATCTCAGATGAACAACATCTAATTTTTGTTGTGCCACGCTGAAATGTTCCATCAAGTGTTTTGCTATTCAAAAGAGATGAAGGTTTAGCATCACTTTTGAAAGAGCTACCGCAGTGATAAGTTCAGTCTCATGGTGCATTCAGCCATATATAGGCTCGAGTGTTAATATCATTCTTTTAGTATTTCTCTTAAAGACATTTTAAATTTTACATACATCTCACATATATTAAAACAAAAAACAAGATACAAGCAAGATTACTGGAGGCTTAAAGCTTGAACTACATACCATACTTAACAAAGCATCATTTTTTTTTCTTCTATTAACCTGCAGAGGATCAAAGAAAGTAAGGCAAACAGAAAGCCATGAGTGAAATTAATGCTTATGATGTCAGTAACTGGAATATGAACTCACGTAGAAAACTTGACTTTTGTGGATGATGACTACCAGTCTGTTTTGATTTTTTGCTCCTTCATTTGCCATATTTTCTGCGGTTTCTGACTTCTAACTGAATGTTTGCTGGTTTCACCAACTGAAGTGGTCCTCTTCTGTATCTTCTCATGATATATAGCTGGCGGTGCAAGTTTCAATGGAGGTACGGGTTTCTATATGAAAGGACTTCCTGCGCTTTCTGAAGATTATTCAGTATTTCATACTGCAAAAAGAAATGTTATCCGCATATCACATATCGATTAGAAGAGACACAATAGAAGATTAGAACAAGGTACAATTTCACTTTTCACTTGTCAGAAAGGCATCCAGTTTTAGTTGCGAGATCTATGATACAACCTAAAAAAGGTAAGACCATCTGATAATAGCCATACCCGTGACATCTGTTGAAGCCCACGAGATCTCTCAGCATGATCAACTTCATGAATCTGATGGATGCCATGTGACACTTCATGTTCAGCCCCAGAATACTTCATTAGCCCATTGTCAAACATAGGTGATTTGCTTCGAGCCTGCGTATCACTCGTTGAGAGACAGACAGGGCATCCCTCTTTGGATTCCTGATTGGATGACCTGCTCTGCTCAGACTCACACTGAAGATGTGTTGCATGCCCACAACTGAACAACCGTGACGGCTGAAATAGCACCTTCTTTAGAAAGTGAGCAGTTGCATATGCAGCATACAAAAGTCTGTGGAGCAAACCCATGACAAACTCCTCTCTTTAATAAGCTCAAGGTATAAAATGAGTCATCTTCAATTACTGACTTAGCTGTTTCCTGCAGAAAGGTGAATTAGGTATTAGAGCAGAGAAAGCAAAGAATTGTTTTCTATCAGAAACATTATGGGAGATTACCAGAAACTAAAAGCAGTGATGTTTTTTTTTCATTTGGCCTTAAGTCAATTGGTACATAAGTAGAGAGCTCAACACTTGAACATGAGGTAGATTTAAATGAGAAGAACAAAACAATCAATTCCAGGAGTCAATGCAGGAATATAGATGAGACCATGGACGAATATATCTAGTTTAGGACATTATGAGGTACTAGCATAATTAAATAACAAAATTCAAGGGTGCGTTAATGAACTGGTCCCATACTTGGTCCCTGAGTTACTAACAAAGTAATAACAAGAATACTATTCAGGATGAGGATACAAGCCAACACAGCCAGCATGGACCATACATAACTTTTTCCAACCCTTTTCTATTGAAATGAGTATGTCATGTGATTCAAAATTTACCAATGACCTTCTACGGTGTTCCATAAAGCAGTAAATGGAGTATGTAATTATAGCTGTTACCTACACTAGACAAAGGAGTCATACCAGTATTCTTTTTTCGTAAAGATACATAGATAACATTCTGTGTATCACAAGTTTGAAATCACCAAACTCTTGACTCCCATTATCGGATAATAGTTTTGCCATGATTGCCGGTAGGGGTATATACCCAGACATGGACTCTATTATTTCTCCAACACACTGTGAAAATACTTTTCGCAGAACATTTAGGCACTTTTCTTTAGTTGAAATCCTCATTTGTTGAGATAGTCCTTTCTCCTTCATATGTTCCATTGGTGCTTCACTCCAATTTGACTTGGCACCTTTTCCATTTACATCCTTGATTCCATACAATTTTTTAATGGCTCTGAGAAGCTGACTCAATAACCCAACAATGTTGGAAGAAGTAATGGTATACATTATTAGTAGAAAAGATAAATATCTAAATATGAGACTTCAGCAAACTAGAGCACACAAAGTTGAACAGTTTGAATAACTTCCCCAAATTATCCCATAGCATTAAGCTAGCATTGTCTTTCTAGATATGCTATTGAATCTAAATCTAATAGATAATTTCCTGACAAAAAATATTTCTGTTATTGGCTTATTGCTCGAGTTTTTATCAAAAGTTAACAACCATAACTAAGGCATTAACTATATGTGCTATCAGTCTGCTCATAAATACTCCGTATGCCATTTCGAGAACAGGGACATATTGGCAATTTCTAGATTGAAAAAAAACTGACCAACCAAGAAGGAACCAGCTGGTTTTTATTAAGAAAAATAGGCACCTAAATTCCCTTCGACAAGGACTTGAACCTGGATGGTCTAGACATACATCCACACCCTTGACCAACTCAGCTAGCTATGATTCACTGTACAAATTATTTTTGTAACACTATACTGCTAACTTAAGTGTTCATGTATTGTAGCATAACTTACGAGTCAAGCAATTGGAACCAAAGGGACTGAGATTCCTCTGGGTCCAAGCGCTGTGAATTCCTTTGGCACAATCCAATGGAGGCATGCAAGGCATCAAGCACTGGATGAGCCTTAAACAAAAAGTTGAAAATGTTAAAACCTGCACAGAAGAAGTTAAAAACTTAGACAAGAATTCATGTGTGAGAAATAAACCTCATTCATTTCTAGAATGATGTCTGGTTGCTTAATTTCAGAGATACTTTTTTGATGCAACACCAGAGAAAGTCTTTTCCACAGAAGAGATAAATAGGCTAATTTTTTCATCAAGTCCAGCCAGAATAAGATCTAGGGCGCTCCCAACATCACCAACCCTCTCTTGCAAGAATGCAGCAGCATCTGTAACTCCATAATCTAGGCAAAGATGCAAGCACCGCTCCAATCTGTAACTGTCAAAAGTCTCCAGAAACTTCAGAACTGACCTTCGCTCATACTGGCATAAAAGCTGTGAAGGAAGATGTGTTTGATTAACAAAGATCATGAGAAATATGAAGCAATAAATTTTGCTTTCCTATTATGTATTTTCAGAAAGAAAAAAAAATTGTGACAGTTACTTCAGAGCTTGCAGCTAACAGCGCTTTAATTTTTTTTTATATATTTGCAAGGAAAAAAATTGCTATGTGATGCCTAACTATTTCTAGAGATTCACTGTCCTAGCTGCCAATATGTTTGTAGCTTCGCTTGTTCTTACAAAATTCATGTACAATATAGCGGCTAGCACTAAAATGTTCAGTGATTATCAAATGCTCCATACAATTGAAAGGTACTAAAGTTCAAAAATGTATCACTACCTCCAGATAAAGTTCAACTAACTCATCGTCGATGTGAACAGGATTGTGGCATAACTTGGAGAGATTTGATAGCCTCTGCTGATAATCTTCAACGTCGGTAGAAGAGTACTGGAGTTCAACAGTTTGTTTGTTTCTTACTTCAAGCTTACTGAAGACAAGTTTTCCAGACAAGTGTACTTCAATAGCAGTTTTCAAGAAAAAAAAAAGAGGCTGTGTCTGTCAGAACGAAGCTCTGCTAATATTAGCTGTATCTTATCACAGAAATGATCAATGGCCAAGACAAATGCACACTCCCTGAGAATCCAGTCATAAGAGAGAATGAGCACATTCAGTAGAAAGACAAACATGAGAGGAAGAACGAAAGAAAAGAATATGATGTGGTTGATACCTGCTTAGCTTGACTAGCTCAGGAAAGCGAGATATTACTGTGGTATGAAATGACAAAGCTTCATCATCAATCAATTCTAGTAACTTTTTATCAATGAAGATAAAAGCATGTAATGGTTCCTCTTTATCCTTCATGTAACTATCTAAAGCAGACAAATTCTGATTCCTGGTCGTAAATATCAAGCCACAGGCCTGCACATGGACAAGAATGTTTTCATTCATAACTGGCAATTTTGAGTAGCAGTGCTACATAAATTTCATAGGAGTGAATCTAACAGAGCAGTGGTAGCAAACCTGATAAAAATGAGCATCTGAACAAAGGTTCAAGACAAAATCCGAATTCCAGTCATTTCGGGGAACCGCATTGAAGAGTTGAAGAACTTCTTTTTCTTTCTGAGTCCTTGTTCTTGTGTCATCATATGATGAAATGAGATAAGTAAGAATGTGCATAACAACTCTCTTAGATGCAATAGCCCTTTTGTGGGAAACAAAAAGGACACAAACTCCATTAAATAGCCAAAAATCCTTCTCCGAAGGCCAAAATTCTGATTCAGCATTACCCATGAGAACGGACCGAATCACATCATTTTCCAAACCAACAATGTCAATGATGGCATCAATAACACTTTGTACCATAGCATTTTGGCCATCTGGGCTTCCAGCGTCAATACCATCTTCATTGTCTGAAATATATGTATTGACAGTACTCAGAAGGTCATCTCTAGGTTCAAAGTTATCCTGCACAAAAGCACATTTGAGGACTTCCAAAGTAGCTTCAGTATCCATCCATAGCAGATAGCATATGTTTAGACACTTTCAGAAGAAGCATGGAAACCCTTAAATACTTCAGAAGTGAGTGGCTTAGACTCTTCAAGCAGAAATTGCAGGAGTTCTTCCCTCACTGAATGAAGCCGGGATCGGGGAATTATCCCATGCCCTTTAAAAGAAAGTCATGTCAGAACATCTATCTGAGTTCTATTTACAATATAAGAGAACAAATCAATACAATACAATATTTACTATTTCTGGTTCTGCTGCTGGTAGTGGTGCAGACATTCTGATGACTGACAAAGCATCTTAGGATAGATTCAATCTCTCCATGGTCTCCAATTTGATAAGCAAGCTTTCCATAAAGTTTTACTAACAAAATATGGGTTTTTTAACTTTTTGCCACTCTTACGGAGGCCACTCCTTGGAAAACCACTCTTATATGAGCCATAACAAATTTGCCCTAGAACACAGTAACACTCCTACATATTTGCCATTTTTGCTGACATGGCGAGCCATGTAGGCAGTCCAGCGTGGCAAGGTGCATTTGACAGCTTCTTTGGCGGGCGAAAAGACCATGCTGCCCCTCTTCTATTTGCTCCTAAAAATAGAAAAAGCCCGGTCCAACACTTCCTTCGCTTCCTCACGGGTCGGTCACGGCCGCACGCTCCTCCTGTCCGCTCGGGACACACGCACAGGCGACGGACCACCAGCCAGCAAGAGGTTTGTTGCTCTCTTTTACTTGTACAACTTGTAACCATTAGAGGCACTAACAGTAATGTATTTTTAAAATATGTAGAAGGCTGGAACTGGAAGAAGCACAACCACTAGAGGTCATACCATGTGAAGCTACAGTCATGCCAGAGCCTAAGAAGATGACCCCAAGGAGGAAGGTGCTTGCAACAAAAGTGAAGAAGGCCACACCAACAAAGGATGGGCACTAAGCCATGCTGATTGCACTTTTGAAGTACTTTTGTGCTTTCTGGGATGTAACTATTTTGGACAAATGAACTTGTTAGTAGCCTGGATAGCTATTCTGTGCATGAACTTGTAATATGTGCACCGGTAATGTAGGGACAAGTATTGTATGCCTATGTACTGTGTATGCAACTGATGGACCTGATGGTGGTTTATGGATGTAAGAACTTATGGTAGTCAGTAGTAGAAAGTAGTAGAACTGATGGTTGTGTTGTATGGAACAACCCTTTCATTTTATCAGAACTGATGCTTGTGTTATTTTGTCTCAATTTAATCTGCTCTCTTCTTGGCCGTGAGCCTTTTTTTTTTTAGCATATTGCATTGCAAGTCCTCACGCTCGGCACTTGGGAGCAAGGCGTCTGGGCACCTGGCTGCATGCATGAGGAGGAAATAGAAGGGATGGGCTGGCTGCATGCGTGAGGAGGAAATAGAAGAGGGGGCAGGATCGTCTTTTTTCACGCCCAGGAACCTGTCCAACGTACCTTGCCATGCTGGACTGCTGATCTGGCTCGCCACATCAGCAAAAATGGTAAAAATGTAGGGCGTTTACTGTGTTCGGGGCAAATATGTTATGGCTCATATAAGAGTGGTTTCTCAAGGAGTGACCTCTCGTAAGAGTGGCAAAAAATTTAAAAAACCCACAAAATATAGAGGATTCTGGGCCCACCCAAAAAGAAATACCGCATGGAAAACAGGGATTGTTGTCTAACTACATACTATATTATCTTTCATTGATATAATGAACTGGGAAATGATAAATCATATGACACAAATGGAGACACTAACCTGGAGGAAATGCCAAGCCCTGAAAGCAATATTTCAAATAAACAAGCATCCTGTATCTGTTTGAACAAACAACAGATTAGAAACTAAGAAATTACTGTATATTTCTATTTAATTCTAGCAACATACTAAAACCTAGAAAAAAAATATATTAAGTTCTATGTGTAGCTTCAGGAATATCTAGCAAAAATTAAACAAGCACAACTACATCCTCGTCCCTTTATATTCACAAGTTTGAGAAACTTTTACATAGTATTACTATTACATCCATCTGTGCACCAGAAGAACGAGGGAGAAATCAAGATTCATTTGTTCTTTTCACAAATAAAAAATGATAGCCAGATAAGGAACAACAACGGTGTTCGCTATAAACACTGTTTAATAAAAGTTTACCTGAAGATACATTTTTATCAGGAATTTCAGAATTAAGAAGATAATGGTCAATCAGAATATAAAATATTGTATCATATTGTTTCATAGAACTGCTGCCAGCCAGGATATTACGTACCCACTAGAAGTATCATCTTTAGTGTTGGTGTTCTGAACGACTGATAGAAGTTCCTCTAGAGGTGTACGGAAATCATTCAGGCCTTGGTTAAATAAATAAATCAGTGCACCGTATAGCCCATGTTCACGACAAAGTCTGACTACCTGCACACAACAGAAACATAATAACATGTGTTGGCGAGCTTGAACTCTCAAGATACAAAGCGGAACCACAATAAATCCAATAGCAAATTAAAATGCTATTTTATAATCAATAAGAATTTTTATAACACTAGTCACATAAACAAATTACAAATATTTCCTATACCTGATTAAAGTCCAATGAAGAAATATCCATGTGAAGGATGCATTGTTCAACTCGCTGCAACCATCCTTTGCCACTATAATGCTCCACTAGTGCTTGCATGATCTACAAGTACAATGGGATTATATGCATATTTATTATTTATTTACAGATTATTATTCTACCACTAGTATACATCCAGATGCTGCTCACCTCAGGGGGCAGAGAACCAAGCATATCCTTCAATATATAGGGCTCTAGCACCTCCAGAAACATACCTGTTATCATGTTATTTCAAACCTTTCAAGTTAGCAACAGTTTAACAACAAATACGTGTACATGCACTGTCCCATACGGCTGCAAGTATGTTTACATATACAATGTTTATCTAATATAGAGACTATAAATACATACAATCCTATGAAATTTAATACATAAGTCAAAATATATGTTCTAAGCTTAAGCCAGTGTGAGAGAGAGTGTGCATGCACGGTCGGTGTGTGTGTCTGTGTTGTCTTTACTTTTCTGCACTCTTTATTCTTTAATGAAATAATGCACAGCTCTCCTGTGTATTCCAAGGGTGGCGGGGCAAAAAATATTCCAAAACAGAAAAAAAACAACAACAAGGCTAATGAGCTACAAAAATATAATAGCACAAGTCAGAATATGGAAAACCTTCTGCTTTGGTTCAGATTTCAAAATGGAAGTGGACAACTTAGATCAGAAGCATTAACATATCTTTCGATGGTTATGTATTTCGTGCGAAAAAGTTCAACAAAGATTATATTATGCTGTTTACTGTTTTGCAAGGCATGAATAATAAAGTTAAGAACTTAACCAAAAGGAAATGTTACTGCTTCTACTGAGAGAGTTAGAATAAGCCTACCTCCACTTTGTGCAGCAACAAACTTAGAAGACTGTATCGAAAAGGATATCGTTACGTCCAATGTGCACACAATACTCAACTGCAACCCCTCCTACACGAGCGTACTGCTCATCTCTTTGTGTAAGCAGCGATGGATCTGCCTCTATTAGAACATCTGAGTCTCCCCCTTTTCCAGTATGATTTGACAGTGCAATTGAAATATATTCAAAAACATAACTTATATAAGATAGCAGCAACTCTACTAGGTAAGGCATTATGGCTTCTCTAATCAAATCAACCGTTCTTGGGAGATCAACAACACCCTGTGTCTGACCATCATAAAGCCTCATTGCCATGTCTAGTGCACCCATCCAATCGCCAGCCCTCTTTAGTGCTTCAATTCGCTCTTTCCATGGAAGAAGTCGGGAAACCGTGAGAAAAGATGGCCCAAGAATATACACTGTAGCACCTCTTACCGCTACTGAACTGTTAAAATGCCTCTCTGGGTTTCCAAACCTGTTAAAAAAATGTGTATGGTGCAATATTGTGTCATCAAAAAGAAGGCCATCAGGAACAAAGGTAGTTCTGCGAAGCTCACTGCCGTCTTTAGAGAATAAACAGAGCTGCCCTCTCAAATTAAGAACAACTAACATCTGAGAAAAAAAAGAGAGTAATTTAATTTCGTGCCAAGTAGAGAAGACATTAATAGCAGAAAAGAAACTTTTGCATACCTGGTCATCCAACCAGGCAACACCAACAGCTGCACTATCAAGCTTCCACTCCTTGTGTTTAAATATCTTAGATTTAACAAACTTTGCAACTTGCACTTGACGGTCCCATGCAAGTGCTAGCCATGACACCCGTTCTTCATCTATAGCATCATCATGTTAGTCCCAAAAAATTGAAATACACATGAAAGAAAGCACCAATGCTCGAAAAAAGCCCTACTTTACCTACTGACGACGATTCATTCAAAGATGATGTGTATTTCCACGCAGCATACGCAATGGAGCCCTCACGTGCTCCATCTGGTCTAGAGAAGGTCTCGATATGGTCAACATGGTCAATATTGGTGCGAGTCTAACCTAACAGGAAAATAATAGAATATAACCTCATTATAAGAATTCATGACACATATAACAGCTACTAAAATCAGAGAACTAGTTTCCAAAATTATAACTGGTTCATACCACAAGAGCATGTTGATGCATAATAAACATGACTACAACACCATCCTCCATTGGGGAAGAGCCTTCATTAAAAAATTTCCACCCAGAATCTACTCCAACCACACCTCCAACAACACCACCCATCATGCTGCCAAGACCACCACTGGAGGAAGTTGTCTGATTTCCCTGGGCAGATGAGTTACTAAAACCAAAAGATTCATCCATAACAAGAGGACATGCTGAGAGCACAATTCCAGTATTCCCATCAAAAGGCGCTGTCAAATTGTAGCAAGGTTTTGTCAGCCCATATGTTCAACACGAAGACTAGTGAGCACAGTAGAGTAAAATGATGTTTTTCCATACCTGAGTTCCCTTGACAGTCAAGCGATTAATTACGGGGATAATGGAAAATGTGTGCAATAGAACTACCCCCTTTGAATCCCCAGTGATGGCTTTAGATTGGCGGATAAAACAAGCATGCACTACTGGTGCTGTATGCTCGCCATATATAACTTTTGCTGCTGCAGATTTCTGTACATCCCAAATTGTCATATGACCATCACCATATCCTACTAGCAGAAGATCCCTTGTTGGTTAAAGCACATGGCAGTCACTGGTGATTGAGTCCTCTCGCCTTGGTTCCAAAAGAACAGCATCTGAAATTTAAAGTTTGAAAGTGTTTATACCCTCAAAGTGATTCACATAGTTTATAGAACTTTTAAGCCACCAAACTAGAACAGTACTGGTTTCTCCAAGTTCATTCAACAAGATTTTGCATAGGGGGTCCTCAGATTTATATGTGCAGCCATTGATTCAAATTTCAATGTGTTATCTTTGAAGAAAAGATAATAGCATTTCAATCAGCGTGAAAGAAAGAGAAAACAATGTGATCTTTCAATGACATCCTGATGATGGTGTCCACTAAAAGGGGACAACAAACAAAGGATTTCCCTAAGCAGCTTCCTCGCTTGAACTTGTTGCATATTCTGCTCCAAATTTATAATCCGAGATACTTTTGCAAACTCTACCTAAATGTTGTCTTTGTATCAGATTCTGGTGCAGTAACGGACAGTATATAGTACATTTTTGGCGGCAAACCAAATTCAGAGTAAGCTTGGCTTAATTCTTAGAGGTGCAAGTGCTATTCTGATCACCAGAAGTCATCTACAGAATAGAGCTGTTGCAGAAATAGAAATGCAACAATACTTCTCAGTCCCTTCCTGTTTATTCCTTATTAAGACGAGAAATTAAGAAAGTAAAGACTTCCAGTAAGTTGACACCAAATGATAGTCATACCCAGCAACAAATGTTTTGAAAGAACAATCTTCAACTTCACCAAAATAATGCATAATAATAGATACACCATCTTTAAGTCGAAATATACAACAATACCGATTCATGTGAACCAAACATGCCTTGTTCAGTTGTTCGCTCGAGCACTAATGACTCACCTTTGCATCTGTATCATCAGCTTGATGAATGGAGTATTTGCTTGGAATGACGATGACAGCACCTTTAGATGTGCCCATCGCTATATAGTTCCTATGAACAGCCAGCACCTGGGGAGAGCCATGGTCTGACCTAAACGATGGTGAGGACATGGCACGAGTTACTGGGTTGTCCATCTCAATTTGCATGTAACCGATAGCTGGTGGGCCCTTTCCGATTCCCTCCAGTTGCATGGGCTGCGCAGCTGCACCTTCCTCCCAGTGTTGACCAAATGAGGCCTGCCTCTTCTCAAGCTCCTCTGCCCACTCCAACGGCTTCATCGAAACCTTCAGCTTCTTATCTGCATTCTTCTCGGCCTTCCTGCTGGCCTCCAGCTGCTCTACCCTCTCTTCAATCACTTTATCAATTAAGCTCCCAGATTCCACTTGTTCTTCCATGGCACTATCAGATCTTTCAAATTCATGTTCGTCATCAGAACTTTCCTCTGAAGCAACCCCAATTAGATCCATACACTGACCTGATTGCACATGATTACCATCTCTAGTTTGGCCATCCTCATTTTCCTCATTGACAGCCTCAATTTGATTCCTAACTTGGTCGGTTTCCGCCAAATTGACATCATCATCTTGCTCATGCCCACTGGAATCCTCCTCAACTACATGCCCACTGGAATCCTCCGCAACTACATAGTCCAGTGAACTTGCCTCCACCAGCTTTATAGCCTCAGCATTCTCTTCACCTGCCACTTTTGCCTGTTTATCCTCTCCCAATTCTGTACCCACACTCCCATCTGCAGTTTGCTTGGTCGCCTCAGCAACCTCTTCCGATTTATCCTTGTCTTCTACCTCTGCTTCCAAGCTCCCAGTGAGAAGGAGCTCCTTGGAGTCTTCGGAGCCACTCCCCTCTTCCTCCAGAACTTTATCCACAGGCGCCGAGACTGATCGGCGGGACTTGATGGCAGCGGCATGTGGGGTGAGGACAGCGCGGGACGCCGCGGCAGCAGCGGCAAGCGCGGCGCCGGGCTTGGGGCTGGGGCGGACGCCCCGGAAGAGCGAGGGGAGGGGCTTGGACGAAGAGGAAGCGCCGTTGCTCGAGAAGGTTCTCGCGACGAGGGAGGAGAGGGTCTCCGACGGCGACGCCGATGCGGATCTCCTCGGGGGCGGGGGCGGGGAAGGCAACAGCGAGGGCTCAGCGGGAGGCGCCGGTGCTTGGACGCTGGACAGCGTCCGGTTGCTGGTGCTGGGGATGCGGCTGGACTCCTCGGAGTCGGAGTCGGAGTCTGAGGAGGAGATGAGGCGGAGCAGGTCGTCGACGGCGCGGCGGTGATCAGGGTCGGCCGCGTCGGCGTCGGAGGACGCGGAGGAGGTCGGAGAGGACGGGAGGAAAGCGTCGAGGTCAAGCTCCCGCCGTGGCGGCGCATGCTGCGACGCCATCGCCGGCGACGACGACGACGCCGGCATTGGGGTCGACGACGCCTTCGCGACCAAGGTTCAGCGCTGCGATTTTGCGAGCTTTTTGCGCAAAAAATGAGTCTATAGTTGAGCAATTGGGCCGACCGGCACGGCAAGGTCAAAGCCCATCGTGCGACCGGGCTGTGCCGATGCAACCCACCGTCCCTGGGTGCCAGCCCAAGTACGGCACACGGGCCCTTATTTGGGCCGTGGCAGCCCAAAAAAGCGCCGCCTATGCAATCTATGGGCATGCCCAAGGCCCAGGTGAAGTCCGGCATCGAAGAAATATGGTGCCTAATGCAGTAGGAAAAAGTGCGGATTCACTCCCCCAACTATCACAAAAGTTTCTTTTCCTCCTCAACTCAAAGCAGGGGACATATCACCTCCCTCAACTTTTCAAACCATGCAAATTACCTCCCTCGGCGGTTTTGAAGGTGGATTTGCTACGATAACCGTGGTTTTGCTACGAGTGCCCGATGGGTTTGCTACAATCCGCGGTGTCTTTGCCTTTTCTTTTTAAAAAATTCCGATTTAATCTTTAAAAAAATCATAGTAAATTATAGAAAAATCATAAAATAAAAATCCAATTTTATTGGAGTCCACATGATTAGATCTATCGGTGAATATATAATATGATATGCTTGATTACAAAGTTTTTTTTCTACGAAGGTTTTGTTTTTTTTTTTTTATATTTATAATTCGTAGTCTGCAACTTCTATAATTATTTTGTTAGACAAAAGCACACCATATTATATATTCACCGTGTAGATCTACTCATGTGGAGTCTAACAAAATTGGATTTTTTTATTTTATGATTTTTACGTGATTTACTATGATTTTTTAAAGATTCGACTAAATAAATAAAAAAGAAAAGACAAAATCTTTTTTAGCAAAAACTTTATACTAAAGCATATCAAATTATATATTCACTGTGTAGATCTAATCATATGGAGTCCAACAAAATTGAATTTTTTATTTTATAATTTTTCAATGATTTATTATAATTTTTCAAAGATTCAACGAGGATTTTTAAAAAGAAAAGGTAATGGTACTGTAGCAAACCCAGCGACACTGTAGCAAAACCACGGTTGCTGTAGCAAATCCACCTTCAAAAACCGCTCGAGGGAGGTAATTTGCACGGTTTGAAAAGTTAAGGGAGGTGATATGTCCGGTTTTTCGAAAGTTGAGGAGGAAAAGTGAACTTTCGTGATAGTTGGGGAGGGAATCCGGACTTTTTCCAATGCGTATGCACTCTGTGTGGTGGGTTTGATTCCCGGAGACATTCACTCTTGGAATGCAATCTTGCCAAATGCGTTTGGGCCCCTGGAGCAAGAAGAAATCACCGAGTTTATATGCGATTGAAACCCATGATGGTAAAGCATGGCTTGCGGAGGTGTTCGGGGGTCTCAAGAAGAACTTACCAAAGTTGTGGTTCGACTTTGGGCTATTTGGTGCGCTTTGAAGACAGCTGTGCATGAAAATAAATTCGAATCCGCTATCGACACATTGCTTTGTGGGCGATTTATTGATGACACGAAGATGGCAACACCCACGAAGCCATCAAAGCCGCGCGGTCTGAAACCATCACGCATTTGGATTGCACCGCCTAGGGGCTCTCACAAGATCAATGTTGATCTTTGTGATTTCAAAGAACTTCAAGAGCCTCGGTGGCGGCATGGTAGTGGCGTGATGAGACGGGGAAGTTTGCGGGAGCATCGACCGGTTGTCGAAGGTTGTACGGAGGCGGAGGCGGCCGAGGTCCTCGCATGCTTGCGGAAGGGTTTTGGCGGCAGCGACCTTGATCTCTGAAACATGAGGGTAGCAAGTGACTGCACTAACGCAGTTAGAAGCATCAAGGAGGAGGAAGGAGTTTATGGTCCGTGATTCAGGATATCAAGCACAACATGGGCAATTTTGCAAAGGTGGAATTTGTTCACGAAGGTAGAAATACAAATCATGATGCCCTTTGTTTAGCTAGGAGTTATGTTAATTCCTCGGTCGGCCGATATGTTTGGTTTCTTGAGCCTCGGATGGAGTTTGTATTTCTTATGATATGATATAATAAAGGAGGTGTTTTACAAAAAAAAAAACCAATGGCGAGGGGCGGGGCGGAGGTCGGTCACCACTACTACTGAAATTGATTTTATGAGGCACTAGGAAAAGATTTTTTTCGTGGCGGGCATTTAGAAAAACCGCCACGGTAAATGGCTTGATTTCCGTGGCGGTTTTTTTAATTAACCGTGGCGGTTATAATGTCGCCACGGTAAATCGACAAACCGTGGCATTTTTATAAGCGGCCCGCCACGGAAAATCGAGGCCCAACCGCTAGCCCAACCGGCCCATTTGAAGCACTTCATATAAATCACAGGAGTCTAGGGTTTCTTTTCACTCACTCTCCAAAGAAGCGGCCGCACTCCCCCTCCCTTCTCTCCCAATCCCGACCCGGCCCCCTCCCCTCACTCTCTCCCTTCTCTCCCCACCCCTCCGTCGTGGCCACCCCTCCGCGCGCCACCCCTCCCTTCTCTCCCCACCCCTCATACGCCTCCCCACTACTCCCCTTCTCTCCCACCGGATCCGGGGACGGCGCACCGCATGGAGGTGGTGGCGCAAGGGCGCGGCTCCCGAGCTCTTCCGGCCGGCGCGGAGGTCATGGCGGCGGCGCCTTGATCCAGCAACAGCGCCGCGGAGATCCGGCGAGATCCCGGAGGCGGAGCGAGGTCGGCGTCCGCACCCCGCACCTCGCAGCGGCTCCCGGCCGGACAAGGCGGCTCCGGAGTTCCGGCCGGCCATGGCGTGGCGGATCCGGCGACGTCACGGCGGGCTCGAGCACTCCTACGGCGGCGACGCAATCCGGCGGGCGGCGCGAAGATCCCGGCGCGTGGGACCTGGCGGCGGAGATCCCGTGGGCGGGGCGAAGGAGGGCTCCCACGGCCGGTCGCGCCGTAGCTCTGGCGGCGCCGCGGTCCCCAGCCTGCGGGCCGGATGCGCCCCCGGCCCCGATAGGGTTTCTTACGGGCTTTTTTTTTTTTTTAAATTTTTTCTATTGCGGTGGCGGGCAAAATGACCGCCACCGGTTCTCCTCCGATTTTACGTGACCTTCCGTCCGTGGCGGGCAACGAAAAACCGCCACGGAAAATCATTTTTGCCCGCCACGGAAGTTCATCTTTGTAGTAGTGCGGCGTGGAAAGCCGCGGATAGGCCTGGAGTGCTTGATCATGCGGGACGGGTGTGTCGTCACCGTAGGTAGCGGGTGGTGCTCATCGGCGTCGAGGGAGGGAGCGCGTCGATTCGGGGAGGTAGGCGTGTTGGGAGGGAGGGAGGAATTGGGCATGAGCCCCAAAGTCATAGACACATAAAAGCTCATACGTTGGACTCCTAAAAATGCATGGGTGTTGTTTAGCATCCTTGTGTTGGAAAGGCGGCAAGAGCTTTGCCTAAATTTTATTAGACGATGAAAACGAATTTTTTACAGGAAAACAAGGAGACAAAGCGTTCTATTAATATGTTTGCATTTCAAATTGGTTTTAGTAGGATGTTTAAATTTACCTATACCGATCGATAATATATGTAAATGAAAATTAAGATGTCAATTAACAACTCTCCAATGAAAAAAAAAAAGTTACACACCAGTGGCACCACATATGACACGTTCGTATAAAAGTAACAAAGAGCATGGATGCGTACAACATGGAGAAGCTTTTCTCGAGATGCTCCGTCATGAAACGATGGCTTTAGCCATGTGCCCATGTGTACATGTATGTAAGAGAGAGAATCACATGAGATGCATGGTTGCTTGATTGCTTCAAAGAAAGCTACGGCGACAAAGATGGTCTTTACAAAGAGGGCTACGATCGGGCGCGTGCTTGGAATTTCGGACAAAGGCAAAGGGCCCGTCAATTTCTAAGAGTGCACATCAATATGATTACTCTTGAAAGGGATTTAAAGAAACTTTTTATTTGTACTTCTATTTCCTCCAATAAATCATATGCGCTGGTTTTCGGTTTCATAATAATTATCAAAGCATCTCCAAGGGCTTCCAAAACAATCTCCCCGCCCATGTTTTTGTCAAAATTGGGAAAAATCTCACCTCCCAATCTTTTGGCACTTGAAAAAATCGATCCCATTGCACAGATAAATATGTGCCTATCTATCGTGCCAATAAAGTGGAAGGATGTGAAAAAAATAAATAAAAAAAAGTAGGACAAGGTTACTGACACAGATGTCGAGAGAGAAAAAAATATAAATGTGGTTGGGATGATTTAAAATAGTTTGGTATTCCTAATGTAAAATTACCTTCTATTTTTTAGGAGTGATTTTTGAAACTATTGTCAAAACGTTTCTTTGGTGCTCCCAATACTTTTACGTACACTTGGACAACTAAATGGTTTTCGAGTATTCTTGGAGATGCTCTTATATATATGTCTTACCGCTTTGTGCAAACTCCCTATTGGCTACGGATGTTGTTCCTTTTTCTTGCAAAATCCAAAGAAACACCCATAAACGTGACGTGAAAACAATAATCATCATTTGAGAGTTTATTTTTCAAGGGTTGTCTAATTTGTCTTTGCGTATAAAATAGTGAGCGTGCAACATCAAAACTACAACATGTAGCGTATGTCTCACTTATTGGTTGGTTAGATTTATGCATTGAAATTTGTTCATCGGTGCCTAAGGTTTTTTCGGGCATTTTCTTAGCCGCTTGTGAAAAAAAAATCCATCTAGTTCCATGGTGATTCTCCATTTATCAATTCAATGTAGAGAAAGAAGCAACAAGAAGAATACAATGCAGAAAATTCCAGTGACTATAGCATGTAGAGGTATGTGTATCATGAGTACTCACTCTAGAATTGCTTGCTTAAGTGTAGTCTTTGCCTAATGACTTTAGGGATGGTGTTGCTGGTGGTAAGCTTAACCATTCTTGTCAGATTTGGCCACACCATCCCTATCGGCTCGCGTTTATTGTCCTTGAAGGTTGGGCTGGTTTGTGGTTTCCCCTTATAGTTGTTCATTTTTGCTGGAGCATGCTTCCTATCTCAATGTCTTGGATATGCTTACGGGCCTCCAAATCCAACCGACCAGTTCTCAACGGCTGGAACCGGCTTGTCATGCTTGACTACTCCATCTCTCGTGAGTTTGAAGCTATTTGTTCTTCATGTCTCTAGTAGTCTTCCAATACATACCCTATCTTATACAATGTCATCTTGGGTGTTTTTTTACTTGCTCCAACAGTATCATGTATTTTTTTTTTTTGTGGCCACCAATCTCCCTCTAATCCCCTCACTTAGGAGTCAAATTTTTTTCCCCAAAATTAGTCGTTGGTGATGGTTGAACCGTGGAAGTCAATCATCCATCGGTCTGTGGTTGATTGGTGTACAAAAGAAAATTAATTTACCGCATGGTGTTCATTCGACGGATATATGTGCTATATGCTTGCATTGGGGTAGATAATCTCCTTGGGATTACCAACTGCCAAAAAAAATAGGTAAAACAGTAAACCGCTGGGCGGCGGCAGGGCAGCAGTGATAGATACTCCTGGTGCTGGCGCCGACAAAGCTAAAATAAAGGGTAAGAGAGGCGGCAGCCGGAAGGAATCGAAGCATCAAGGAGCAGAGCAGAGTAGGACAGGGACCAGAGAGAGGAGAGGGACGACACCCAGAGTCCCAGACAGCAAGATCCCCTCACCCCGCACGCCCGCACTCCACTCCACTCCCCCGACTCACACGCGCGCCCGCCATTGCTGCCCCCCTCCCCCCCCCCGTCGCTTTCTAGCTACCTCCCCTGTCCCCTCCATCGCTAGCTAGCCCGCCTATATCATCATTGCCCTGCGCCGCACGCTGCTCTGCTCTGCTCGTCTCGACTACGCGCCAACAATGGAGATGAGGTGGCCGCCGGTGCCGGCAGTGCGGGAGAGGCCGAGGCGGCGGCCTGGCCAGCCGTCCTTCTCGTCGACGCTGCTGGACGCCATCTGCGACTCCTTGGACGAACAGTCCAGCAGCGGCCAGGGACGAGCAACGGTCGCCGCCGCGGCACCAACGCCTGCTGGCCGCGCCAAGCAGCAGCAGCAGCAGGCGGCCCTGCATTACTACTACTACTACAAGCCTTCCTTGGCCGCCAGCCATCGCGCGGCGGCGCCGTCCCCGCGGACGACTGCTCCTCCGGGTCCGGCCGTGGCTACTTCTCGTCGTCCGAGGTCGAGTACTCCCTCCGCCGCCTCCGCCCCATCCGCACCTCTGCCGGTGCCGGCGGCGGCGTCGGGGTGGCTCCCGCGGAGAAGCAGCACCAGCCAGCGGCGGCCCTGCCTGGCACGGGCACGGCGAGTAGGAGGAGGGCGCGGAAGCCGTCCGCCGCACCCTCCCGGGCCAACGAAGGCGGCTGCCGCAGGCCGGCCTCTCCCGGCGCGCGGCTCGCCAGCCTGCTCAACGCCATCTTCTCCGGCGGCAAGCGGCATTCCGCGCGGCAGCACCCGGCTCCGGCGGACGACGAGCCAGAGCCGGCGTGCTCCACGGCGCCATCCAGCGTGATGCGCCCCTGCCTCGCCAAGACACCGCCGCCGGCGCGGGCGACCCGCCGCCGCAGCCGGAGCAGGACCGTGCGGTTCTTGGACATCGAAGGCGAGGTGGCTGTGGCCGCGGCCGCCGCTGGCTGCAGGCGATTCCCGGTGGTGGAAGTGGAGGCCAGCGACGGCGGCGAGGAGAGCAGCGACGCGAGCTCGGACCTGTTCGAGCTGGAGAACCTCGCGGCGCTCGCTCCGGCCAACGGCGGCTCCGGTTGCCGTAGAACGTGCGAGGACGAGCTCCCGGTGTACGGGACGACTGGGCTTGCGCACGACATTGGACTTGTCCGTCGCCGCCCGTTTGGGTACGTCAGCAGCCATGGTCGGAGCTGCAGAGGGTTGTTTGATTTCAAATAGCTAGAAGGGGTGAACTGTAAAGTTGTCTTTCTTTCTTTCTTTCCTTTTTTTTGGTGGCATTTTGTTCTCGTTTTCAGGACTTGTATTTGCTGATATAAAATGCTCTGGTGATAAATGTATCACTTAGAATAGTTTTATTTCTTGTACTGGCTTACATTTACAAAATACAGGAGTTTACTAACTTTTGTGAGATTTTGATCCCACCATATAGCTTCCACTGTCAAGAAATGCCATGGTTTTTTCAAGAAAAAAAAAAGGCACAAAAATTACCTCAAGAATGTCACTAGAAAGTGTCTATCACATTCGAAGAAATGAAAAATTTTAGAAAAGTGTCACCAAATTGTGGTATTCAAATTCAAATAGATGTCCGAAGATCCTGTATCATTTAAAATTTCCGAAGATAAGATACTATTGGGCACTATTTATCATTGTTGGCTAGTATTTTGAAGAGGAAGTCATTTTGCTTCATCCTTAATTTGAGCTACAAATTCTATATTTGGCATTTTCTATGGGATGGAGCGTAGTTTGATTGCCCATGCTGCTACAGCGGTGCATCTAATCTGGGTAGCAAGTAGAGTATCACCGTACCACCACCAAAGCGAAAAAAAGGAAGCAAAGAAAGGTAAGCACTGTCATCCTAGTAATCCTCTTGTAAAGTACTAGTACTATTAGTACTAGAGGAGGAGAGGGCCTGAGCACGGCGTGTCTGCTGCTGCCACGAGAAAGAGCGAGCGCATCATGACGGGGATCACCATGGGAGCTTGCCATGCTCTGCCGTGACAGCCGACGACTTGCGAACCAAGGGAAATGATGCCATCCCATCATCATATGAAGGAACCCACTAGGCGTACGAGTTGAGTAGTACTATACACAAGGAAGGAATTGGTGACTTGAGCAGAGCAAACGAAGAGCATCTGGTCAGTGTTGAACGCAACAGGGAGAGCACACAGAGTACGAGTAGTAACATGACACAGTACGTAGTAGGATTTGGCATGGATCTCGAGGAAGGACGGCAGACAGCGGAGAAAGCAAAAGGGAGCATCGATCGATCGATCGATCGATCGAAAGCCCCTGACGTTTCCTTCTTTCCCTCACACCGAGGCTGCTAGCTCCACCCGCTTTCGAATTTCGATCGGTCACCCGTCGGCAGAGCAGAGAGATCACGGCGGCACGGAGGCCGACGGCGCCGATCCCTAGCCATCTGGCCTGTCTGCTCCTGCTCCTGCTCTGCTCTGCTCGATCGGCCTCTGCTGCTGCTGCCGCTGCCGGCGGACATCTAGAATACGAGTGGTACTCCTCCTATCCTATTCCTACCTGGGAGTTCACGACGCGTCTTTCCTTTGTCTCCTTCCTCGCAGTGTGTGAGTGTGTGTGAGTGATCCGAGGCCCAAGGGTCGGTCGGTCTCGTGATCCAAGGCCAAAGGGTCTCGTCTCACGCATGTTTCCAATGCGTATCTGCTGCCTGCGTTTCGGCCTCATCTTTTATTGGATTGGAATCGCGGGCGTTGGTTGCAGTACTTCCTCCGTTCCACGATACTTTGCATTTTAAGCTCATATAAATCTGTATTTTCACCGCCGCCTTATTCAAATTTTTTATGTAAATTATAAAACAAACAAAACATCATTACAATATCTTTAGTGATGTAATAAGTCATAACAAAAATGGTAATATTTATTAAAAAAAGTTAAATAAGACGAGAGGTCAAACACGGTTTATATGAGTCAAAGAATTTCAAATATTCTCGAACGGAGGGAGTAGTATTTTACAAGGGCGGTATCACCACATGTTTTTTTAACAGACGACAGATTTAATCCAGAAAATGATTTTAATAACCAAGCTAAAAATCAACTGGCTCTATCTAGAGGAGAACAGAGGAGGGAGGAGAGAAAGAAAAGGTCGTGCGAACAATGCTCAGCGGTGCTTGCGTCAGTAGGAGCTGGAGCAGTCAGAATCCACACCAAAGGGAGCCTCGGTGTCACCGCCTATTCTTAACAAAAGACAAAGTTTTATGCTACAAATCATTTTAATTTGGCGGAGATAAACTCGGCTTTTATAAAGCAAAATATTGGCTTACATAACAGAAAAAGAAATTAATCTAGGGATACCAGCTCACAACCAATCCTCTTGAGGCCCTATAGAAAACAACCACGGCCAAACCTTGTTCAAGTTAAAGAAACCGGAAGCAACTAACGGTCCAAAAAGAGACAGCTCTGACCAACCGTCGCCTTGTGAAAACAAGGGACACTACTATATTGACAAAGGTATAATATAATACTCCCTCCATCCCGAATACTTGTCGTTCGGGATGGGCGTGACTACCAACGCCCATTTGCTAAAAGACCCGAGTGCCCCTACTCTCTCTCTCGGTTCCCACGCGTTTCTCTCTCCACAAGAGCCCCAACTCTCTCAGTCTCTCTCGGTTCCCACGCGTTTCTCTCCCCGGGGCGCTCCTCCTTTTCGTCGTCGGATCGGCAAACCTCCCGTCGGAGTGCCTCCTCGCTACCGGCGCACTCGATGCAAACGGGTTACACCTTGGCGGTGGCCTCGCACGTGCGGCACAGGTACAGGTGGCGGTGTGCACGCCTCGCCGGAGACGCCACGATCGCCGCCTCAGCTGCAAAGAAGAAGCAGAGGCTGGTCCAACATGGCGCGGAGGCCCGCGGCGACAGCCTCGTGGCTCGGCGACGACGAGCCATGCGTGAAGACCCGCGGGCATTTTGGCACTTGAGGCGGAGGAGATGGACCGGCGATGGAGGCGGAGAGTCCGATGGGGATTTTTTTTTTTTTTTTTTTTTTTTGAGGAGACGACGAGGATGAATGGCTGTGCGTGCGGCGTGCCTAGTCAATGAGAGCCTGTGCGTGCGCTGCCTCGTCAAAGCCTTCCCGAGCCTTCCCACCGTCTCTTTTTTTTTTTTGTTTATTCACGTATTGGGTGGGGAGGCAGGATGGGATCGATGGATGGATGGATCATTTGGCAGGGCCTCGTCTTTGTAGGGTGCAGGTCTACAACGACTTCTATTTTGATACTTCTTCACCGTGCTAAAAACGACTGTATAATGGGATGGAGGGAGTAAGTTTCATAACACTCCAACTTGAAGGTTCTCAGTTCGCTTCTAGAAGACCATCGGCCATTAGCTTCGGCAAGTACACTGACAACAGTAGGGGCGCCTAGCCCCTCCAGATTCATAAAAAAAAAAAAAGTACACTGACAACAGGGATAGTCTGCTCCAGCTCCTTGTTATAATTCACTTGGCAACCCATAGAGTAATGGGTAATTTTAGAGCACCTCCAACAGTTTGCCAAATTTTACTCGACAAATTTTGAGTTTTAGCAACTTCTAATACCATGTACAAAAAGCTCATCTCCAATAATTTGGTATAATTCACTTGGCAAATTCAGATTTAACTCAATCATGTTTATGTCCTTACACCTCTTGAAAACTTGCATCAAGAACCCCGAGACGTAAATAAAATTATATTTATGTCCTACCACCCCTTCTAATATGCACGGATGCGCTTGGCCGGATACGTGCATTATATAGAGGGGAAGAATAGCAAGTTGAGAAAGATGACAACCTAATTTAGCAAACTGTTGGAGAGTAAATTTTCATGTTTTGCCAGATTTTCAAAGATAGCAACCTCATTAAGAGTTGCTCTTATTATTTTTAGAGGAATGCTTAATTTTATTTGGGCTGGCTTGCGAAGCTGTGACACATGGGCCCATGGGCTTACCGTTTTGCTGGGCCGGAACGTCGACTTATCTGTCCGTGCAGCAGCAAGAGCATGCATAACTATTTCAGTCTTCAGTACACAATTCGTGGGTGTGTTTAGATCACCAAAGTTGGTGCAAAATTTTGGATGGATGTCACATCATACACTGTGAACACGTTTCGTTTGTTAGTGGCAAATATTATCCTACCATGGCGTAACTAGGCTCAAAAGAATTGTCATGAATGTACATCTAAAACTGTGTAATTATTTTAATTTTGTACCTATATTTCGTACTCTATACATGTTGCCGGCCGACGGATGTGATGAGGAATCTTCTTTTTGCATAGTGGAATTTGGGAGGAATTTAGGATCTAAACACACCCCGTGACTAAAATACTGTTTTCAACTTACGTGCAAAAGAGGAGTTCACTTTCCCTGTCTTTGTGGGCCGGGCTGACAACTCAGATGAAATGCGCTAAGTCTTAACATGACACATCTAGAAAGGAAAAACTGGGCCTCGTTTAGTTCCATTTTTTTCTAACATTTGCACCTCCAACTTCCAAGTTTTTCAGATTCTCTCTCCATCACATCACATTAAATACATCAAAAAGACATATATTCTGAACAAGAATGTAGGTAAAAAAACATAACTAATTACACAGTTACATTTGTACATGACGAGATTTAATCTTTTTAAGCCTAGTTAGTCTATGATTGGACAATGTTTACCACAAACAAACGAAACATGTTACAATTGTGCTACTGAGGAGTTCAAACGGTGTTTTCGGCAAATTTTACACCAACTAAACAAGGCCCCGATGTCGGTCAGCGTCACGTATGTTCCAGCTAGCTAGTTTTGTCGGGCAAGCTATGACCCCGTTTGATGTCGAGGGTTAGAGTTAGATTGAGTTATTTTTGTCCCAAATAACCCAAAAATATCCAAACACATGGGTTAGATTGAGTTATTTTGGCTCTAACCCACCAAAAAGAAGTAACCCATCAAGGGGGTGATATTTGGGTTCTTTTTGGTAGAGCCCACCAACCCAAAGGCACACTAACTTGGAAAAGTGTTTGGAAAAGTGCTTTTAACCCTGTTATAACCCCTGTCATCCAAACCGCCCATAGGTTAGAGTTACTTGAGGGTTAGAGGATCCAAACACGCCCTATGATACAAACAGTCTACTCTATACAAGACAGTACATTATTTTTTATGGACTAAAAATTATATGTTCTAGGTCTCTAGGAGGTACTGAATCTTGGTAGCTTGGTTATTTCTCTTCTTAATGTGTCACCTTTCACTGTTGTAATCGATGATGATTAAACGATGAAGGAAACACAATCAAACTACAACAGAGATACAAGATTTAATGTGGAAAACCCCCGACGTGGGAGAAAAAAATCATGGGCGCTAGCCAACAAACACTCCTCACTATTATTAAGAGTCGGGTTACAACGCCGATGCGACGGCTTACAAGAGAATGAATCAATCTCCGAGTAGAAACCCTGTTCAAGGTATATGTACCGCACCGCCTTTTTGCCGCCCTGCCTTCGCTTTGAGCGGGCCTCGCTTCGCTCCGGCGAAGTCGGCCTTATATAACGTGCAACTGAATTTGGAACATATTCAACACTCACGGTACAAATGACCATAGAAAATCAAAGGGTAATCATATGCAATCACACAAAACAATCATCATTGTAGTAGTAGCTGATAAGTGATCCGGATTTCTGTTATTATGTTTATGCAATCGTTGCGCTAATAATTACGTAGTCCTTTTATCTATCATTGCTTTCACTAAGTGTACTCAAACACTTCAAACAAAGACCGGCTACAATACTTTGCACAGCATCATCAAATCGATAAATTAAGTTGGAGTGAACAATACTCAAAACTTACTGTGTACTCAATATAATTACCATCCCTTGCTTATGTAGCAAAAGAAGGGATAGACGCATGCGGCATCGATCCTACCAAAAAACTAGCTACATCTACCAAACAATCAAAGAGTATGGTACGTGTAGCTTTGTTCTCAAGATAGTTTCCATGACAAGGCTCTATAGTAAAACCCTAGCTGCCTGACTACGAGGTGCATGGGCAGGTATAATTCGAGTGGGCATTCGGTATTACCGAAACCGATCGGTTCGATTTTCGGTTCCTCGGTAAATTCGGTTCCCGTAAAATAGGTACCGATTGGTTCCTTCAAAAAAATCGGTACCGAGGGAATTCGGTTTCGGTACTTTTCGGTTCGGTTCGGTATTTACCGAAAAAGTACCGAAGTAATCAAAGAGACATGTAATTGCATGTTCAAAAGCTAATTTAAATATGATTTGTAGACAATTATGGTGTCAAATACATACATATAGAAGTTTAAGAGTAGAATACCATAAATACATAATATAATAGTCTACATTAGTACAATTAACAATATAACAACACTCACACTCAACACATTTCGGTAAATTCGGTACCAGTTCGGTACTTCGGTTTATCGAGGTACGTAACCGAAAGTACCTCGGTAAATTCGGTTCCTCGAGAAATCGGGAACCGAACAGGAACCGAATTTTTTTCGGTTTCGCTTTTTTCGGTTCGGTTTTCGGTTTTTCTCGGTTCGGGTTCGGTTTTTCGGTTTTTGTTGCCCAGGCTGAGGTATAATCCATTGTTGGCAGCTCAGATGCCTAGGACAAAGCACGAATCTATCAAGGCACGACAACGACGCTTCTGCAACAAGCATGGTTCTAGTTGCCTGTTTCCCAGCTGTAGAAATTGATCGGAGCCATGGATGTGTCATGGCTTCCTGTTGGTTCGTTGCCAGGGAAGGAATATGCAGGTTGTCATGAAGCGTGAGAGTTGGCGCTGAAAGAGCCTGGAGATGCATGCAGGACGTATGTGCAATAGTGGGACAATATAGGGCCTAAGACTATCCGCACTCGTCATCCTTTTAAATGCATCTCCTATCCGTTCGGTCATCAAGTCCTCTATATCACTTTCTTCCACACTCATCCATCTTCTATATCTCTACTCTATATTAACTATCTAATATTTTATTCAACCATCCGAACTACAATCTCCTCTCTTCTTTTTTTTTCTCTTCCTTTCCTTTATTCAGTCTCCTCCTATTCTTTTTATTTCTTATTTTTCCCTTTTCTTTTTTTTTCATTCTATTTTTTTTTTTTTTTTTTCTTCCCTTTCCCCCCTTTTCCCCCTTCGTTTTTCCTCTCAAACATTTTGTCGAACATGCTGGCGACGGATCAGCCTGGGCGTTCGGTCTTTACCCGAACGTTCGGGTCGGGTTTTTCGGGTCTTTTATTTCGGTCTTTGTTCGGTCTTCGGCTTCGGTCCTCGGGTTACCCGAGGAACTGACAGTTCGGTCTTCGGGTCCGGGTTCGGTCTTTTCGGGTAAAACCGATGTAGAGCAGGTGTACGTGGTCTTGCTCGCCGTCATCGTCCTCTCTCAGCTTTTGTAGCAGGCACCAGGCAGCCAAGCAGGCGGCGCGCATGTGCAATAGCTAGCTAGTACGTACTCCGTAGTAGCTAGCACGCCGGAGTATTTTATCGCCATCATCGATCGAGTGGGCAGCCTGCGGGCAGCAGACTAATCGAGCGCGTGCGGCATTCAGTTCCATCATCTATTGAGAGCGAGATCGATCGATCCATCGAGCAGGCAGCAGGCAGCAGGCAGCAGCTGTACGTACATCTCGATCTGCGCCTGCCGGCCATGCATGTGTTGCCTTTGATCGATCGATGATATATTCCCCGGCCAGCGCCGCCGGCGGCCTAGCTTATTCAATTCGATGATCGATCGAGCTGCTGCTGGGAGAGCTCTACCACGGCAGCGCGCTCGGCGCCGTGCTCATCGTCGTGGGGCTCTACGCCGTGCTCATCGTCGTGGAGCTGCCCCTGCCCATCGTCAATACCGATGATGACGACGCCGCCATCGATGTGGTTGTCGTGCAGCAGCAAGCTCAGACAACGTACGATCACGATTCCAAGCAGAAAGTTCGGTCTATTCGGTCTCTAGGGTAACCGAAAAAATAACCCGATTACCGGTGTAGAGTTCGGTCTATTCGGGTTCGGTCTGAACGTAGGACCGAGGACCGATGGTTCGGTCCATTCGGGTTCGGGCTCGGTCCATTCGGTTTCGGGTTCGGGTTTTTCGGTTTTTGCGCCCAGGCTGAGCGACGGAGGTGGTCAAAGGAGATGGCAAGCTCGATGAGCTCGAACTGGAGCGCAGGTGATGTCGAGGTCCTGGAGCTAGCAAAGCCGGAGCCGGACGAGCAGCTCAACATTCGTATGTTTATTAATAAAACATAAAAAGATCTACACATTTAGCATTGAAAGATTGGAAGATGAAGTTGCTAACTGTTGACGGTCACATTTAGCATTGAAAGATTAGAAGATGAAGTTGCTAACAGTAAAAGTGGCTATATAGTGTGGACTTTTAGTCCCAGTTGGTAGAGCTCACCGGGACTAAATGATCAGCCTCTAGTCCCGGTTGTAGACATGAACCGGGATTAAAAGATGTTAGTCCAGGTTGAAGTAACAACCGGGGACTGAAAGTCCTCTAGTCCCTGTTTAATCTACTAAACCGTGATTAAAGGTCTCTGAATAGGCTGTTGCACTATCCGTTAGGCAGAGTACATTAGTCCCGGTTTAAGATATCCACCAGAACTAAATCTTTCTCTAGTCGTGGGCCTAGAAATGGGTGGGACTAAAACTCCATACTGAAAGTCCGTTGTCTACTAGTGCATGTATCACTATATCTAGTGGTGTTATTAACTGAAAATAATGATACAATTGACATCGGCGATTTTTGTCTCTAATCGAAAGTGTTATGCTACTGTCGATTTGGGTTAAGCCAACAATGAGATGAGTCTTTTTGTCACCGCTGGATGATTAGGACTCCCCAATTATTGCCCGCATCCTAGGCTTATGACCTGACAGCATATAATCCCTTCACAGTACCCGGTGGTTCTGCAGTGGTCACTTGTTTTGATGTAGTGTACAAATACGAATCATTCTGCACTATTATTGATTTGTTCATCACTGTCAAAGCATCACTGCCGGAATCCAGTCCACCGGCAGTGATGAACCATTCAGCACGGAAAATCAGAAAATTCATGGACTCGAGCAACATTGGCGGTGAAGATTTACATCACTATCGGGTGGTATCGTTCCCGGCGGTGATCTTGATGGACACCGACCCTTTGCTGGGTTTAAAATAAAAACCGATAGCGATTTCTAGATGAAGGAACAATAAAACAAATGATTAAAAAAGAAGATTGACACGCAAACGAATAAAAGCGACTGGTTTAATATTAATAAATAATATTTTTACAAGTGCCTAAATAAAACACTAGATAACCGATAAAAATAAAAAGCGGCGGCGACCGCCGCCTTCTGGCCGCCTAGGCCGCGTTCCCGTCGCCGCCGCGAGGCGCCTCCCTCGGCACCTCCGGCTTCTCCGGCATCCCCTTAGTGAGCGTATCGGCAATGGCTTCGATCTTGAAGACATAGAAGTTGACCTTCTCCACCAAGGGCTCGGTCATTTTTGGCAGGCCGACTTCTTCGGGCCGGTCGTTGAGCTTGTCGGCGCATCATGGAGGTGCTCGACGGTGAACTGTATCTCTGCAATGGTGTGGATGCCGGCCATTGTACGTCGATGAAGCTTCTTGGGTGAACGGGTTTATGGAAAGAGAAGTTAATTACCGGTGGAGATCGTACCAAATCTGAGGGTACAGTGTACAATTATATAGTAACAAGCCATGGAATGGATGCGGTCGATTGTCATTTCCAAGGATGACGCCATGAAAATAGTCAAACAGATGATCGGCTCATCCAATGGTCGTCGGCCTGTCTCCCCCAGGCACTCAAAGGTCGACCGGGCCGCGGCGTTTGCTTAACGCGTTTTTCCAATCGCCACGCTTAGGCGGCAACCAAGGGCGACCGGCTGCACGCTTTGTAGCGTTTCCAATGCCCGCTTCCTCGGCTGCCACTATGTTTCCTAAGGCACCCAATCCCGAGCCCCGGGTTCGATCCCCACCGAGCCGTTTTGACCATTTTTTCAAGAACGATTGCTCGAGTTTAGGATTCCAAATCAAATTTACATGATATTTTTTAAAACTATCAGAGATATTTATTTGATATCATAGATATAAATGGTGCTCACGGGGCTAACGAAATCTAATGATACTTATTTGATAGCATAGATAGATAATTATCAAAATACACCATTGTTATTCTAAAACAAGGAATGCTTTATTTACCATTGCTACAAGAACCACATGTACCTTTAGAAGATGATTCCGACGATAGAGGGAGGGAGGGAGGGATACGAGAAACTGGAGACGAGAAACTTTTTGCTACCCGTGGTCGGTGCACGAACAAATGACACTCAACTTATCAGAACACGTCGACGACACTTTCGGGCTATTTAAAGAACCAAACTTGTACCGCCCAACGGATAGCTATCACTTTTTCTTTTTTTTTTTGACAACAGGAGTAGAAGTACAATAGCTATCACGTTCACTTCGCGATGTTCACCGAGACCGTGAGAGCAATATAGGTCACGGCGGTGCATGCATGGCACTCGCATGGAGAACCAAGGCGCGCCAGTAGTAGTATTCGTCGGCTCGCTCGAAAACCGATAGAGCCTCTGCTTCTGATGAGAAAAGGTTGTGGCACCAGCTGCAGCATCGACGGATTAAATCAATGTCAGTAAAAACACTGCAGGGTGTAGTTCTACAACCGACAGTTATCAGTAGATCACTACCATTGCACGCTATTCGGCAGTGGTATTTAATATCACTACCAGGTGAAAAATGAGACCCGACAGAGATTTCACATTAGTCAACTACCGCACAGTTTTCCCATCTGACTGGCTGACCACTGCACCAATGCTGAAACAGTTCTGCCACGCCCCTCCGTACATTGGTAGTCGCCTCAAACACATCATCTCGCCTATTTAAACGGCAAGAGGGACATTATGTTTTGCACCCGTTTCTCCTCTGTGTTCGATCTTACCTTCTTCGTTCGTCCTTTTAGTTACTACTCTCTCCACAAGGATTAGTTTTGAATTTTAGTGTCTTAGGTTTTGGATCTAGGAACTCTTTCTCTACTTATTTTCCTTGTTCTTTGTTGTCCATCTTCTTTGCTAGGAGTACTTTCCACATACATATGACCTCTCTTTAGGAGAAAGCCCTACACATATAGATATGTGTAGTCCACAAAAATGGTTTACACAAAAGGTGCTAGAAAGCCCTCTCATATGTGTTTGGGGTGCAAATGCGAGATACAAAACCCTGTGCACAAGGGCATTTGAATCAATGGAAAAACAATGACCATTGGACCGAAAATGAAGTCTAAGGTCCATTGTCCTCACCTACATTGAGCCAAAACGAGAAGGTGGTTGAAGTATCATCTTCATCATCTATATATCTCCAGATTCATCCTCTAACCTCCTTAGGAAGTTCTTCGACGCAGACTCACCGCATCTTCGATGAGAGAGACGCTTGAAGAGACTTCTACCGAGGCGGTTAAATTTTAATGTGTTTGTACACTTTGATTATAGCATTGACCTATCTCGTGAATAGGTCTTTGTTATCGCATATTTAGTTTTATGTAAGGTCTTTGTTATGGAAATATGTAATCAAATTTGTTATTTGTTGTATTTTTGTTTGTTATATGGATGTTGTTTGTCTTTTCGATATCTTTGAGTTCCCATTTTTTACCCTTCATCGAACATAATAAAAGATGAAATACAACAAGAATCCCTATTGAAATCGTCGAACTTATCCAAATCTAATGTGAATGAAATAAAATTATATATGTACATCCATATGACAAATAAAAATACAACAGATAATAAATTTGATTACATATTTCCATATAAGTTTTATTCACATACATATGGCCTCAATGTCGTAAAAACATTCATAACAATATGTTGTATAGAACATCACCGTGATATGGAATCCAATTTAGGGGCGGTTCCCGAACCATCTATATGCAAAGAACCTTTGCAAAAATGCATGCATGCAAAATTGAGTGAAGTGACGAGAGGCGTGAATTCACTACGGCTACATAACAAATAGTGTACTTCACTGTCGTGTATCTTAGCACCGGTAGTGTTATTCCCGCCCTCAAGAACTGTTATAAATCAAGGTGCCCGGCCACATAAACACACATACCCACGCACGCATCCACGAGCTCCTAACTTGCTGCTTTTACACTCACTCCGCAGAATTCATTCGGCTCTCTCTCTCTCTCTCTCTCTCTCTCTCTCTCTTTCTAGGAGATTTGGTCATGGCTCCTAGATATTTCATTAGTATTGATATTTTTTTTCTTGACAAGAATTCCTATATATATGCATATAATCAATGTATATCTTATATATATTCATTTGCTTTTTATTGCTCAACCTGGGTGGTATGAACGGTCCTCCGCCTTTGCCGCTACCACAACATCCAGGTTTCCATCTTTGGTGATGAGTCATTCGTCCATGGTGTGGACACAAGGCCATTCCCTTATCCAGTCATCGTATGAAATTTTTTTCTAATATTTTTATTTCTTATTTTACTATAACAAATACATGGATAATTAGTTTAACTCAATGTCATTTTGTTGCATTTACATGTGTCATAGATTTTATCCCCGTACAATGGCTACAAACAACACTTAGCCGGTTCTTTATCTCCGGTTTTGTGGAGAGCACGACATCTAGAACATCACATGGTCATACTATACAGTGTGTGAACTATAAGTTTTTCAATCCCTTCGAGGTGTCCAGGAAACATCAAGCACCTAATCCACAAGATGGGAAGCGAGAGAATATTCGTGCTAAACGCCTCGATACAATGTCGTTTCTTTGTGCTTAGATGCACTTAGACGTGTTTGCTACATTGTGCCCGACAAGACTGCGCTTAGTCTTCCAACAATATCCCCCATTGCAATATAGCGAATTTGTTGGAGTTACAACTAGGATGATGTGGTAATAAATTAAATTAATCATTTTGACACGCATATTGGATAGATTCACATCATCTTCATTCATTTTGATTTTCTCCCACTTGCGATTATGCTCCATGATCTTACTTATGCCGCATGTGGCTTGGCGGCGGTTCTTGACCAAGCTACATACCAACTCTCGGCACGCTTTTAGGAATTCTCAGGCACACCTCAACCAACAAACTACGGAAGGACAACAATATTGCATAAGGTTTACTAACATAGACAAGTGATCGCTCAAGAGGTTACATCTACGGTCCAAGATTTTTACGCCCTTACGAGGGACGAGAGAGTGCAATCATAAGGGCATTGACCTTCATCAAATCAAGCGGATACTTAATCGGTGACATCAATTATACGATATTTCTACAAACCTACATTCATGTGCATGGACCGTAAGGTGGACCGAATAACGATCCCCGATGACGATGAAGATGATTACCGTGGTTTACTAGTTTAATTATTTGTAAGATTGTAGTGTTAATTGGTTCCTAATTAATTTGTAAGGTTCTTGTGCTCCAAGTGGTTCATATGTACTCCAATGTCGTAGTTGTCTCAAACTTTTCTTAGTCTTACACATGCAAAGGGTGAAGCAACTAGGAAGTTTGAGTTTTTTTGAGTTGGTTTGGTACATTTACGTGTTTCATTGAATTTTTGCACGCCGCCCGAATAATTATAGGTTGAACAGAGCGCACCTTACCGAAAAGAGCCGAATGCTTTGCTAAACTTTTCCATAGGGTCTCATGTGCCCTAGGAGGCAAATCCTTTGTGGAGGTCAATATAAAATTCTTGTGTTTCCATGGCGCAATTAGCCATCTTTTGCCCCGTTTAACACAAAGAAAAACATAGTAATAGAAATATTTATTAGAAAAACCTAAGATCTTGTGTGGGTCATAATTTGGGTGTACATGATTGCAAAAAAATTCAAAACATTTTGACCTAGTATGATTACACATCCTTCACAGAGGTACATAATCAAGCATGACGTGACAACATTGATTTACCGACAAATTGAATAGGCATGGGGTGAAATTTTTTCGAGCTATTTCAACATCCCGCCATTTGTTCCCCACCGCGCTTAAAAAAACAAGACTTACCGATATTTATATATGTGAGTGGCGGGGTGAAATTTTGGCAAGTCATTTGAACCCCGCGCCATTCGTTCCCGCCGAAAGAGCACCGGCCGCCGACGGAGCACCGCCAAATCCCACGCCGCCGCCCGTGCCGTCCCCCTACGCCGCCCGAGCCCTCGGTTCGTGCATCTCTCGGTCCTTCCGCGCTGTAGAATCGAGGCTTGGCGCGTTCTCCCACACCGCGCTCCACCACTCCGACGCGTCCCCAACACCGCGCGGCGGCGTCCTCCGCCCCTAACCGGTGAGAACTAATTATCCGTTTAGGTGTTCAAGTTTGTATTTATGATAATGAGAACTAATTCGCCACTGTCCTAGCCTCGCCTTGCCCGCTTGGACTTCCTCCACGCCGACGGAGAACCACCGACACACCTCACCACCGTCCGCAACTTCACACCATCCTCCTCTTTGGCGCCCATACCTACCACGACCTCGTCCTCCTCGAATCCACCGGAGCACCACCACGTCCGCGTCCTCGTCTTCCCTTCGACGCCTTCATCTCTCGCACCGAGACAAGATAGGAGCGTGTGGACCGCCTGAGAAGCTTTCGGTGAGTGCGTCGGTCGCGCCCTTGAGGCATTCGTTGAAATGCCCGTGTCGATAACTTCCTTATTATTTTTCTTTTTATATTTCGATTTTGCTTTCAAACGGTTTCGGATCCTAAGTAACTAAAGAGCTTTAAACATTATGGTCATTTACAAAGATGATTGAAGGCATACTAGTGCTCGAATTGTGATTGAAATAAGATAGATAATGAAATTCATGAGTTAATATTGTTCAAAATCCGTTTTAATGTTTAAATATGAGTCTTTACTTATTGTACAACATTTTCGAATGATAGAGCATTATCATCCTAATTTGGTTACATGTATAGGCAACCATGACGTGGTACGTAGTGTTTGTTGGTCGCGTGCCAGGGATCTATCTAACATGAGAAGATTGCTATGCTCAAGTCAAAGACTACCCTCATAATTGTTACAGAAAATACAACACTGAAGGTGAAGATTTCATCGTGTACTCTTATGCAAACTAGCCGACCCTGGAGATTGAAGAGAAGCCACCCCACATAGATATGACGATTGCGAGAATTTCTCCTTGGTCTTAGAAAGATGTCATGCTTTTATGTCTATGGTCATTGTTCTTCTTATTTTAGAAGTTGATGTAGGGTTAGTTTCAGTAGAACATTAGGTCGAGTTTGTTGTATGTCACCATTAGATCCTATAATGATTTGATGATATTAATGTAGGATGCGTTTAGTGTTGGTATTTATTAAGTGCAAAAGAATATAAAGGGTTTCAAGCGCACAGAGAATATATATACCATTGTAGCTTTTACCCGGGAGTATTCCAGAGTATCGTTATTTATATTTTCCACAGGGAAGCAAGGGTAAAGACTATGATAAATCAAAATCATGTATCTACTAACTTAATATACCAACTAAACTAAAGTGAGGGGTAAATAATGTATATGATATAAATGATAATTAATAGCACTTAACCAGGAGAATATTATAATATAGAATAGATAGCTAAGTCGAGAGGACAACGGGAGAGATCTAGGTTCCTGAATACTTCTCTAGTACTTTGGTTCTTGAGTAACTAAGGCATGAAAAGGTATAGCGATCATAAAAGAACACTTCGGGACATCAGAACACTAGCCGCGGAAAGGGATGAGAAGGGGGCTAGGAAGCTCCGACTACGGTCCTACACTACCAATCCGAACGTGGTGGAATACGTCGGCCGTTAGGGCTGTCACCACCTAGGGCTACCACAACTATCCGTGGGACTGGGTGCAATCTAAGGTAACCTCTAGTCTAGACACCATGTCCACACTATTAATTACTACTCTAATCATCATGAATAACCAGAGCACTCAATACGAGCGAAGATCCCATGCAATTATATAACAACTATATTCTAATCAATAACATGAAAGGCATAAAAGTACTAGAAAAGATAGATCTAATTATGGCATAAAGTCTAATAGAGTTGAGATACAAAGATATACCGTAAGCGAAGACTTCTCCGTAACCGGAGCGCAATTCCGCTCTCCCTAACTCTCTACTAGATCTATTCTATTACATTGTAGTCGTCTAATCTAATTCTCCAGCGCCGTGCCTCCATCGATGAGATATGAAATTGATGTATGAGATGATGACCATTGAGGGGGGCCGGGGGCTGCTTATATAGTCGGGAGGAGGTGCCGGGTGTTGGACTTAGATACATCTCGTACTCCACCGCCGCCCTCGGATCAAACCGACATTAAACGAGCGGATTAGATTGCGTCTTAGAGGCGGTTGGCGAAGCTTCCGGAATCGGGGCGACATGGCGGAGGGAGGCCGACCGCCTAATATTTGCCGCCGGGTGCAGTGGGGCCCACTGCCCCCGGGTCCTTGGGCGTCGTGGCTTCCGGAGTCTTCTAGATGATGTTTTCTTGGGTGCTAAGTCTTGATCACGTCGGGATTAATCCAGGAGCCTTCTAGACTCTTTCTCGGAGTTGGATTGCTTTTACGTCGCGTGAAGTCGCATGCGGCTCGCGAATTCGGTGTTTTCCTCGTTTAGTCCCCGCAATTCACAACTTTACCAAAAACTGGTGGAAATATATTAGTGACACCCTATTCTAGGTTGTTATTATGATTTATACCCCTTTCTCATGTTTATTTGATTAATAAATTTATATGATAACAAGTGTCAACAAACTCCCTCAAGCTTACCCTTTGCTAGTCCCTAGCAAAGCTATATGCTATAGTAGGATCGGGAGTTGCTACTACGCTTTCATACCTCAGAAGTACTATGTTTTCAAAAATAAATTCTCCTCTCAACAAGATTGCTCTCTCTTACCTTTACCATGGGGCGTAGCCTTTTTATAAACCTTAAGCAATTAAAAAGACAAAACAATCAAGTCAAGTACCATGTCTCAAGTTCTTTGATCAACTATCATCCCGGGTTTTTGCAATATTTTTCAAAAGAAATTCAGAGATCCTATGTATGACCCCCTTAAGTAGATGGTATTTAGTGGAGTTACGTGTGGTGGAACATACATAGTGGGATGATAGTGGCGAATGGATGAGGATGAAAGGTAGTAATTAGCCTTTAGCCTTTTTCTAGTATATATATATATATATATATATATTTTTTTTTTTTTCAAGCATCTTGACTATATCTCTCTTTCTAAAAATTGCTAAGACTGGCTGTCCATTCTTGGAGA
The DNA here is from genome assembly GCA_015847255.1 of Hyparrhenia diplandra. Classification (NCBI taxonomy): domain Eukaryota; kingdom Viridiplantae; phylum Streptophyta; class Magnoliopsida; order Poales; family Poaceae; genus Hyparrhenia; species Hyparrhenia diplandra. Next base: position 398,027 of record JADLZK010008575.1, read on the forward strand.
GGTGGGCTTTGCCCCGGACTTTGTCCATTTTTTCTCTCTCCTTAGAGATGTGGGCCCTACTCACCCTCGGACACGTGTCCATTATTCATCTCTAATTATTATTATTAGGGAGGTAGGCCCTTCTCGCCTAGTATGACACTTGTCCTTTACTCTCCCTCTCTCGTCTCACTTTTCTCTCTAAATATTTATTTTTTTTCTTTTCTTTTTCTTTTTTTTTTTTTTTTCGAATGTAGCCCGTAATCTAATTGGCATAAAACGTTGAGAGAGACATATCCAAAATTGCTAGAATTTATTTATAATATGGCTTGTGGCTTGATGGAATATGGGAATGCGTACTTAGGGTTAGAAAAGCGTATTTGGTGGAGTGGGATGATTTTGATGTGTATGACAAACTCTTAAGGGTCATAAATACGGGGAACTCATCATGTAGTATTTTATAATTTTCAAATGATAAAACCGGGGAATCAAGTATCTCTAGGAATATGATAAACAACAGCTCAACTTTTCATGAATCATTATCCTTTAATGCCTAGACTCAGATTGAGCATGTGCTTCCCACAGTGTAGGATTTTAGAGAAAATTAAGCATTTAAAGCTTCAGGAGAATCTAAGTCCGAATTGTAAGTACTTTAAAAAGAGGATTTTATGGCGGAGCAACTATTCATCATTTCCATACATAGGGATCATCTTCAGCGTTAATTTTATTCTAGCAAGCATAAGCACACTATCTATTTATTTATTTATAGCAAACATAAAGATCAAACTATATATATAACTTAAACTTTTTATTTAGTTTTCTATAGTTATGCATCTTTTTATATCTTTTAACAAAACAAACATACCAAACTAGTAGTAAATAAAGTAAAGGATAAGAGTACTTACCGGATAATGGGGTTGCACTCCCCCAATTTGGATCTTGACAGTCTTTTAGAGATGTAGACGTGAGGTAGACTGTGGTGGTGTGATAGGTTTATGCTAAATTGTGCACACCGATGATTCTTTCCTGCGAGATATTAGTGGACGTATACCCGAAGGATTGCAACTATTTGAAGAACATGTTGTTGTCCAAAGGTTGATATAAACTCATCTATGCTAACAAAAAAGATGGTTCTTTGATTACTTTAGCACATATATTGTTTATCATTTTTTTAATAAATTATGTTCTTAGCTGCACTCTAGCATGGATCGAGGCAAATGTAACTTTTAGCAAAAGACAAAATAAATGATGTGATACTTACAGATCTTTCTTCTATGAGGAACGATCCGGGTCTTCCTTCAAGCAGCAGAGTTGTTGGAGTTCATCATACGCCTTGCCTCACCTCTATTGTGAGTTCATCTCTTGGCTTACCCGCATTGAATATGATAGTTTTACGCAAGGGTTAGTCAAAATAATTGCTATCTACTAGACCATACTCTTGGTTCAAAAATCAACCTAGACACCACGTCTAATTTGATTTAGAAAAGCAATTTAACTAGCATTAAAAAAGCCTTTGAAAGCACGATCAACACTCCTAAACTAGGCACCATGCTTCTTTTAAGAGATGTATGAAAAATACTTCAAACTAGAACATACTATAGCGGACAACGGTGGCATGAAAGCATCATAGAGATTTACTTAAATAGAGCATGATCATGGTGAGGATAATATTTATTATTATTATTTTTATTTTATATGCAACGACATGATTGGGTGATTGCAAGGAGTTAAACATGCAATGGATTTACTATGAGAAAACATAAACTAGATGGAGTAGAATGCATGAATTATTTAAGGGAAACATGCAATGGAATGTAACAATTGAAAAGATAACTACTCATAAATTAAAGTTCATGAGCAAGACTTTCTCACCTTTGATCATACTTACCTTCGCTCACAAGATGGAGTTTATGAGTTGTGCAGCCTCTACGTTCGTCACTTGAGATGTGATTTGAATTCTTGTGACGGTGACCTTTTCTTCAATCTACACTTAGTTAGAATAATATATATATATAAATGTACCTAAGAGATGGCAGGGCTCCAGTGTTGATGGATCTTGATGTTCAAACACCCTGGTTTCTCCTTGTGGAAGCTTGCCGAAAGGTCGCGACGGCATCAAATGTCCTGTCTATTCCACACTCAACAGAGCAAGGGTAATCCTACTAAAGCTAGTTAATACACTAAATTAGCAGATATCAAGATCATTATCAAAATCTTTACGCCAATTGCTTCCCGAAAACGGCGCCAAAAAAGTTTGTTGGTATTTATTAAGTGCAAAAAGAATATAAAGGGTTCAAAGCGTTTACGTAAATATATATACTATTGTAGCTTTTACCGGGAGTATTCCAGTATCGTTATTTATATTTTCCACAGGGAAGCAAGGGTAAAGACTATGATAAATCAAAATCATGTATCTACTAACTTAATATACCAACTAAACTAAAGTGAGGGGGTAAATAATGTATATGATATAAATGATAATTAATAGCACTTAACCAGGAGAATATTATAATATAGAATAGATAGCTAAGTCGAGAGGACAACGGGAGAGATCTAGGTTCCGCTCTCCCTAACTCTACTAGATCTATTCTATTACATTGTAGCCGTCTAATCTAATTCTCCAGCGTCGTGCCTCCATCCGATGAGATATGAAATTGATGTATGAGATGATGACCATTGAGGGGGCCTCGGGGGCTGCTTTATATAGTCGGGAGGAGGTGCCGTGTGTTGGACTTAGATACATCTCGCACTCCACCCGCCGCCCTCGGATCAAACCGACATTAAACGAGCGGATTAGATTGCGTCTTAGAGGCGGTTGGCGAAGCTTCGGAATCAGGGCTGACGTGGCGGAGGGGGAGGCCGACCGCCTAATATTTGGGCCGGCCGGCCCAGAGTGGCCCCCACTCGGTCCCCGGCGGCGCCGGGGCTCCCCGGAGTCTTCTAGATGATGTTTTCTTGGGTGCTAAGTCTTGATCACGTCGGGATTAATCCGGAGCCTTCTAGACTCTTTCTCGGAGTTGATTGCATTACGTCGCGTAGTCGCACGGCTCGCGAATTCTCGGGTGTTTTCCTGTTTAGTCCCCGCAATTCACAACTTTACCAAAAACCGGTGGAAATATGTTAGTGACACCCTATTCTAGGTTGTTATTATGATTTATACCCCTTTCTCATGTTTATTTGATTAATAAATTTATATGATAACAAGTGTCAACATTTAGGTATTTAAAAGAAACAATTACATTTAATAAATTTAAAATTAAAAAATATTAAATAAAAAATGCCGATTAGCATGGGCCCGACAAGTGCATGACGAACAAATCGGCAAAAGTTGTTACTACAATAAACACTATCGGGTTTGAATTATAAATCATCATAGATGATGAGAACAACACCGCCGGCCGCATTAACCAACCGACGGTGTGAACTACAATAACACTATGGGATTAAAAATCAACCGACGGTCTTCATGGAAAGATTACTATCGGGTCCACAATAAACCGACATTGTTGTCTCTTCGCTACACCATCGGGCACCATATAACCCGATAGTGTTACTTCCCTCACTACCGCCGGTTGTTTGTAGTCCGACAAGGTGTTCTCAACATAAACGCCGCCGCTTGACTTAGGAACCGGTAGTGCTTGGTTCGTAAATGCCGCCGGGCCGAAGAAGCACCCACACAGTGTTTGATCACATTGCGCCTACCGGGTTTGACAAAGAAACCGGCGATCTCTCCTCAAATCACCGCCGGTGTTTCAACGTGGCAGTGTTTGAACCCCACATCACTATCGCTTTGGTTGTCGGTTCATTTTCCGGCCGCTGAAGGGGGTTTGAGTCCGCCGATGATGTACAAATCTGTAGCAGCTGCTTTAGCGGTGTAAAATAGATCTCCGAACAATTCTTTTTCCTTAAGATTGCTTCCACGCTATGGTCGCGCGCTCTAGCACATAATAAGAGAAGAACATCGATAGTCTCTTCTCGTAAAAAACAAGAGAGCGAAGAACATCTTTGATTTTTTTTGATCGAACCGTCGGGAGCCCCGACCTTTTTTTTAATTAAATGAAAGAATAGGTACACAGGAAACAATTACAAGGCAGCTAGGCCAAAAAAAGAAAAGGAAATACAGAATTAAACAAAATTTACTCTCCAGGAATCTAGTTTAACAGCTTTTGCTCCTTTGGCCTTGATGCAAACCAAGCCAAATTCTTCAATGAACATTCTCCTCCATTCTTCAACCTCATTACGCCATTATCAAAGATCACTTTGTTTCTGGTTTTCCAGATCGACCAGCAGGCACAGATCACTAACTCTCTGAAGATCACATTCTGAAAATCTTCCTTTGCTTTGAAGAACATCTTTGATTTTTTTTATTAGGAAGAGTTCATTCTCCGTGCGAGCCATGCAGCTAGATAGCTAGCTAGCCGACGTCCTTTAGTTGACTAGATTCATGTAGCTTCGACCATTTGGTGCATCAGGGCGACCTCACTAGCTAGATAGCGTAAGGATCCCTTCAGCCTGCAATTAGAGACCCAAATAATAATTATTCAAACATTAGCACGTACGTACTATGTACGTAATCATGTTTGGTCAGACGGCGATCGCTGGCCCGCACAAGAAATCATACATCGAACTCCTCCCTCCGGTTATATATAGCTCATTTATTTTGTTCTATAATTTAAGTCAAAATTTTCTAATTTTATCCAAGTTAAATAAAAATGCATGGCAATTACAATATCAAATCAGTTTATTGAAGTCTCCATTAAATTTGTCTTGATGGAACATTTTGTTGACCTTGTAGATATTAATATTTTTTTGAAAAAAACATGGCTGAGGTAAGGAACTTTGATTTAGAACAAAATAAAAAGTGGACTATATATAATTTAAATAAGAGAGAATACATAGAAGGGTATATAACAACAAGCAGGATATGGAAATGCCACACACTTTTCAAACAACTACTGTATAGCTAATGGTTCACTTGATCGAAAGCAGTAGATTTACCATACGTCTATACGGACCAGTCAAATTTCGTGGAAAACACACTTTTTAAACAACTACTGTATAGCTAATGGTTCACTTGATCGAAAGCAGTAGATTTACCATGCGTCTATACGGACTAGTCAAATTTCGTGGTCTATGAATTATGATGCGCTTGATCACTCAATATAGCGCAAGTCGTTGCAATTTGCGATTCAATGCAAAACGCCGCAGCTCTTTGGTGCGTGAACACAACAAGGCGCGCGGATCTCGATCTTGGTGTATACATGCATGCGTGAAAGTTTTCATGCGTGTCTTCGATTCCTGGCTTGCTATAACCGTGTCTTTACGTTGCTTGCTTCCCGATGCATGACCTTGAGCGCTGTGCAGCATTTCAAATAATAACCCTTTGTGGTTTTCAGTCCATTTGCTCCCTAACGTGGTTTTCAGTCCATTTGCTCCCTAATGTGCAGTATGAAAAGTCAAAACGACTTATATTTTAGAACGGATTTGTAGCTACGAAATTTCGAAATTAAGGCACACCTTTCGTTTATATTTTACGTAGCAAATATGACTGGTAGTGCATTCTTCGTTTTGAAAGTAAGCATTACTACATATAATTATTATTTACTCTCTGTCGCGGGCACATGTTTAATTTGTCTACTATTGAATCTGGAAGCAGGCATATATATACTCCTTCCTGTAGTTAAGTTTCAAGATCAGATGCTACGCAATCAGTAATTTCAAATTTACCTATACCTAGGTTATTTGAGCCTTAGATCCCTAATTGGGACTAGTGAAGTAATATATATCGGCTGTACTATAGTTAGTATATGTCAAACAGTAAATAAAAGATTGTTTAATCTGGAGTATCATGGAATAATTTATAGATTTGCAGGGAATAGAAGAGGAATAGAGACGTTGGGATTTGGAAAGAAGGAACAGTAGGTTTAATTCCCTTGTTCCCCTTGATTCCCTAGCTATATAGTACAACACTACATTCCAGGTTAACTAAGTCACCGAAAATTTGCATATGCACCATTGCTATATCCTATATAACACATTGGGTGCAAATCTGTATAGACCATTTGTAGTGTTCATGAGCAAATACCGATATTGATAGATGTCATGCATACAACAAATTTACGCACACATTACTCCAGGGGCGAAGCTAGAACAAATTTAAGGGGGTGCCTCGCTCTTGTAGATATGAAAGTTTAATCTAAAACCATGGTGAAAATCTGTTTTTAACATTGGTTTTTCAAATTCTTGTGGGTGCCTGGGCACCCACAACATTCTACGTAGCTCCGCCCCTGCATTACTCAGTAACTAAGCCAAAGAGGCCTAATAAATCATCCTCCCTAGCCATCCCGGCGTTGCCATGACCATAAGCTCAGTCGACGTTGAGTGCTCGTAGAACCTGACGAAGCTCACATCCAACGACAGCGATGGGATGCTCCACCACGTTCACGATGGTCGTGCTGGAGGTGGTGTCGACCGCTTTGCTGGCATGACAGATTGGTCGATCCTAGACAAGCTCCTCGCCTCGCACCAAAATGTCGACTAGCTCTTCCACGACAAGGTCACCGCGGCCTCTACCTCCCCAATGGCAGCATACCATCAGCAATTCATGGAACTCGGTGGCTCGTCATCGTTGTCCTTGTAGAGGCTTCCAGTTCAATACCTCGTTGGCGAGAGCACCGATCTCCTCAGGTTCCCCAAGTAGTTTGATCGACCTCAAGTTTAAGCTACCTTGTTGAGAAGTGACTGGAGATCAGGTTTTTGGTTGACTACTAGACTACTTAATTCGGTCTATTTCGTATGGAGTTCAGTGCTGCTAAATTTATATGTGGTGCAACCGTTTAGGGCATGCAGGCATGGAAGCCATGGATTTTTTTGAAATTTTGCCCTTTTTAAAAAGAAATTTCAAATCTATCCCCGGTTTGAAACAAATTGCACCGCATATCCTTTAGGTCGCGCCAACTCGTGGCGTGGCGTTTTTTTTTTACATGTCGCGCCACCGCATGTGGCGCGACCGGTGCATCCATGTTGGCGGGCTGGGTTGACCGGGTGCTGGCGTGGCTGAAGATAGCCCCGCCGCGTCGCGCCACTGCATGCGGCGCGACGGGCATGCGGTCTTGCTTTTAATAGACCATGCATGCATTGCGCGGGGGCATGCAGGATGCTGTTCACCACTGAAAAAGTCATGGGAGGCTTTGTTTAAATTGCTAAAATTTCTAACCTTTTTTCTGTAGCATATCAGAAGACGTTTCGTTTATTTGTGGTAAATATAATCCTATCATGATGTAACTAGGCTCAAAAGAATCGCCTCATGAATGTACATCTAAACAGTATAATTAGTTATTTTTACCTACATTTCATATATCAAACATATGTCTTTTGAGTATAATTAGTTATTTTTTTACCTACATTTCATATATCAAACATATGTCTTTTGATGTATTTAATGTAATGTGATGGAGAGAGTGGAAAAAAAGTTAGAAATTTTAGCAATCTAACACACTAAACACAGGAACGTGTGCCAGTGCTTTTCAGAAGGAACAGCCATGGTGTCCCATCCACCGCAATGCATGCAACTGCCACATGCATGGTCAGGATGTGTGAGAGAGAGGCTTGTGCCTGGGGCCACGCTTGCATGCAAGAGAGCATCGTGAGAGAGAGAGGACTGCAAGGTGCTGAGAGAGGGGGAGTGCTGGGACCGCTGGGGATCACTACCAGACTTTCTCCACTGTTACTCTCTCCGTCTCATCGAAGTTTGTCACCCCGGATTTGCACCATCTTATTCGATACTTCGCCTTATTCAAATTTTTTTCGCACAGATATAATTTATTTTATTATGACTTATTTTATCAATGAAGATACTTGAATATTGATTAATTTATTTTATGATTTACATAAATATTTTGAATAAGACGGACGATCAAACATGAAGTTTAAAAAGTCAAAAACTAATTTAACTCAATGGGACAGAGGGAGTAGGGGCTAGCGGTTCTCCACTGCAGCACTCCGTAGGGGCTAGCGGGATAATCACTATATCCCAGAATAAATATAGTTCTCGCTTTCCGAGAAAAAACTATCGGCAATTATATATTAAAAATAAAATTAATATTTATATTACATAATTAGTATCGTTGAAAACATATTTTGATCTAATTTTTAACAAATTTATTTAAAGATTTAAATCTTGTATGTATTTTTATAAATCGAGTCAAATTTGTGGCACGAACACCTAAAACTGCATCAAATTTTGGATGGAGGGAGTATAGGGAACGATGGCTACAACATGCATTCACGGGCCTGTCGCGCCGCATGCAGTGGCGGCGACGCGGTGGGCCCCATGCTCAGCCACGCCAAACAGGCCGTCAACCCAGCCCGCTAACGTGAATGCACCGGTCGCGCCACATGCGGTGGCGCCGACATGTAAAAATCACGCCAACCGGAGTTGGCGCGACCAAAAAGGGATATGCAAAGTGCAATTTGTTTCAAACCAGGGATAGATTTGAAATTTCTTTTTAAAAAAGGGTAAAATTTCAAAAAATCCACTCGTGGTTTCTTGGTTGACCAAGACAAACTTTTCGATGTTTCCATTTTGACTTAGGGTTGTTGTTTAGGTGCTTTGGGAGAAAATATGTGAAGAGATGGCCCAGTCAATCAAGAACTTCTATTTGTTATTTCAAACATATTGCTTCTGTTTCAAACTTAAATCCCACTGATTGGTATTTTGATTGTTGAGCTAATTATAATATAGGGCCGCAGCAGCATATATATCTATTCATATGCCTTCATGCTCACTACTTAAATCACAAAACATTTTTTTTTCCTAATTTTCTTCTCATGTGTGATCGATTTGATGTCTATATATCCTCCATCATTCATTTGGGTCTACCATCAAACGGTTTAATTAGAATTTCCTTACAAAGTGAGAAACAATAACATATATAGGAGCTTCTGGTGGTGCTTAATTATTTTTCTATATTAGTTCTACCTTATGTCAGTCTTGAATAGTCTAGGATGAGCTATTGAGCAACAAGAAACCAAGGCCAGCGACTATATTGAGTTTTGATCTCATTGTGCTTTGAGGTGTGCGAGATGTTGATAGGCTGCTTGTGAAAAGAGCGCAACCCGGTGTGCGTAGTATGCTCACATTTGTTAAGTACATGCTAGTTTCCACTCAATTTAGGTGGTTTTTGAGTTGTCCTAAGTTATCCCATACTATAGTTGAGTACGTTTAATATTTGTCACACCCCGTGTCGTTAACCTCACGTATTTGCGCCAGGATCACACACAAATACGGTCATTAGTGCTAGATAATGGTATGCAGATATAATAGAAACCGAGCTTTAATAATATAGGATTAGAAAGTCTTACATTGGCGAATATTTTATCAGAGTTAGCCAACCGAAAGCGGTAGATTAACTATGACTGTTGCCTCATACTCCACTGACCAACTTGAGCACGGATAGAAACCCTTGGCAACTATGTCTTCCTCCTGAGCAAACGTCTTGCTTAACTCCTACTAACGCCGATCGTCTACCTTGACAATGATCTTACCTTCGGATGTGCCGATATCTGTAAAAACAGAGGGGTGAGTACAAACGTACTTAGCAAGTCCAAACCAGGGGTGGTTCGGTAAATTAAGGGTTTGGGCCCTAGCAGAGTCTCTAAAACTACTCTCACTAGTTCTCGAGGTTATCTCATATCATCACCTTCACATTATCACAACTGGTTAGTTAAAGCTAATCATAGATGTTCGGGCCTAGCATTCGCCCATTCCAAGGACGTGGCTATTCGAATAGATTTATATAACTCTGTAAAGGTTGTACAATTTCCCCACACGATAGGCACAGTCTTCCCCATCCGGTTTGGCCTAACGAGATCCGTACCCGCTTGGGTGCTACCCTAGGTGTGTTGGTATAATTCTACCAAGATTTCTCGGGGTTGGAAGTTGGGGCCACTTTCCCCTTTCATAAAATATTGGGGCCACTTTCCCCATTCATCAATTCATAAAATATTGGGGCCACTTTCCCCATAATCAATAGCTCAATTGTTTAACGTGGAGGATAAATCAACCACGCCAACCAGACCATGGGGCCACTTTCCCCATGTCTGCTCCCGATAGATCTTTTGCCTGCGCCGGCCACCTAGGATCGAAATTATACCGCAACCTAACGGGGTGCGAATCAAGCCGCCCCATCCCGGTGTGTGGCTGTACGTAGTATCACACTAGGTAGAAGGTCTATGAACCGGTCCATAGGGAGGCGAGTATCTCTCCGCAGGAATCCCACACAGCGATTCCCGTAGTAATCCATCTCACTATGAATTACTATCGCCCACCTCTTTTGTTGGTTAGGGTTCATTAGGCAATCTCATGTTATTCTTGATTATAACGTATGAGCGTAGATAACATGGATGAGTACGTCATCCGGCTTAGCTCCATAGCTACGTTATCAGGCTCATACCACACTACACTAGTCAGGTTATCACAGGTGAGCATCATGTCTATTATCGTATGCTTTTCATTTCTCGTCAATAAACTGGGCACTCAGCCCCTCTAGCACATAGCATTGCGGAAGATCACACAACATCCGCTTATCAACAACTCATAACGCATACGATACTAGCCCATGACCTCGAGATCTTATATCATCATCATTATCATTACTTAATTAAGGTCATGATTAGGGGGGGTAAGGACTTGCCTGGGATGTTCTTACTGATTGGCACAACGTCTAATGTCTCTAGCGTACTCCGGGATAAACCTCTAATCCGAACGTCGAAACTACCTCGCGTCGGGTGATAAAACCTAGCTTGAACTATAGCACAGAAAAACAAGCATAGAACATTATGGTGGTAATAGGTTAGTTGCATAGATCTAGATTTTAGATAAATTATGGAAGTCGTTTCACACCTTAAACGGAATTAAAATGCATGAGTTATGGAATTTATAATATTAATCCCTAATTTATTTATTAGGGGTAATATTATAATATAATTTTATCATGTAATAAACTTGGAAATAATTACATGATAAAATTTCTCAAAATCGAATAAAGAATTTACAAATTTTTTCGAATTTTCTAGACATGGGAAATACGAGTTTTAACACCTTGGGTAGACCTATCGGGTGTACCTAGCAATTTCAGCGTGTGTACCCAAATCGTTTCTCCATGTGCGCTGGCGTGGCACGTGGGTCCCGAGGGACGCCCTTTGTGGCAGCCACGTTGGCACCACGTGGGTCATGGGCCCACAGTCCATGTGGACGGGAGGGGAGTAACGGCGTCGGCCCTTCCGTTTTGCCCGGCCCGCATAGCGTAGAGAGGGGGAGGGACGGAACGGTGGCGGTGTTGGCGGCAACCACGATAGGCGGGTGAGTGTTTCCCGTCGACCAAGGCTGCTCTGGCCGGTGGCCTCGCCCGGACCTCGCCGGAGTTACGGGACGGGGCTTTGCTTGCCGTGGGGTACCCTTTGGATTGCCTCGTTTCTCCGGTGTGTTGGCCCAACCGCGGTGATGATGGAGCCCTAGGCCACGACGGCTGGCGGCGGCGGGCGACGACGGTATCGCGGTCGTGCTACTACTACCGGGCGAAAGGGAAAAAGGCGTGTCTCACGCCGCGCGAGTCTACGGTGACACGCCACGCCCCTAGTACTACCTATCTGGAAGCATACGACGGGTGCCTTCGGCCATGGCGGCTCGGCGGTGATGGCACACGTCGTTGGAGCACTACAGAGGGGTAGGAGGGAAAGGGAAGATGGAAAACGCAAGGGAACGCTGGGTGGGGAAACTCACCGACTCGCCGTTGTCATTCTAGAGCAGCTCTATCGCCGGGAACGCCTTGCCCTAAACGAAGCTCCGCCGGGCGGCCTTGAAATCCCAATTTGGGGGCAATCGAGATGGAGAGAGGAGGAGGTGGAGAGAGGAGGAGCCGATGGGAGGACCGCGTGTTCCCGATCGTGGCGAAGCTTCGGTGTGGAGGCGCGAGCTCGATTGAGGCCACGGTGGTGGCTATTTATAGCCTCGCCCGGGGAGGTTTGCCATGGAGATATTTTTCTCCGTGGCCGATCTTTCAATGACCAACCCGGTGTCTGGCGACCGGGGGTAGGGAGCTATTTGCGGCTGACGCGTCGTCTGCGCGTGTTCCTCGTGCTCTGGCTGTGGCGGCTGGCCGAGGTGTCTCATCGCCGGCGCATTGGTGCTCGAGCCCGGTCCGCGGTGTCACTGTGGGGATTGAAGTCCACCACTGTGCGCTTGGACTCCGGCCATGGCTGCCGTTGTGGGTCGTTGATTTGGCACCCGAGGCGCGGCGTGGCCTCATCACAGACGCCTCGCCGGGCGCCGCAGGGGCTTCGGCGTGGCCTAGTCGTCGCCACCCGGCTCGGACGTTCGCCATTGTTGGCGTTGGCGTTCGCCTTGTGCTCATGGGCGGGGGCCTTGGCGTGGATCACGACGGCTCAGCCGGTCTTTGTGCGGTGGTCGTCTCTGCTCCTGGCGGCGTCAAGGCTTGACTGTGGATTAGCAGTGCTGGCCACTCGCGTCGGGAGGAAGAAGAAGACGGACGTCGACGGGTCCCATTCGTCGGTGAGAAGGGAAGAGGGGTGAGTCGGGCTCGGCCTCCGGGCCATTGGGCTTCTCGAAATGCCGATTGGGCTCGGCCGCCCGTATACTTGTTGGAAGGACATACATATAGATACATGTATCCGTATACCTGTCCCTAATATTTCCCTTTCCTTTCCTAGGGCCTACACCTTGTCAAGAGCATATACATATTCGAGGAATTCATTTGGAGGTGCTTGGAATATATATATCCCCCTATTCATGTAGTCTAGGGTTTATGGATTTATTCCGAGAAAATGTAAATCATGCTCATGCATAAATACTTCCACAATTTAATATCTAGATCGAGAATACATACCTTGGCCACCATAAGCTCACCAAGCAAACAACAGAGGGAGTCTAATTCCTACATGGTGGATTTTGAATGCGTGGTTTTCGAAAACTAGGGTTTGGTTTGGCGGAAAGTAAATCAAGTTTTAGTTTATTTTGAAAAGTTCAAATTTTTAGTGAATTTTAAAATGATGAAAAAACACGGGTGTTACAATATTTGACAATATTATTACATTTTCTCTAGATTTGGTAAAATTCGGATAACTGACGACAACTAAAATGTCTTATATACTCGCTCGTTCCAATTTATAAAGTGTTTTTGTTTTTTAGAAAGATGTTGCTTTTATTATGTATCTAGACATAGCGTGTATCTAAATGCTTAGCAAATGTCATGCATCTAGTTTAGAAAAACTAAAACGTCTTATAATTGCTATCGTGGAAGCATTTCATTTCATAAGAGTAGAAGCTTACACTTAGTGATCAACCCCCTCCACCTGTAGACTGTATTTGGGAGAACACAAAAGGTTTCCTCTTGAGTTTTCTTCAAACGCATGAAATTTCCTTTATAAATAGTTCCATCTTCCTACTTGGGAGGCTTTCATCCATACCCTTTGTTTACTGGGACCAATGAACTTTTTATTCCACGGAAAAAGGCAACGCCGGAAGCGTTACGGTTCTTCCTGCATGCCATCACATCGCAATCCCGAGCTTGTAATTGCTTCAGGCACGCGCATCAAAGTTCGTGCGTGCGCAGAGAAGATAAAACTACTACTATATGCCAACCTGTGTGTACCCCAAGCCACCACAGCCAAATTTTGTTTACAGTTTCTTGGACAGGAAACGCGTGAAATAAGCAGGACTAGGCGACTAGCTGTTGTTCCTTGCCGCAATGTTCGATGTAAACACGTCAGTGTCACAACTCATAAAAGAATGGACACAAAGGTCATCATCTCATGACATATCATTCACATCAATTATCGAAAAACAAAAAAGAACTTGGCATATTCGGTTACAGAATAATGTGAAACGAGCTTGGCATCTCTGATTGAATGGTGGGAATAATCAACCGCTTGTGTAATTTTTGTGTACAGTAAGCGTGTAATAACTAGTCTGTGTTACAACAAAACCTAAGAAGGTGCCGACTGTGACCTCAAGCTCTTTGTGGCCAACAGATTCACTCAACCGGCAACCCTCCTCTATATAAGCCAGCTTCTGCTCTGTCAACCCAGTTACCTCAAAGTTCTGAACTACCTTAGCCCGTTCACCCTTTTGCTGATTCAGTACTAGAATTCTGCTTCAAGGAGGGGCTCACATTCGAAGGGGACGTAGAAATCACCTCCTCAGTAACAGAAACAAACTCAGAAGCCATGTCCACTACAGAATACTCCACAGGTACCTTCTTTTTCAGGAGCCAAAGCTTGTTCAAAACCTTTGCATGATTTCCCAGCAATATTTGGCTATTTCTTTCCGCACACAAATATTTGGCTTGCCCCTCATCAGGAAAGAGATGAAATCACTGATCAGGATACAGACAAAACTTTAGTAACCACACCAGGGATCACACCAGATTAATAAAAATATTGATAGATGCCATGCATGCATACAACAAATTTACGCATACACATTACCCAAAAACTAAGCCAAAATGGCCTAGGAAGCACCAGCTCAATGCAGATGAACTGATAAACTTGCCATGTTTCACAAGAACAAATTTGCAAGATAACACAATAATGACAGTGTTACAGAAAGAGACGTCTGGTTGCTTGTTCTATGGCCAGTTTGCGGCAGGTCCCCTGTTCAAGGACAGCACACCCTTTTTTTCATTTGGTCTTTCCAGAACCAGCCAAGACACATACATGTGCATATGGCCATATACACGCATGGACAGCCCTTAGCCCTTACTGTGAGTGAGCCTATCAGTACATAGTCAATGTTTCCATCAATCAATCCAAAACAAGAGTATACAGCTCAATCCCATCTCCCACAGGCTAAATAGATTTTATTAACATAGGGTTTGTCTTTGGCGAGTATCTTGGACTACTTGATATCCCTACCTCACACCCCCACTCCATATAAGGCAGCCATACATCCTTTTCCCTTGTACCATCACCTTCTTGTTTTTCTTGTCTGTCTTCGTACCCATCTCATCAGTGAGTTACAATCAGGCAAAGGCTATTTCCGAGGTTTGGTCTCTTCCTTTTAATTTGTTCTGTTAGCCTTGTCCACGAGTAGTAAAGTATATAAGTATGTTGCAATTTGAAGCATCTAATTTTGTTTCCCATTTCCTCCATGCATGGTGTGCTTCTCAGATCTTAGCTAGA
The DNA here is from genome assembly GCA_015847255.1 of Hyparrhenia diplandra. Classification (NCBI taxonomy): domain Eukaryota; kingdom Viridiplantae; phylum Streptophyta; class Magnoliopsida; order Poales; family Poaceae; genus Hyparrhenia; species Hyparrhenia diplandra. The sequence continues at coordinate 413,201 of JADLZK010008575.1, forward strand.
TTTTGCAAGGAAGAATATGCATCCAGGAGGTGGACCACTATCGGTGCCACCTGGCTTCCGCTTCCATCCTACCGACGAGGAGCTCCTCTACTACTACCTGAGGAAGAAGGTTGCTTATGAGCCCATTGATCTTGATGTCATAAGGGAGATTGATCTCAATAAGCTTGAGCCCTGGGATCTCAAAGGTAAGCAAATACATGTATATATAGATGCCATTTGATTTTCTCGTGCAATGCAAACTGCAAACATACTTTTACCTGCAGCAAGCTAGATCTGATCTAGCTAGACCAAAATTTTGCAAAGAGCTATATATATAGCCAACCCACACAAATCTTTTACATTTGTGCAACATGGGCGTAAAGGTGCAGAATAGGCACCGGGCCTCAGAGTGAGTGGTACTTCTTCAGCCACAAGGACAAGAAGTACCCAACAGGACGAGGACGAACCGGCGCCACGCATCGCGGGGTTCGGAAGGCGACTGGCGAGACAAGGCCATCTTCCTTGGCAACGCCGGGGAGAATTGGCTTGAGGAAGACCCCTGGTATTCTACGTCGGCAGGGCGCCACACGGCAAGAAGATCGACCGGATCATGCACGAGTACCGCCTTGATGAAGAGAACGTTGAGATTCGGGTAATAAGGTGCATTGTCTTTGTCTTTGCTATGTTTTTTTCTAGCTAGGCAGCTATCGAATTGTAAATTCACTCAAATACGCTGATATGATCTCAGAGGAAGATGGATGGGTGGTGTGCGGGGTTTTCAAGAAGAAGAGCTATCGCCAGATAGGCCTCAATCCAAATTTGAAATGGCGCCTTTGGGCGAGGATGAGCTCCGGCCTTTCCCCTGTTGTTCCTATCCCCGACGCTCCGGGTGCCAACAGAGCACAAGAACAACCCTCACCTCATGCAATATGACTTTCCTTCCTTCGACCCTTCCATGCGGCTCCCACGGTGATGAACGCCCGACCGGCCCGTGCCAACCCCTCCGCCTAGCCATCCCGGCGTGGCCATGACAATGAGCTCACTTGGCGTTGAGTGCTCGCAGCCCGACGGCTCACATCCAACAACAGCGATGGGATGCTCCACCATGTTCCGCGGTGGTGGTGCTGGAGGCAATGTCGACCGCTTCGCTGGCACGACAGATTGGTCGATCCTAGACAAGCTCCTCGCCTCGCACCAGAACCTCGACCAGCTCTTCCACGGCAAGGTCACCACGGCCTCTGCCTCCCCAATGGCGGCATACCATCAACAACAACTCATGGAACTCGGTGGCTCATCAGCGGCCGCCCCTACAGAGGCTTCAACTTCAAGATTACCCGGTGGTGAGGCAACCGACCGCTCAGGTTCGCCAAGTAGTTTGATCGACCTCAAGTTAAGCTACCTTGTTGGAGATCAGGTTTTTTGGTTGACTACTAGATGCTTAATTCGGTCTACTTCGTATGGAGTTTAGTGTTGCTAAATGTATATATGTGGTGCAACCGTTTGGGGGCATACTGGCATGGAATGTCCTGTGGTTTCTTGGTTGATCAAGACGATCCTTTTGATGTTTCCATACTGGCATGAACTTCTATTTGTTGTTTCGAGCATATTGCTTCTGTTTCAGACTATAATTCCCATTGATTGGTATTTTGACTCTTGAGCTAATTAAAATGTAGGATCACAAAAGCATATAAATCTGTTCATATGCCTTCATGCTAACCACTTAAATCACAACACATTGTTTCTAATTTTCTTCTCATGTGTGATTTGATGTCTATATATCCTCCATCATTCATTCTAGGATGATCATGAGCAACAAGAAACCAAGGCCAACGACTATATTGAGTTTTGATCTCATGGTGCTTTGAGCTGTGCGAGATGTTGATAGGCAGCTTGTGAAAAGAGCACAACCCGGTGTGTGTGGTATTCTCGTATGCTCACATTTGTCAAATAAATGCTAGTTTCCACTCAATTTAGGTGGTTTTTGAGTTGTCCTAAGTCAGCCCATATCAAAGAGGTCCTCTTTGGTTATATGTAATAGTTGTTTGTTTAGACCCTCAGTTTTGTGTGGGCGTTATCTTCGCGTTTTTTTGTTTTAGCCCCTGTAATCAGGCAGACTCTAAGGTGGTTGTGTGTGTGAGCGCTATGGGCGTTATGTGCTTTTGTAAGCTAGTAACCCCTGCAGGTACTTTGGTTCTGTAACTTTCAATATAAGCTGAGAGGATCCTTTGGTCTAAAAAAATCTAATGAAGCTCATTTAATATTGTCAATATTATTCCTTTTTTTCTCTAAATTTAGTTGAATTCTGATAACCGGCGACAACTAAAATGTCTTATAGTCACTCATTCCAGTTTATAAAGTGTTTACGGTTTTCTAGATACATTGCTTTTTAATATGTATCTAGACACGGTGTGTATCTAAATGCTTAGCAAAAGCCCGTCTTATAATTTATAATTTCTATGATGGAAGCATTTCATCATTTCTTAAGAGTAGAAGATTACACTTAGTGATCAACCACTCCACCTGTAGACTGTATTTGGGAGAACACAAAAAGGTTTCCAGTTGACTTTTCTTCAAACGCATGAAATTTCCTTTATAAAACTGTTCCATCTTCCTCCTTGGGAGGCCTTCATCCATACCCTTTGTTTACTGGGACCAATGAACTATTCCACGGAGAGAAGCTGGTAGGCAATGCCGGAAGCGTTACGGGCCTGTTTGGTTCCCTTCCCATCGGAACCAGGCCAGCTCCAGGGAGCCAGGCTGCCTTTGGCCTGGCCAGATGTATGCAGGAGGCTTTGTTTGGTTGTCCGCATCTATTGAGCCAGGTTTGGATGAGTTGGTGTTTGGTTTGAAGCATGTATGTCAACAATCAAACTCCAGATGCAAGCTCAAGTGTTTGGTTGGCTGCATATACAAAGTTCTAGGCACCTCTTGCAGGACCCTGGTAATGTTACCACTCACGCACATACATGATGTTTACATGAACTTCCAAATCAAATTATAGCAAGAACGATAGGAGATAACCTATCAGCACTACGATAACTATGACTGTTACAACTTTGATTAGCACTGCACACAAATGGAAATGGTTAACTTGATCATGATGAAGAAATCCATGAGATGTTATGCAGTCTTTGCAGTACATCTCATGGATCTTTGCAGTAACCAGCGGCTGGAGGAAGGTCTCGTACACGATGTCCGTTCCCTAGTTCAGAGCACAACGACATTCAGTTCAGAACACCTTGCAAGTTGCAAACATCTTTTGTTGGTGAACTGCATCACCAACTAGTTTTCCCTAGTTCAGAGCTACATCTTTTTGTTGGTGAACTGTAGGTAGAGTGTATCTAGTACATACCTTTGTCTTTGGGTACCACAAGTAGACGAGGAAAGCTAGCTTCACCTCGTAGTACATTGGAATCCTATCAGAGGAATGGCAGGGGAGAAATCGTCAGACCACTGTCATTTTTCTCTTTCTGAAGGAACATGAGTTTCAGATTTGTGTTTTTGTGATTACTTGGAAATGAGAACCCCGGCAATTTCGTCGAACATGACAAGGAGGACCAGGATGATCCTGCAAGATTGCTGAAACTAGTCAAACTTAGCAAGACCAAGACCCAAAACCGAACGTTATGATGCTGCAGGTTTCAGTGAAGTCAACCACAACAAAATAAATTCAGCAACGAACTAGAAGATGGTGTGCTTATTTATCCCAAGTACAAACTTGCTACATATAATCCTTAATAATATCATTAAAGGAGAATGGGATTTGCTACTGAATTTATTTTACATAATTCTTTCTTTGATTCATTGAAGGGCGTAAACAGTACTTTTGCTACTGAATTCCACATCAAGCGAAACAACACTGTACCTACTGGATAGAAAAAATCGATCCCCTTTTGTGGACAATCACCAGGTTCGATAGATCCAAGTATCCAACCCTCTCTATTAGTAGCGATTCGCATTCGAATCACCACCCAACAGCACCCAGTTGAGGAAATGAAATCACAGGAAGCTCAAGCGGATCATCAAAGACCCAAAGAAAAAAAGGCTTCAGAATCATTACCGATACTGGCACCAGAAGCGGAGCTGATCTACCCGGCCGGGCCGCTGCTCGATCGCGCACCTGCCGGTCGTGGACCTGGTGGACTTTGCGGATGCTGCGCTCGTGCTGCCGGAAAGGGAGGGCCATCGAGTTCTGTCGCGGCCGACCAGAGTTGCGCTCGCCGCCGCCGACGCGGTAGCCGACCGTGCTCGTCACTGCTCGCCTCAGTTACCCTGCGAGCTGAGGTCGAGGTCGCCCGCGGACATGGCAGCGCCCGCCGCAGGGGCAGGGGTAGAGGCTCGCTGTTGGTGGAGACCTGGACGCGGGAACAGGCGGTGACGGGCGTGAACGAGGGCGGTGGCCATAGCCTTTTCGCGCCATCTCTAGCTGCACGGGCGGAGCCACACGAAGCACGCGGAGAGCCAGGATGAGGAGGAACGGCCGATTTGGGCGTTCCTTCTCAGCCAGGCTCGCGGGCACCTTTTGCACGATGAGAGCCAGGCTCGCAGGGAGGCCCAGGTCTACCAAACAACAGCCCACTGCATCCCGGGATGCATGCATGACCGGATGCGGGTAACCAAACACGCTCTACGCTTCTTCCTGCATGCCATCACGTCGCAATCCCGAGCTTGTAATTGCTTCAGGCATGCGCATCAAACTTCGTGCGTGCGCAGAGAAGATAAAACTACTCCTGTATGCCAACCCCCAGCCAACACAGCCAGATTTTGTTTAAAGTTTCTTGGACAGGAAACGCGTGAAATAAGCAGGGCTAGGCGACTTGCTGTCCCTTGCTTTCGATGTAAACACATCAGTGTCACAACTCATAAAAGAAGGGGACAAAGGTCATCATCCTCATGACATATAAAAAAAAAAGAATTATTCAGTTCCAAAAGAACTCAGCATATTCGGTTACAGAATAATGTGAAACGATGTTGGCATCTCTGATTGAATGGTGGGAATAATCAATCTCCCTCCGTCCCAAAATAACCGTCGTTCTTACTTTCCAAGAAATAGCTCTAACTAATTATATTTTAACATATATCAATATTTACATTACGTAATTAGTACAGTGGCGGATCTAGGATTTTAATCATGGGGGTACGGATCTAAATGACGTAATTCACTAACGATGTAATATGACAACCTAATGTCTCTATAAAATGTTAGGTAGATGGATCTAGATACAATTCATCAAGGTTTATCAAGTAATATACAAAGGTAGTTATTGCCAAAGTCTTCATAAGAATAAGATTAGTTTCTTCAGAGCGAGTATATAGTACATAAAAAGATAGATCATTGTTTCTCTTAGCACCATGATGTTCTACAAAAATAACTTATTTATTTTTCAAGTAATTTATAAAAAAGATCTTAAAACATTGTTTAGATATTAAACAAAATCAAGAACAAAACATAGAAATTAAAATCATTATGATGGTTTGGAAGGAAAAAGATCCAACCTTTTTAAAAAATAAAGACCGATTAATCCAGTCATTTTTATCTTATCCTTGTGTCATATGTATTGAATCATTTTGGGCTGCCGGGATATAGATGAAAGAGTGCTAGTATAGCACTACAAGCTATTTTTTTCCTCTTGGATGAACGCTTGAGCTTAAAATATTGCTATTTGATAAAGTGTGCTAGGCACATAATATATTGTAGAGATATATACTTAGTGTTTCTACAAAATTTTTGGGGCACCTATACTAGATCCACCCCTGGTATCATCAGAAACATCTTTTAATCTAGTTTTTTAACAAATTTATTTAGGAATATTTTGCACATATTTTTATACAAACGAGTCAAAGTTGTGGCACGAACACCCAAAACGACACTTAATTTGGGACGGAGGGAGTAGATGCCCAACGGGCCGACCTGTGCCCGACATGGCACAAGCCCGATGGGGAGTCGGTGACATGGTGCGTGAGCCGCTTAGGCCGTGCCACACCAGTCCAATGTGCTTGCCCGACGGCCTAGACACGGCCTATTGGGCCAATTTTGTGTCGGGTCAGTCCGCGAAGCATGACGAAAATAGCAGTCAGGCCAACACATGGCCCACTACAAACAGTTGAAAGAGAAGCTACCGACTACGAGTTGTTGTAAACAGAGCCAGATAGAGAAAGGGTGCAGGAAGGGCGCCATCGGCCCGCTTTTGCTCTTGAGGAAGATCTAGTTGAAGAGGGAAAAGGAGACAGATCAGACACGGGGAGGCCGGATGAGGCGCGGCTTCGCAGGAGGTGGTGACGGCTATTGCCATGCTCACCCTAGAGGTAGGTCCGCGTGTGGGTGGTGGTCGCCGGGCGTGCTCGGCCACGGATGCCGCCACACATGAGGGAGACGTTAAGGGAAGGGGAGGGTGTTGCACAGTGTTGAGGAGAGGAGCGATTGCGGTGCGGCGTGGGGAGGGGTTGCGTTGTGTAGATGGAGGGGATCGGGGGGATTAATAGTTAGGGTTAGGGGGTAGGGTAAGAACATGGTCTTCTTAAGGCTAGGCCGTGGCGCCCAAGGCGAGGAAGTCGTGGCGCCAGGCTACATACCGCCTAAGAGGATGGCGGTTGGTGCACCTGAAGTAGGCTCGTCGTGTAGGCACCCAAGGCGAGGAAGTTCGTCCTCCGAACTCCGCACAGTGCAAGGCCTCCAAAGAAGCAGGAAGCAGTGGAGAGGAAGCCGGGAGGTAGAATCGCCATCAAAGAGCGGGGAGGCCGTCCTCAAGCGTCCATCTTTGGAGCGGCGTCGTCGTGAGTGACGTCGAGAGCGTCGCGGCGTAAGTGCCGATCCTCCAGTGTAGCCCCGGCGTGAGCTGGGCGAAGACTCCGGTGGGCGTGTCGTCGAGGTCCAAGGCGGTCGCATGCCTCAACGTTTCCCAAGTCGAGTCGTGGGCATCCGGATCTTGGCGAAGATGCGACTGCGAGGTGGGGACAGGGTGCCCGTCGTTGAGGGTGGAGCTGAAGTGAACGTGCTGGGCGTCCCTCACGGTAGTACTGCCGCAGCTCGTGGGTCGCGAAGTCCCCGTCACATGTCCTGTGCTTGCCGGCCAAAGGCATGCCAAGGATGACGTCGGCGCCCTCGCCCGGTGGCATGGCCAAGGCGTCGATGTCGGAGTCTTGGCGTCGGCGTAGTGGCAAGTCGAAGGTGGCGGCGCGGCATGTAGTCATGGCGCGGTGCCGGTGGTGATGAGCACACGCATCGGGCCGGTCGGAGGCCCGCCGTGGCCACCCACACGGGGTCGATGTAGTTGTGCGTTGCTCCCAGTCGACGATGATGTTGACGCCCGTGCGAGATCATACCGACGAGGTAAAGAGAATGAGCACCACGCGTCGGGGAGTCGGGGTCCCCGGTGAGGACCTTCATCGGTGGCTCCTCCTTGACGTCCGCTAGTGGGGCGTTTGTCGTGTCGTCGGTGTAGTCGTTGAAGATTGTGATGTCGAAGAGATGCTTGCACTTGTGACCTCGTGAGAACGGTTCGTCACAGGTTGAAGCGAGTCCAGCCTTGCGTCGCTCTGTCATCTCCTCCGTGTCGACCTCTTGAACGGCCGTGTCGGTGCCGCCGAGGAGGAGGGCGCTGGGGCGGTCAGCCAGGCCCCGGTGCCGGGCGCCCTAGCCTTTGCTGTCTTTGGTTTGCCGGTGTTGTAGAGGATGGCGGCGTCGCTCCAGACGCTTCGGGCGAGACATGGCTGCCTCCATGTCCTTGGGGTTCTCGCATCTCGACGTCCGTCTTGAGCGGTTCGCCCAAGCTCTTTGTGTAGATGTTCACCTGCTGATTGTCGTCGAGGTGGCCTGCTCGTGCCACGTGTGCCGTGAGGCGCTCCGTGTATTCATCGACGGTGCCTGTCTTTCTTAGTGATGCCAGCTCACCCAGCGGATTCTGCCGTTCAGCTTGGGCCAAAGCGCTTCGTTGGCGTATTGGGCGAAGCTTGCCCAATCTGCTCTTGGTTTCTCCTGGAACGACCTCATGTACCATTTTGTGCTCCTCCTATGAGATGATAGGAGGCGTACGGACTTGCTCTGGGTGGGCGCGTACCTTGTCCCCTGAAGAATTGCTCGCAACGGTTGATCCATGGAAGGGGATCGTCCTTGCCATCATAGGTGGGGAAGGACAGCTTGTGCAGGCGGGGAGCGAGACCTGGGAAGGTGTCAACCGGAGGTGGAGGGGGGGGCGGCACATGCGCCCCTGCTGAAGACGTGCCTACTGGCGCGGTCTGTGGCTTCAAGTAGCACTTCATCAGGTTCGTCAGATCAGCTGCGGTGACTTGATTGTCCTGGTTCTGCTTGCCATCAGTCCGTCTCTTGATGAAGTCGCGGGCTGCTGCCTCGAACATTGCCCTCATCTCGATCTCGGCCTCACGGAGTTGTTGACGGTGCTTGAGTGTTGCTGGATCATCGCCTGCGAAGATAGAGAGCCTATCATCGATCTTGTCCATCCTGGTGTTGATCTTGGTGACCTCGTCTGTCAAGTTCTTCAGCAGCGTCTTTGATTCGGCGTCCATGGTGGTGGGTGGATCGTAGTGGTCTCCCGGATACCCATTGTCGATTCAGCTAGATTGGGCCGGGCCCGACACGTAGATTGGGGAATTGAGAGGAGAGGTGGAGGAGGGGGCGATGGTGGTGGTGGTGGCGCAGCCGCTGGCGTATGTGGCCTTGTGGTGGCCTGATGGCGCTTGGCGCCACGGGACGAAGTGGCGTGGCGGCGGCGCAAGGGGCGTCTTGCGATGGGAGAGGGAGAGAGGGAGAGAGAGATTGGGATAAAATTTCTTTATTTGCTTGTTGCCCGAAAAAATTACTGACCCCTTACTTATATAGCCCGGCTATTGGGACTTGTATCTCAAGCAATCTCTCTAAAGGTTTCCTTATAGATTGGAATACCTTTTACAAGCATGTCCTATTTATTTATTTTCTAATAAGGGTCTCCCTTATAGATGAGATAGCCCCTTGCACACCAAAACACCTAAAGATAATTCTAGATATTTTCCTCCTTTATCTCGAATTAATTGCCGAAGAATCCGCGGAAGGAAGGGGACGCGGAGGGGGCTTGAGCCCAGGGGGGCGCCGGCGCCTTGGGCTGGTCGGGCCTGCCCTCCCTGGGCCCTATTTCTGGATCGTGACGGGAAGCAATTTGCTTGGCTTTACATCAATCCTAAGGTACTAGATTGGAGCTCAGCGAACCATAGCCCAAAGCCGTATCTCTTTGGTTAATAAGATCCACTAAATCCCCTCCCATTTTCATGGTCACATATCTTTACGGCTAAGGAGTGTGAAATCTTTCTCCTGTTACACAAATAAAATGTTTCATTTCATCCGGGAAAAGGAAAAGGTTCAAATTGTTCGTTCGTTAGGATGCCTCAGGTACGTACATCACTACACTTCCACTTGACACCTATTTAAACGGCTCGTCTCGCCCCAAAAGTGAATCAACCCTTGGTCTCTGCGAAAAACACCATCTGATTTCAAAGTAGCTTGATCTAATTCAAAAATTTCCCCTAATTGAGCAGGTCGATCACGATTTAGTCTTCTTGATAATTGAGTATATGTCCGCCTAAGGTAAGGTCTGGCTAGAAATCCTTAGGAGTGAGTGAAGCAATCCATCGGTCGATTTAAAGCCCCGCCTTTCGCCCATAAAATGGATTCACTCTTATGAAGCAACAAGAAAGAGGGGAAAGGACCCATACTTGTCCTCATATTGAAATGAATCGAGATTGATAAGGAGTTAGTCAAAGATGTTTAAGCTTGTACATTTTTGAGTGTCTATTTATTTTTGATTAGTATCTATGGATTGATCACAAGTCGGTTATAAATTATAAGGCGTTTTGATTTTTTGGTTCATCCATTTAGTTATGTATCTAGACATATTATTGTATCTAGGTACGTAAATGAATGCATGAGCTAAAAACAATCAAAGCGACTTATAATTTTAGTTCTTCTTATTTATATAAAAATTCAAATTATAAGATATTGACTTTTAAATATAAAAGATTTTATCATACATTTAGATATACACTACCCCCACCGTCCCTAAACAACTATTATTATTAACGTGCGTACCACAAGTTTGATTCAATTTGATAAATGCATTTAACTTTTGTATCTTTAAATAAATTTATTAAAAATTAGTTTCAAAGATATTTCTAATAATACTAATTATGTACCATAAATATTTTTTCAATAAATATTGAGTCAAAGTTGATTCTCGGAAAACAAAAAATGACGGATAAACAGATGAAGTATGTCTAAATATATAATAAAATTAATGTATCTAAAAAAAGACGAACTGTCTTAGTTCACAATGAAGGGAGTAACATTCTATAACATCATGGAATAATGCCTGTAATGCAAAAGATAATCATAGGTGCATGGAAACAACAATTCTAAAATTTAGAAATATCCTCAAAAAAAAAAAGAGATGAGAATACATGCGTCTTTTTCTAGCAAAAATATGTGGTTTTTTCGATGAGTTAAATGCATTTGAGGTCCATAAACTTGCACAACTATACCAAATAGGTCCATCAAGCTGGAAAAACGAGATATCGGCCCCTCAAACTTGCGAACCCGTTCACTCCGGGTCCAAAACCAGGCTGGTTTTGAAAATTTCGACTTGGAGTGAGCGGGTTCGCAAGTTTGAGGGGCCAAATACCTGGTTTTGTCGTTGATGTACCTATGTGGCACAACTATACAAGTTCATGGGCCTACCGCGAGCAAGCAGGCCAAGTGTTATTCAAGAGTTTTTTTACAACAATTTAGAGTTTAACTTCATTTAGAGACACCAATTATGCATAATACTACTTATATGCATTGGAAATGATAATTCCTTATTCATGCATAACAACTTCAAAACCATAGTACTGATGTGCATTAGAAATTACCGTGTGAGGCAATGCGGAGGAGCAAAAATGGGAAAAGCGAGTGGGAAAAAATATACAGAAAATAATTTCATGACTCCAATATTAATTTCTCAATATTAATTTCATGGTATTCGGGCATGGGACGCGGATGAACTCCACCAGTCGCTCCATGGCATGGCACATGCTGTCGAATTCTTCATGGCAGACATGACACTTAGCGTTGTCGGTGGCCTCGAGCTTGCGGCAGCATGGAGAACACATCACATACCCATAGATGCACTTCAAGCATGCAGGATAAATTATATATACATGGTCATCTATCAAAAGAAAAATGTTAACACACTACTACATTTAGAAACTGATGTGTGCCAAGTGACAATCATAAGCGCTTGATGAAACAAAGTGTTGTTTTAGTGCTCTAACAAAGTTGACAGATAAAAATGGTTGGCACAAAAAGTCTGAATTTTATCTGACGATATTGATCGTGTGGTTGATATGGTCACAAAGAAATTATAGGATCTTAATTCAAGAAACAAAGCACAAAGCAAGATGCTGGACAATAAGTTATTCTGATAAAAACGGACAATATGATTCATAAATCTTTAGCAATTCACGTTGCGCAACGAAGTATCTTAATTCATGGTCACTTATACAGAATTACACGCATCTGAAAATTCAGACTGAGAGAATGAGGGTATTGTGAGGGAACATGAGTGGTGACACGACAAAATGGAACTCTTGACTCTTTATTCATGGTCACTTAGACACAACAATTACACATCTGAAAAATTCAGACATCACATGGCAGAATCGGCTCCTAGTGCCAAATGTAGGCGTCGTACTCGAGGACAAGCAGGTTCTGGTCCGGCGACTCAACCCTCTTGCTGAGTGTGTACCCGCGCGCCATCCGAAAGACGCCCGTGCCGCCGACGATGGGCCGCTCCATGACCGTGCCCAGCAGCGCGCGGCCGACCAGCGACAGGGAGCTGCCGTTGTAGGCCCCCTCCGTGAACACTAAGTCCAACACCGTCAGGAGCGCGCCGTCGGTGAGGGACGCGGCGACGGTGAGCCCCTGCGCGCGGCCGATGAGTTGGGACGCCGGGTCGGCGCCCTCCTTGAGCATGTCGTCGATGACAAAGGCCGCGCCGAAGAAGGAGCTGTTGTTGCTGCCGCCGTGTGATGGGGACACCTGCACCGTCGTGCCGTTCGGGCCGAAGTTCTCGTGGAAGTAGAAGTGGAGGTGCGTCGGGCTCCCGTCGCCGCCGCCGGTGTCGTCTCCGATTACAGCTGCCGCCGTGGAGAATACGAGGATGCAGAGCAGTGGGAGCATTGCGCGGTGACAGGGAGCCATGGGCATGGGCGCAGCGGAAGGATGGAGGAGGAGGGTGCTAATACAATTGCGTAGTTAGCTTTATATTTGACTATTTCTTGTTTTGCTCAACCGATCATGTGCTTAGTTTTCTATTTAGTTCCTTTTAGCACTTTTTATTATGCCGGCAGACGAATTTGATCTGTAAACGAACATTTTTATAAGAAAAAAAAAAAAAAAAGGTCAACTTGCCAGCTACAGATCGCAGCGATGGGCAGTATAGGCAACTAGCCTTTTTTTTTGACCCAAGACTTGCTAGGAGGATTAGCAACATATGAGAATGAAAGACTAATATTACGATGAGAAGTCGACGTGCCAGCTACAGATGATAGCGATGCGCAGTTGGCAACATACATATGTTAAAGTTCTAGTGCTTGACAAGATCTCAAATTGGACTTCGAATACAAATAACTACATAGCATCAGCTTGACGATAAGATAACATGTCATCGACATATTGTACAATGGGAAAATGTCGGCTAAAGTGATCTCCAAGAGAGTCCTCTGAAAACTGTAGTTTTAATAATTGATTGCAACAAGTCAGCAGGCAACATGAACATGAGTGGTGAGAGGGGATCACCTTGTCGAACACCCTATTTGCAATAAAACAGTTACTAGGTACCCCCATGGAGCCACACCGTTGATCTGCCCGAAGAGTGTTTTTTCTTAATCTAGTTCTTCCATCTAAAGAGAAACCGTTGCTGACTCCATTAATTGGCTTAAAATTCAATTTCATCGTAACTTTGGATGTTCCATTAGCAATTTACCTGTCACTTATTTGGGCTTGCCTTCGAGTACTACCAGACCTACTATTGTGGATTACTTCCCTCTAGTTTGCAGAACAGATATGTAAAAAAAAAATGTTTGCAGAACAGAAAGAAGAATGGCTAGAATTGCACTTTTTTCTCCTACGTCATACAATAGACACCTAAGGGCATGTACAACCCGTATAACCTCGAATTTATCTTACAGACAGATGCAAGACAGCTCATACAACCGAGAGTCCGTCTATAAGCTATTTAATGCTTTGCGTGGAGTTTAAGATCAACTATAAATGTATTTGTGTATATCATTGTGTGGCTATTTGATAGAATAATATGAATGTAAAATGATAGCATGATTACAATATTTTTTAGGAACCATTAATATAATAATTATATTATTATATTTTTTTTGACGCGAATTATATTATTATATTATACTAGTGGAGCACAATCGCGTTCACATTCACATAGTGGAGCACCAGTGGGATATTCATTCAGTACCAGGTAGCATTCAGTAACGTTCAGGTTCAGTAACATTCAGATAGTAGTTCAGTAGCTAAACACGTAGGAGTACAAGGTAGCATTCAGGCATCGCACTGCCTTCACTTCACACACACCAAAGCAGTTCACTAACATTCAGATACCACTCCAGCTTGTCTAACCGAACTCCAGCAAGGTCCACCGGTGCACAAATAGTTTAGTTTCAATATATAGTTCGACCAAACTGATGCACAACAACAAGTGTTTACAAATAATTAGACAACATAGGACTAGAAATCAGAAACGAGTACGCAGAGAAGATTGAACTTACCTTTTCAATCAGTTTCAGGGAAAAGGGCCAAGGCACTTCATCATACTAACTCGCTATATCTAAAACCATGAACAGAAAGCCTGATGGCCACAACTTCATTGACAAGCAATCTAGCACATCTAAATTACTCTCTGCAATGTCATGTATCAGGCCCTGTTTGGTTTAGGGACTTTTTAGTCCTTGAGACTAAAAAAAGTCCCTTTTTAGTCCTTAAGTAACCAAACAGCGAGGGACTTTTGGGACTAAAATGCTATTTGGGACTAAAAATGCAAAAGACCCTACTGAAGGGTCTTTTGGGACTTTTTTCTTCCCACGCCCGGTCCCGTCTCCTCGCCTCTTCCCAATCCCGCTCGATGCGCTGCCGCCCGCTTTGCCGGAGGAGAAGCTTGCCCACGGCTGGCCTCGTCGGCGCCCAAAGGTCGGGCTGTCCAGCGGCCGGAGGATCCTTGCCCTCGTCGGCCTCGTCGGAGCCCGCCGCCCTGTGGCCGGATCGGCTCGCGGCCCGGGCCGGAGGAGCCTCGCCGCCGGCCGGCCTCGTCGGGTCGCGCCCACGGCCGTCTCGCCCACGCCCGTGGCGGGTTGGCTCGCTCCCGCGGCCGGGCGGAGCCCTCACGCCCGCAAAGGCGCCCGACGGTCGGTGGAGGTCGCGCCAGCGGTGAAGCCGCGGCCGTCGCCGCGATTGCTCGCAGCCGGGGAGCATGCACGCGGCGGGCGCAACGGCGAGCTTCGGGCCCATGTGAGGCACCGCGCTCTCCGTTCTCGTTGGTGGCGAGCCTCGTGATGGAGGTCCCATGGCCGGCGCCCACTCACACCGAAGCTCATGCGATGCGGCTGCCCCGGAGAAGAAGGCCAAGCTGTCGACAGTTGACTAACAAATTTTAGTCCCTTGACTAGTCCCTAAACCAAACAGGTAGGGACTAAATATTTTTAGTCCCAAGTAAAAAAAGTCTAGTCCCTCAAAACCAAACAGGGCCTCAATCCAACCATAGATGCAGTACAATCTGAATATTATGCCTTCAGAAAAATATATGCCTGCAGCTATCCTAATCATATGCAGGTCGAACAATCAGCAATAACACAGTTATAGTTCAGAGACATTGAGATAGCTGAACATTCAGGAAAAAAAATCGATGGACATTCAGATAGCTCCATACATTCAGAAAAAGGCATCTTCATCTGCCGCTCAAGAGATTGCTAACACAGCGACATTCCCCTTCACAGCACAAACAAAATTAGCAAGACAAAAAATATTACCATGAGGGAGATGAGGGATCACCACCGGATGCATCAAACAGAGATGGAGAGGATGCAGGAGGGAGCTGACAAGCTGAATGGTGCCGTCGCCGGGAGGGTCGTCGCTGCCACTCCACCATATCCTTGTGAACGGGGCGGCGATGGTAAACCGACACCACGACTGCTGCCACCACGACCTGCCGCCGCCGCCGTCACCCCGACACCGCGACCTAGGGTACGGGCTGGGTCCGTCGCCGCCGGTTTTGTCGATCCGTTTTTCCTCCGAGCTGCGCCGGCGGTGGACATCTCGCCGCAACCTACTCCGGCGAGAAGAGCACAGGAAAAGCTCGGCACCAGCGAGGCGAGGCGAGGGGAAAAGCAGATGTCGGGCTTGGCGAACGGTGGTTTTGGCGTGCGGAGAAATTGGGGAGAGTGGAGAGCGCGGGCGCACGGGGATCCGGCGGCCGTCGACTGGAGAAGACGCGCGGTACAACGCGGAGCTCGGTCGTCTGCAGGACGTTGGGGAACAGGACGGAGCCGTCCTTTGGCGAGGCGACGAGCGGCAGGGGGCGAATTGTAAAATTGGCAAGATACAGACGGGCTGAGACGACGGGTTGTACATGCCCTAATCGTAGTGAATTCTTTGTTTTCATCCCAGCTGACGTACTGGCACAGTATCCTCAAATTGCAAAAATAAAAAAAAAAGGAAACAAACCTAGCGATTAAGAAGATTGACACCTTCATAAAACATTGTCTCTAAGAAGGAAGAGATATCCATGAACAAGGAAGACGTTTTGTTGTCTAAACAAAAGCTTGTAGACACAAGCTGGAGAGTGATCTCATCATTCTCAATCTCTGAGATTAGAATAAACCCCACTCGCTTGAACAACTTTGACTATGAATAACATTTAAAATAGTTATATGGTTTGGAGACATAACAAGATAAAATATATAGTCTTGAAACATATATACATCAATAAAGTCACAAATTTGTTGATATTTTATATGTACTATATAATAGAAATCATACTCAAAACCATGATTTCAAGACCATGTTGTACAAAATAGCAAGAACTACGTCAGGCGACACTTGAGGAGCACCACTTGCAGCGGATAGCCCTCGACGTCACGACGGGCGCCGCCGCTTCTACCTCCCAGCTTCCTCACCACTACTACCAAACCTGCTGGACACTCTTCTTTAGAGGGGGATTCGTCGGACGAATTACCTCGCCCTAGGCACCTACACAGCTCCCCCAACGACGGCAGCTCCAATAGCCATCCTACTCGGCGGAGTGTGGCCGAGGCGCCACCACGTGGGCGTTGCCCGCGTCGTCTTCCTCGGCAACATGGACCATCAATTCTTCAGCGTCGACAACGTCTACATCAACTACGAAGCTGACAAGGAGACACACCAGCTCTCACCCTGCATGTTCGACATCGGCTCCTTCATGTACGGTACAATGCTCAACCTTGCACCTTCTCCTCCAACACGCCGCGATGTGACAATCTGGCGCCTCATGCCTGTCTTCATCAAACCACCACCCCACGATCGCTTCATGTTCCTGGAGAGCCCCCCTCGCGACATGCTCCATTAGCACCTTGAACCTGGGATCCCAAGGAGGAGCTGCTCCTCGCTGCTCGCAGGGAGACAGCAACATCGCAAGGGCGTGCGGTGCATCAGTACATCTACCACGACTACATCGGTAACATTCACTACTTCATGGAGTTCGCGTCGATCCTAACCAGAGAGAAAATGATCCTCGCATGGGAGATTGGTTCTACGCGTGGAGCTCATCATGCCAGGTACTCCAGAGCTTGCTCCTGGTGTCACAGAATGGACGTTTATCCGGCGTGATGACGCGTCGGTCGGAGAAGGGGGAGATGTCACACCCCAAGCGGTGGGCCTAGAGGGGGGCGAAGGATAAGATTAGGACTTTTTGGTATGAAGGAGATATTTCCACTTTATAAGGAAGTCTCCTATTAGGATAAGAATAAGGACTTGCTTGTAAAAGGTATTCCAATCTATAAGGAAACCTTTAGAGATTGCTCAAGGTACAAGTCCCATATAGGAGCGCTATATAAGCAAGGAGAATGTAATCTCTTAGGGACAAGTAATAAAGAAATATTTTCCCTGGTCTAGCCTAAGCTGCCGCCGCCGCCCCCTGCCCCTGTGCCCCGCCGCCACGGCTATCGCTGCTGCCGCGCTGCCCATGTCGCCCGCCGCCCCCGTCGTGGCTGTGACAATGTGTTTCTAGTTGCACAACTTCTCTTCATGGCACTACACTAGTTGATCTATTCATTGATGGTTTACATGCACTTTTCTTATTTGTACGTTAGAAGATGCATTCATTGTACAGTTGAGCCAGCTGTAGCTCTCTATGTTTTTCCTGCATGGTTAGTTTGATCTGTTTTTTTTAGTGGAAGCTGCCTGTTACACAGATGGGTGGTTTTTTGTATTTTGTTTTTTTTTGAAAGAAACACTTTTTCATGGGAGGCCCCCACCGGCCAGCTACACAGCCGCCGGGGTTCGAACCCTCTGTATTTTGTTCTATGGACAATTTTTGTGTCATGCATTATGTATGGATGTGAGGCGGCATTCTTTGTATGGCTGGTATCTGTGTTTGGAGGAGCTATTCTTGTTGGAATGTGTAATTATCATTGTCCTGTAATTGGTAATGTGATCTATTACTTGTGATGATGATTGTGTAAATGTGCTTGGGCAACAAGATGAGATACAAAGTGGGCTCAAACAATACATGGGCTACCTGAGCTTAGCCCAATTAACTTGTAAAAAACAATCTCGTTTCATATGAGTCCAATGGGCCAAATTTGGTTGCATGATGGTTCGCCATGTCATCTGCCGTGTCACATGCTCTCAAAAAAAATATAAACACATGGCTATCCTGTTCAAGATATTGTGACAAGTTAGTGACATATATTGTTGTCACAAGTTAGTGACAGAAGAATATATAGTTGTCATGGGATCTATGACTATGTCCTTTGGTGATCACAGAAGATGGTTAGTGACCAACCTTCTATGACGACATTCACTTTGTCACTACAATGTCTCGATCTATAACAGGAAACCTGCTACCATCGTTATAATCTAGCTGTCACAGATGACCAAATTTTTGTAGTGGTTAAAGTACTTCGAAGCGAAGAAGAAGCCAGGGGAAGTTTAAGAACACACCTTCATGGCATCGAGAACTTTTTTTTATCATATCAAAGGCTAATATTGTACTTAGCGCCCATCTTATGCCTTAGTTTGGTGGGTGCATGTGAGTTGGGACAGATGATGCTACAGTTTTGGGTGGGGGAACACTTGGTGGAGGCTCGGTGTGCCTCTCAGGCCATATTGACGCCCTCCAATTATTTTGGAACACTGAGGAGGAGACCCCTTCTCACTTACTCGTAGAGATGATGTTGGTCAGGAAAGTTTTTACTTCCTCTTCTTGGGTCACATACTCTAGTAGGCATCATCTGATCCCTAGCTAGATGATAAGCCATATATTTGACATGATGCTTTGTTGGCTTGATGGTGCATGAAACTGACATGAGAGGGAAAACGTGGTGGAACGTGGTGGAGACCAAGTCTATGGAAACGTGTGACATGGCTACCGCTACCACTACCATTGTGTCGAACATAAACCACCTCATCAAAAACCAAGGCCTGGGGATTTACCGTAGTATTTGCCTTGCAGACTTGCAGCGGAATTGGCAAAGCCGGTTTGAGTTGTCTCAACACGGCTCCACGGTCCTCGATGCGACGTAGGATCACTTTTTTATGTCCTCCTGATGTGATGTCCAATGCAGCAACTACTAAATCTAGTGCCACGAGCCGCAGTTTAAGTCAGTTTTCATACTACCTAACTATTATTAATAACACAAGTGGTGGGTTAACGCAAATTAAGTAAATGCACAAGTTGACACTGGGTACCGGGCAGAAAGGAAGCAAGATTCATGAACCTGCATTGTTCTTGTTCTCACTGCCAGCTCATGAATGTCCAATAGTTATGTAGCTTGTTCAAAACGAAGTGCAAATATATGATATATATGACCTGAGTGTTTCCGGATTCAGTCAGTCTTCGTAGTTCTAAAAGATCTATTCGGTGTACAACCGTACGCATTTTTGTTAACCAAATCGGTAAGTTTTAGTACTTTTATATTATGTATTGTCAGCGCAGCCATGAAAATTAAACTAGTCCTAGCTTTCGTGAAAAATAATTTATGACTTTATGAATGCATCTTCAACTGTAGAATGCTCCCTCTTAATAGTTAACTAGCCATTGCTGCCCGTGCTTCGCTGCGGGTGATTACTTTGCAGTAAAGTATTCGAAAAAAAAAAAAGAAATATGTTTAAAACGTAAAGGTAGAAAGAGTAAAAGTTTCAATAGTCCCCTTAAGCTGTGACATATCAATCTGTATCATATGATGGAAAGAGCATTTATTTTGGCAAGAGGACGCATACGAAGGGTAACTGCCTCATGGGTCAAATCAATCTGTATCATTTTGGAGGGATATCAGAGCATAAATGAGAAAATAAAGCTTCAAAACCTTTTCGAAATTAAAATTTGACAACATTTTTCTACAAAAAGCTAGGGCGTTTGCATACGAAGTATATAAGTAGCCCCTGTTACTATATTAGTAATTACAATAGGTTAAATCGGACTCTCTTCTGGTGAACTAACTCTTGCATGGCATGCGATCCTCGAGTAGATGCGTTATTGCGGTCTGCGTCGTCATGTCAGTATTGCTGATAGATTCGCCTGTTCTTTAAGTGACGCATCCCCCTGTTAGTGAATAAGGCTGTACTGTGGCTTTGAGCGTCGTGCTCGCTGTGATTCACGTTTATCGTGTCTCACGCCTTTCGTACACTCTCTTCGTCGTTTTTGCCACCCCCCCGCCTTGCATTCATATCAGTTCCTTTATCCTTTATGACTGGGATGCCACTTATGTCGGAGCACATAAGGGATCCCGATGCATTCTTATCGCTAGTTCTCATATCAAGACCTCTAGTGAACTCTACCATGCCCACCGCCCTTTTTGCCTATAAATAGGGGGCACATCTTCCTTGCCAATATCACTTTCGGTGCATCTCTGCTTGCCTAGCCCTTGCTTTTGTCCAAGCTTCCATCTCGTTTTCGCCTTTGCAACCACCACCCACCAAAGATGGCGTAAGACTTGGTTAGTAGCTACTTTACGAACACCGAGGGTTTTCCAAAGGTTTTGTACGCCACCCCGCAAGAGCTTGGAGTCAAAGCGCCCTTTGTATCAAGGTCGTGGAGTGTGCAGCTTGGCACTGAGCGATGTGAGGTCACCGTCTACATTGGGAAGAGTGAGGAGTTCCCCGATGCCACCGGCCCGGAGTGTGATCTGCAACCGGATTTCGCTTCATCGACACCTATCAAGGTGTGGCTCGCAAGGCCCCCGAGGCACCTCTCGCCGAATCTATGAAGAGCCTATTGCCCGTACCCCCATGCGGTTCTTTCCTCCTCGGGACAAGAATCGGTTGGCATGGGAGGCTCGCATGGTGGCCTTGCAACTTCGGGTGCACAGAAGATCCGGTGGTGCACTTGATCGCATATCTGCTCGCTTTGGATGAGCAAAGTATGACCGCAGCGCCCCGGAGCTACTGAAGTGTATCCATCGAGCTCAAGAGGCTGAGATCTTCTCTAGGATGCTCGAGGTGCGCTTGTCGAAGCACAAGCCGATACGGCGGATGCAGAAAGTCGTGGTACCGCCATCGGAGGACTTACTGAAGGCTAAAGACCAAAGACGTCCGGGGAGTTAAATAACGCCTATCTTGTCACAAGGGACAAGCGTAGGGCAATTGTCATGGAAGGGTTGGAGCGCCGATCTTGGAGGGAGTCCCTATTCACCCAACCGGAAGACGGAGGGTCGGGTTCACGGTGCCACCAAAGACCGCCATCATCAGAGATATCGGAAGAAGAGCCCTTGTTGCCCCTCGGTCGCCCACCACCGCAGGGAGGAAGCGAGAACCCAATTTGGGCAGAGAAGGAAGTTGGTGGTTCGAAGCGATTAGTTGTCCCGTGGAGGTGTATCTTTAGCTAGTAGTGTTTTCCCTCGTTGTCTTCGGTGTTGTAACTTGTCCTTTGTATCCCGTTCGTAGCCAATAGATTGCTTTGCCATGGAGGGCGTGTTTGTGAGGAGAAGTGTGAGAGCGTGTGCTTGAGTGTTGGTTCCTGTAAAAGCGGAGGTTTGGAAGTTTCTTTTGCATAATCCATCGTGTTTGCATGGTAGAGGATAATGTGTTGACTTGTTGTGGATGTCCCGATAGAACATTTGAATCATTTTTAAATTAAATCCATTGCTGGATTTGAATGCCTTGTTCCTTCTTTGTAAAAGGCATCCTTGTTGCCCGAATCTTCCCTTGCAATCCTCTTCTACTTCGTGGTGGTCTCGACCCCACTGCTTTTACTATGTGTAAATTGGTAATAGTCGTTGGTTAATAGCTTATGGTGTCGCTGACGAAACCAAGGGCCCTCGTGGAACATTTTGCCACGATATGGCCTGGCAGCCTGTGGGCCGGTATCGAGGCTGTTGATCGGTTGTCTTTACCAAGTTACACCACCATACCACTCTTGCAATAAAATATTCACCTTGGTAAAAATATTCTAGTGTTCAAACGGGAAATCCACAATGAGTCGATGGAGTAGCGCTCTTTCGGGTGATTGAAGCACTTGGTTTGGATTTATTGTTGTGTCGCGTCGCTTCGTTATCGCGTATCGGGACATCAACGGTGTCGGGGGCCCCCTGTGCCCGCATTTCGCATGCGGCTACAGTGTTGTGCCGCACTCGCCGCCTCGCGCAGTGCGCCTCTCCTTTTTCCTGCACTCGTGTCAGCTCTCGACACTCGCCCTCGTCCCCGTACCGGACCCCCCCTCTTCTCGTCTTTTGGCGCAGCCTCTCGCACGCCTCCTTGCCGGCGAACCCATTCCTCTCATCCTCTCCCTCTCCCCACCTTGGTTCACACAGCGGAAGCGTGCCCTGGCCAACCCTGTTCCATACCCGCCGGCGATGCTCCCCCACCCACCCCACTTCCCGACGTGATGTACCCCCACCTCAGCCACCTGACTATAAGACTCCACATGCGCCCTTTCCTTTTCCATCTCCGGATCGGGTAAGAGCTCGTTAGTCGTTTCTCTTCGCCGGTGCTCATGGTGGAGAAGCTTGGAAGGGAGAAGCAGTTGAAAGCAGAGCTATCAGATATGGCGTTCGTTGAAGTATTTATTCTCGGGATGCTTTTCATCTTAGCATTAGCGATGATCGAAGTTTTTCACACTCCTGTTTTACGGATCATTGGTCTTACGCCATGTTGCGGATAATCATTATCCTGTTGTTCCTTCATTGCCCTCGCTTATCTAGAAACGCTTGATTAGGTGCTTAGTTGTTCTCCCTCATTCTTAGCTGTGTTGTTCTAGATCTGAGTGGTTTAGTTTTTGAACTCATGTAACCTCTCTGAGTGTACTTTCATATCGATGTATGTTAATCGTTTTCTCTCCTTCTCGTTCTCACTCTGAATCTCGGGAGGGTTGATTCAGAATAACCCCTGGTGTTACGATCTCTTTAGCACCTAGATTAAGGCTTAGGAGAAATTAACAAAATGAATTTCACAGACTTTTCAAATCTCAGCGCGCATGAAATGATAAGTAAATCCTATGAACATAATTTTATAGAGAAGTATATATACACTCGTGTGTTTGTTTTGATAATTATATTGCTATAGTGTATATAGGTGTTCCTTCCGGTACCTTTGCACATAAGCATATATATGCATATATGTGCGTGTGTAGATTAGTGCTAAAGAGATAATAACATAATTGTTATTATTATTTAGATATTTTGGTAAAAGATAGATAGAGAGATTGGGACACACACGTACACAACACTTTCTCGGGAGCCTCTGGCACGCCTTGCCTCGTCACTTCCGAGCATTGCCGCGTCTATACCGTTCCTGCTGTTTTCTTGCGAGTCGCTGGTGCATAGCGCTTCCACGCGTACGGCGTACGCGCCCGTCGCCTTGCTGCTGGAGCTTTGCTGCTGCCTCGACGCCGCTGGGAGCTGCTCGGCTGCTCGCTGTTCACTACCATCGCGTAGCCTACTGCTCTGCTGCTACGTCGCTTCAGCTGCGCCCGGCCGTGCGTGCGTGGGCTCAGTCCCGCTGCAGTTGCCGCCGACCCTCTGCTCGCTGCTCACCGGTGACATGTCCATCGCCTTGATGCTGCTCCCTCTGCCAGCGCCGTCGTTTCACCTTGAATGGCTCTGCCATGGCTGTGGCCAGTTCGAGCAGGCGCACGTTTTTGTCCGTGGTGCCGCCCGCGTAAATTCTCGCTAGCGCCAGATATGGCGTTCGTTGAAGTATTTATTCTCGGGATGCTTTCAGAAATTTGGCAAGGGAACTGCCTCATGGGTCAAATCAATCTGTATCATATGATGGAAAGAGCATTTATTTTTATACACAGCACGCAAGAGCATTTATTTTTCATAGACTCGAATCATGTCCTCGTCACAATTTGGCAAGGGTAAGCGCTTCATGGGTCAAATCAATCTGCATCATATGATGGAACCTAACGATAGGGATATATCCTGATGCAAAATACAAACAAGTACTCCCTCTGTCCCTAAAAGCTTGTCACGGTGGGATGCGTGCCATAAGTTTGACTCAAATTTTAGAAAATACGTGCAACATCTAAATTTTTAAAATAAATTTGTTAAAAACTAGACTTAAAGATCTTTTCGATGATGCTAATTACTTAGCATAAATATTTATATATTTTAATATATAATTGCCGGCATCTATTTCTCGGAAACGCGGTGACAAGCTTTTAGGGACAGAGAGAGTACTCCCAAATTAAAATGTCATTTTTCCCTGTTTACTCCTCTGTCCCAAAAAAAAAAGACCTTCTCTCGCTACTCGAGAAGTCAACGCTTTCAAAATACTTGGCAATTATATATTAAAATATATAAATATTTATGTTACGTAATTTGTATCATCGGAAAGATCTTTAAGTCTAGTTTTTTAATAAATTTATTTAAAGATTCAAAGTTGAGAAAGTTTAATTAGCCTACAATTTTTTTATGGATTCCAAACGCCGGTGAAATAAATATCAAATTATCCATAAATGTCGAATTATTAAATGGAAAACAAAAAAAATGCAGATCTCGAAACGGGGGAGGAGAAAAGAAACCGCATCGCGTCTGTCGAGGATGGCGTGAGGTGAGGGCCGTGCACGCCGGCGCTCGCCCTCGGGCGGCGGTCGGCCCCCTGGTGGCGACAGCGTTGGAGGCGGGTCCGATGGCGGACGGACACAGAAGGGAGTTAGCGAAGGAGCATCCCTGGAGGCGGTGGGCGCTGCGGTCGGGGGCGACCGCGGCGGTGGTGGTGGGTGCGGCACCGGCTTGGGGCGCAACCGCCGTGGAGGGAGCGGGCTTGGGGACTACGACCACGGATGGTGCCAGCTTTGAGCGACCAAGGGCGGCGCGGGGGAGGAAGCGCCCCAAAGGCGGCGGCGGCGGGGACGGGCGGCCTGCCGGCTGGGGCCGGGACGGCGGTGGTCTCCCTACGGCATCTAAGCGTGGCGGGCGGGGCGGTAGGAAGCCGGCTTGAAGCGATATGGCAGCGGGACTGCGCGCCATCGGGCCGCCGAGTCGGATCAACGCTTGGGAAGCCGGGTTGATATAGCCATCCAAATCAACCGGTTAAGCAATAACTATTCTAAAAAATAAATATTTTATCACCATTATCTCATGCCTTCTATACATATAGGCTAAAAAGAAAATCACTCTATGCATATGTACCCTATACAGTACATGTAGAGGTAGAAGATAAAAAATATAGTTTTAAATATGTAGAAAACAAGTTGTTCTTCTAATCGTCTAGAGACATGTCATGCAAATAATCATCTGCTCACCATGATGTGTTATTTACCGCACGCTAGAAAGGACCTTCACAAACCAGATAATTGTAGCCTCTCATTAGTCTGGCGGTGGTGTATGTGCATCCGTGATGTGGCTAGCCTAAGTGGTGATGGACGATGGCCTAGGAGGCTTCTTCTATAAATAGGCAGGGATATAGACCATGAACACATGCAACCACGAACCACATCATGTGCTACGGCAGTAAATGGTAACATAGGGATAAGACAAAGAGCTTTAATTACTATATCAAAAGATACATCACATCACGTGCTCCAAGTGTACTAAAGTGTTGGCACATTTGATGTTGGTAGATCAAGTAGGGCCAAGAACGAAGCATGTAGTTGCCATTGCTCGAGATAGGTGCATGTACTCCCTCCTTTTTTACAGAAAAAGATGCAAAAGCATTTTTTAAAGTATCGGTAATTATATATTACACTATATAAAAAAATTATATTAAATATTTTGTATCATCGAAAAGATCTTTTTAGGCCTAGTTTTTTAATAGTTTTTTTGAAGATATAAATGTTATATCTATTTTTCTATAAATCTAGTTAAAGTTGGTAAAGTTTGAGTGACACATCTCCCATACTTAGAAGATTTTTTAAACAGAGGGACCATCAATGATTGATCTTGACAAGTGGTTGACGGTGACCACCCTTCCTTCAATTGTCGTGCATGCATGCACTTGGCATGGCCTCTGGCTCTGGACGTAGTGGTCATGGCTGCAGCTGGCCATTGCTGTGCGTGCTAGCGTGTGTGGGCTTGCCTTCTGCTGCAATGCACTGCTTGACGTTTATTGCATGCTGCTGCTGCCCCTGCCATCCTACTGCTTGACCACTGTGGCACGATGGTGCTATTAGTGCGTCTACGTGCCTTCCTGCTTAGCGCCAGGCTGCCTTAGTGGTCATTTCATCTTAATGAAGCTGCGTCCGCACATGCTTTGTGGATCATGAACAAGCACGTGTGTGTAGGTTTGCTAGCAACCAAGCCACTTCCCGCCAAGGCAGGCATGAGCCTTTGCCAGACCACGAGGCCATGATCCTCGTCGCGTCCTGCACCGTCGTTTACTCTTCAATGTTGACGTGCCTCTTCTCTGAAGCCACTGCTTTGTGGATCATGAACAAGCACGTGTGTGTAGGTTTGCTAGCAACCAAGCCACTTCCCGCCAAGGCAGGCATGAGCCTTTGCCAGACCACGAGGCCATGATCCTCGTCGCGTCCTGCACCGTCGTTTACTCTTCAATGTTGATGTGCCTCTTCTCTGAAGCCACTGCTCGAGTAGGCCGAGCAGAGCGCTAGGCTGTGCGTGCACAGCAGCCGGAGTGATGAGAGTCCATCCAAGCGCTAGAGACTTCAGCTGGTGCAGTGAGAAAGATGAAACCAGATTGATTCATCAAATTTAATCCAACGGCTATGGAAATAAGACTTACGTGGACATCCTGGGAGGCCGCCTAGACGGCGCGCCTTCATATTTCTGATACTAAATAAATGTCTGACCTGTCGAGGAGTGTCGTTTTACTCATGTTGTCTTGTTTGCTCTTTAGGTGGCTTCAGGCATGTAGTATACTACAAGAGATGTGATTTCTATGACAATTAGTTTATATGATGATAATATATGGAAGCTATGTCATATATCAGCATTTGTGACTTTTGCACGTGTCACTTTTTTTCAAAGATCTGGAAAAAAAAATGTTCGGCTTTGGTATTAATAAGAAGAAGAGACTGCCCCGGTTTTAAAGAAAAACCGGGCCCAAAACCGAACTAACGCCAATACAACGGAGAGAACGACAACCCAAGAAAGAAAGAGTCTGGAGCCCTAGAAGGCCAAGAAGGTCATCGTTGCCCGGCACAAGCGGCAGCAAACAAGCGCAGCTCCGGCTTCCGACCATGGCCACACGCTAACAACCTAGCCGAAGTTGAATCCCGGCGACGCCCGGGAAGGTTACGGCGTTCGAAGCACCGTTGTCGCTCGTCCAAGACGGACCGAGTTCTCACTCGTGGAGAGAGCTAGGGATGCAACACCTCCAACACAAAAACGGCGCCCGCAGGCGTCACCATCGCTAGGCTTTCGCCCCAAGGTAGCCCCGATTAAGATGTTGGCCCAGATTCGAACCCCGCTTGTCGCCACCGTCGCCGCCGCCAATCGTCTCCCCAGGAGCCTCGCCAAAGGGGCATCGGCGTGCGGCCGCACACCGCAGCCACGAGTTTCGTCGCCCACCCCTAGTGGCAAAGACGGCATGCCGAAAAAACTAGCATTCACTCCGCCACGGCGTGTCCACTGCGCTGCGCCAGCGATGCGCCGTCTTGACCCGCGACCATAGCGAGCAACCATCGCGGCGACCATGGCTGCGGTCGCCCTGACTAAGGCCATCGGGGAGGGACGACATAGAAGGGCCGTCCTCAATGCTTGCACAAGACCGATCCGCCACAACACGCGCCACCTTTCACCACCGCGCACGTCGCCACAGCGTCCACCGCCCGACCCGGCGTTGCGAGGCGGATCATTTGTCCGGACGGATCCGACCACCAACGCCAAGGAGAGAAGGTAGGATGCGGCGAAGAGGACCACGCCGCCATCCGCTGGGCACTGCCCCCGACCCAAAGGGCCCCAGATCGACCGCGAGGACCGTGGATCCGGTGCCCAGGCTGTGTCGCCACCCCATCATGCCCTAACATCGCCGGAAGTCCGGTCGTAAGGGATCGAGGATCAACCGCCCGGGCCATGGGGAAACTCCATCGCGGCTTCACCACACGAGGGGAAGGGGCATGAGAGGGGAAGAAGATGAATCCGCCGCCGCCGTCGCACCCTACGCCGCACGGTGTTGGCGTTTGTTAAGTGCTAAAAGAATAAAGCGATTCTGCAAGCGCCACGGAACATCAATGTAGCTTTTTTCCCTAGGGAGTATTCTAGGGTATCGTATCCATTGGGGAAGCTAATGGTAAAGAATTCTAATAACTCAAAATCATGTATCTGCTAACTTAGTAAACCAACTAGACTAAAGAGGGGTAAGTGATAAATGATAAATACAATAATACTATAAATAAAGCATACAATAATAACATACCTAGAAGGATACTATGATAAATGAAATAGCTTAGCTAATCAAGAGGACATCGAGAGAGACAAAGGTTCCTAAACACATCTCTATTACTTTGGTTCTAAGATAACTAAAGTATGGATAGATATAGTAATCATACAAATTCACTTTGGAGCAACAATACCTTTCCAACTCTCGAGAAAGACTGGGATGAAGTAGTTGGGGGAAGGCTGCCAGAAGCTCTACAAACATCAACCCTAACGTGGTGGATTGCAAAGGCCTTCCAGAGCTGTCACCCCTTGGGCTACCACAACTAACCGGAGGATTGAGCGTAACCTCAGGTAACCTATAGTCTAAACACCATGTCTAAACTATCGATTAGTACTCTAGCTAAAGCTAATAACTAGAGCACTCAATACGAGCAAAGATCCCATGCAAATGAATAAAGACTACACTAAACATATGAAAGGCATAAAAGTAAATAGAGAAGATAAATATATTAAAGCATAGATCTTGGAGAGAATAGATACAAAGACATACAAAACTCTGAAGATTCTCCAGAACTGGAGCGCAGCTCCACTCTCCCTAACTCTCAACTAGATCTAATCTATTACATTGAGAAGTCGAAACCTAGATCTACATTGAAGAGAGAGAGAGAGTTCCTCACATTGGGATCCCTCTCTAATCAATGAGACGAGATAGCTAATGAATTAGCTATTGAATTAGGGTTTCAGGGAGGAGCCCTGCCCCTGCTTATATAGCCCTAAGGGATGGATGTGAGTTGTTGGATCAAACCGACTTTAATGGGACGGTTGGAGTGAATTCTAGGGTTCCCATAGGTCGGTGGAGGAAGCTTCCGGAAGGCTGGGCTCGTGGGCCTGGGGGGGTGCAGCGGCACCACCCCGTGCCGCCCGGCCTTTTTGGTGGAGGGCGGGTCCCGCCTTCGTGAGTTGTCTTCTCTTTTTATTTGGACCCCCGAAATTTATACCAATCGCCCTGATTTGGTCCTTTTCTTCGGTGTCTTGATTTATCCTCTTTTCTCTCTAATTTTCGGGGTTTTCGAGTTCACCTATAAAAGCGAGTGTTCATCAAAACTCGTGGAATTCATTAGTAATAATAATATTTTGTTAACACCAAAATTTGGTAAAGCCTGAGTGATAGATGGGCCGGTACACGATGGTTCGGCAAGGGGTCATTCGGCTAGCGAAAGACAAGCGAATTGTTGTAGCGTTCGGGAAGCCGCTGATTATTCGGCTAGGAGCCCGAGTCAGAAGGAGCCGAGCATGAGATGGTTCGCAAGCGTGGAGCATCAAGGAAGATATTCAGGACAAGGGCCCACGTCACGTGCGATTTCACGACTTCGAGAGAAGACTTGGAGGACAATGTATCTTAGCTAGATATTTTTCGTTATGTTTATTCGTAATTAGTTAGGACTCGTCAAAAGCCCGGGGTATAAATATAAGACCCAGAGAAGCGTAAGCGATCTACCAAATCAATACAACAAACCCGGCTCACGTGCCTTGGCCGGCCACCCTTCGAGTCGAGTCGTGTCGTCGATCTGCATGAGGATTCATCGACCCGTCGACCTCCGTGAAATGCAGAGGCAACCTTGCACCATGTCTAGTATCGTCGAGGCGGATTTAGACTATTGCAAGTAGTCTTGTTCACGCTTAGTATTGTCGGGCGGATTTAAGCTATCGAGGGGCAAGAGGGTTCTTTTGTCGATCATGAGCCATCCGGTGGGCTAAGGTCCGGCTAAGAGCTAGTTATCGGCTTCATTAGATTTTGGCAAGATCTAATGAATTCATTAAGTTACCACGTGTTGCAATGCTTTTATTTATTATTCGATTATGTTTGCACACACTTTTTGCCCAATTTAGATTGAAGAGTCTCGGCTTTATCTTTTCATAGATCTAGTTGCTTTTAGTGCTTTCATTGTTTATCTTCTTGTGCTACTAGATCTATACGTTTATCATAGCGAGATAGATCAATCTAAGTTGTCACGTGTTGTGGGTTCGTATACGTTTAGATCTCTTGAGGACTATATCATCCGGTGGATATAGATCTTTGGGTTACTTCTAGAGCTAGTCATCGGGGTGAATTTGGAGGTCGGTTTGTCGATAGGTTTTTATGTATGAGTTCCTTCTTCATGGACCCCGATTAGGCAAGCTTGCCGGGAACACGGTTCTACGCTTTCACATGTAATGAATATCTATAATGATATTTATGATTTATCTTCTTTTATTTATCATGTTGTCAATTAATTCGATCTATGCAATAGAGCTTTACGATAGCACATCATGATGATCGATTTTACTTGTTCAAACATGTCTTTTATGATCATTCGACAAAGCAAGTACTACATTACATCTTTATACATGCTTACCAGAATGCATTCATTATCGTCGACGATGATAGCTCTCATAGCTATATGTCTTTACATCGGCCTTAGAGCCATACATGCGAAGCTGTCTTGGTCTCACCGGGCATGTTCCGATCTCACGTTACCTCCTTGTCAATTAACAAAGTCAAATTGACTGGCACGCCTCAAGGCGCTCGGGCGTAGAGTAAAGCCCGGCTATTAGGCTTGTCGGTGTGTGCGGCGTAGGGGAGCAGGATTTTTGTGCCTAAGACTTTTTGGCACGCGCCGGTGGGACAACTCAAGATCAAAACACGATGCGACAATGTCGACAAGGATAATGTCATCTAGCTCGGATGGGTGACCTGCCTCGACCTAGAGGCCACAAAGTGAGAGATATGTGTGCAACTTTTCGCAAAAAGTGCATGTCATGCTTCTCCAAGCACAAAGAGCGATACAATCATCCGAGAAGACAGATCTTCCAAAGATAGTGATGCCCGGTGACAAGGGATATGCTCAACAAGTCTCGATGAAGAAGAGGGGGGCAGGAAAGGAAGATGAAGAACCAACGCTGAAGAAATTCATCGGATGGAAGAGATTGTTGCGGTTTGCGGTTGGGAGAGCAATGACTAATCACAACACGGTGTTCTTCAATACTTTCCGTGATATCATGAAGGGTAGTTTTGGACCCGAGTTTGATGAGCACTTTGAGAGGCGGCTTGGTGAGCTTTCGGGACCTAGATACATACATGCACCAAAGCCACCACCAAAGAAAGGAGCTACAAATCAAGAATTTGGATGGGAGAACAAGACACCGAGAAAAGTCGGGGGGATCAGGAGCCAAGACACATGGAGCGGCGTTCGGTGCACACAGGAATCCTCGGCATACAATACTTACTCAATAGCTCCAATGACCCGGTGGGTTCTGAGAGAAATCCCTTTAGCCTGTGTAACATCCCGGATGTTAATATATAATTAAAATGTTAATCATGCATCATATGCATTGCAAAGCATGCATGTTTGAATAACCTCTTATGCATTAAGTAAAATAAGTTTATTTAATTAGAAATTATTTGTGCTTAGGGGTTAGAGTAATTTTATTTTTTTATCACATGTGATTGATCCTAATTATGTGTTTGGTCCTAAGATGAGTATGGTTTGGAATTGTTTTGAATTCAAATTTCTTCCTTTTTGACCCTATTTCAAGAAGTCCTATTTCGAGGCCAAATTTGAAGATGCTTCTTTTATGAAATGTGTAGATTTTGAAAAGTTATGCAAAAAAGTCATTTTTGGAGATTTTGAGTTCAGTTCAAATTTTGAGAGTAATTTAAGAAATTCAGTCGGGGTTTGGAAAATTCGAGTTTTTGAGGGGGACCGGCGTGAGCAGTGAGCGGCTCACGCCGACCGCCCATCTCGGCTTCGCCCGGTCCCGTCGTCGATCGCGCCCGGCTCTGCTTCGGCGTGTCGTAGTCGTCGCCGACGTGTCCGTCGTCGTGTCGTTGCCTCCGTTCATCCATATCCGCCCGCATTTGTGAGCGAGGGTAGCGGGCGGCTGCTTTCGCCGCCCGTGGCCGCCTCGCGTGTTCGGCCGCCTCGCCGTGCCCAGTCTTGCCCGGCGATGTCGATTCCGTTCGCGTCCGTGTCCTCGCCCCATCCCCTTCTTATCTCGGCGCGAGGAGGGCCCGCCGGTCGGCACCGGCTCGAGTTTATCTCGCCCCGGTGACGTCACGCCTCCTCCTCCTATAAATTGGCGACCTCCCGCTCCGTCTCTCGCCCTCGCTTTTTCGACCTCGTCGCAATTCCATTGCGCTTCGAGCCCAAAAAGCCAATCGTCGCGGAATCACCGCCCGGACGTCGTCCCCCAACTCCGGTCGGACCACCGCCGTAGGCAGGGGTCGGCGTCGCTACGTCTTTACGGTGAGCCGTAGCAATCCATCTCACGTTTACGATTCGCTTGGATGATGTAGTCATGATCGCTTACCCGGTTTCGCGGCCGAGCACTAGCTTGCGCGGATCGTGGCCGTGACCACCGGAGTTCTCCGCCGTAGCGGCTGTCACCGCCGTCGACTCACCTCGCTCGATCCTCGACCCAAACACCTTGCCATTCAAGCCGCGGTGAGCTCCTAGTGCCAACCATGTCGTCGGTTTGGTCGTTTACGTGCGGAGTTAGTCGGAATGTCGATGCCGGCGGTTTCGCCGTGGTTGCGCCGCTTGGCACCTCTGGTCACCTTCGTTTTAGGTGGTTTAGGGCCATTTAGTTGGGGGCTCGGGTTCGCTTGGATAGTCTTTGGGTAGCCCGGTGCCTGCCATGGCCGTAGGAAGCTCAGAGCGAGCCTCGTAGGTGGCTTGCGGCGCCGCCCGGGCCGCCATCGTCGCCCGGTAAGCATGCCCGAGTCCTTTTGCCATTGTGTTTGTGGGCTAGATCGATTCCCGTCTTTGCCGAGTCCACGTAGGGTCGCTCGCGTCACCGGAAACCCCAGCCGCCCGAGGAATCGCCGGTCGGCCCCGGCCCGGCGGTCAGCGTAGTCGGCCCCCCTATTTGGCCGGGCCGGCCCCGACTTGGGCCGTCTTGGCAGCGTGCGCCGCAGGCCGGGGGCCATGTTGGGCGAATTCGGCCCAATGGCCGATTTCAATTCAAATCTCGTTTTTTCTATTTTACGTTTCTATGAATAGTGTAGATCTTTTCAAATTTCATAGGAATTTATCTAGAGCTTGGAAAATTATGAAAATTTTTGTAGGTTCTGTTTATGAGGTCTAGAATATAGGAAAAATTTCAAACTTGAGTTTTGACCTGTTTTGTTATGTTTTAAAATTAGCAGCTTTTTATTCAAAAGAGAGTCTTTGGTGATTTTTATAAAATAGTCTATATTTCCAAAATTCTTGAAAATTTATTTTGAACTGTTTTATGATAGGACCTATTTGTAGAAAAAAGTTTGGGGTCAATTTGAGTTAGTTAAATTATTTTCTATGTTATGCTTTGTTTTATTTAGAAAAGAAAGTGTTAGGTTGATGAATGATTTGAGGTTGTTTGATGAGAGAGGATCATACCATGATCGAGATGGTCCTTGAGAACTCCTTAGGCAATGGTGATGATATCTTGTAGAGTAGTTCAACAAGTTGGTTTTTGTTAGGTTGCAACTTTATCGTGAAGGAAAGTTGTACTCAAGTTAATGTTTATTTCCATGCACTTCTAAGCATCATGTTTATCATTATGGCATCATATTGAAGCATGCATTCTACTTCGTGTAGAGAACGGTAGTGTGGGTTTTCAAAGTCGAGGAAGTTTCGAGGAGGTTACGTATCCCGTGGAAGTCGGCTTTGATATACGTGGAACGGATCCCGAGCCGAGTGCTACTTATTCCAAGGCAAGCCCGGATGCATTTAAACCCTTCCTTGTTATTTTACAAAGTTTTATATCACTTATGTTGATGATATGATGCATTAGGTGAATAGGAATTGAGTGATAACCTATTTCTTTGCATGACCAACCTTGATTATTGAAATATCATCCTTATCAACCTGTTTATTTAAAAATGCTTAGTTGCTATGCCGCGTTTTATGATTAGTTTGTTGAAAATCTTTTACATGTTTAAAATGTTCTTTGATAACTTATATCATGCTTAGTAGAGGCTATACTTAACTTGAGACCGAGGACGGGACACGGGTTGTGTCTCACGGTGGTTGAGCCAACAAGGTTCTCTGAGTGTCGTGTTTGTCCCGTCTGTGTCATTTAAGGACCGTCCGTTGGGTGGCCCCTTGGATCATGAACTTTGCATACCGGCCACATACTTTGGGTAAGCGATCTCGGGGTGTGCCAAATCGGGAACTTACAACCGCGCCTTTGGGAATGGAGAGATGGCGGGAGTACAAGATACCCTCGGTGGGTTAAAGTCGGGTTGGAGGTGTATTGTATTCTCGGGTGGCGTAGGGCGCTTGGTCCCGTTTTTGGACGAACGAGAGATGGTTGATATATGCAAGCTTAAGTGCTACATATATCGTGTGGTGAAGTATCCCATTTGGGTTACAAGTGATTCGAATCGTCGTTGCTCCACGATAAAAGGAGACTTGATCCTCGCACCTCCATCGTAGTTAACATATGGAACTTTGGTTTTGGTTAAAAGATAGTTTGGTTGGAAAGTGTTTGCTTTAGTAGATGATCACCTAGAAGAGAGGTTTCACTAAATTTGAGATAAAACTTTGAAAGTAAGGACCTACTCTTAGTAAGCTTTTATGCAAAAAAATGAGTCCTTGATCTTGCTAAGACCTTTCCTTGATTCCTATAACCGGCATTCTGAATCTTCGCCTCTTTTCTTTAGTCGGTTAAGTCTTGTTGAGTACTCCCGTACTCGGGGTTTGTTAACCCTTGTTGCGAGGTGTTGACTCGTCTTTGTTAACCAAGGTTATGTCGGTGGCACGACATGATCCAGTTGTCTTCTAGTCTACTCGGTTTCATAAAATTAATTAAGTTAAGTTTATTCAAATGTAACTTACTCATATTTTATAAAGTTAATGTTATTATTCTTCCGCTTTTCGATCTATATTTTTGTAACAAATGTTGTAATGTTGTAGCTACTCCTTTGTTGATCTGGTATGAGTTATCAACGGGGCTTCTTAAGTTATCGGGTGTATCGCACGGTGTCGCCGAGGTCTTTGGGACAATGACAAAAAAGTGCGAGGTGGGCTGGTAATTAGGAGGTTACGTTACACCACGGTTATCTGAGTTCACTTTGAACACTCCACTATTCATGCTATGCCAAATCACGGATATAGGCCGGTTGGGACGGTCGGGGACAATCTCATGGACCACAAGATTCAAATGTGGATATACTCCTAGCAAGGATGGCCGATATGATGCAACACCAATTTGGGATTAAGCCCAAGAATCGGCCCTATGTGTATCGATCACCATATCTGATTGGTACAAAGTGAGTGGCGCTTCCTTCAAGATTGAAGCCTCCAACCGACTTTACCAAGTTTTACGGGACGGGGACGACACCTCTACTACCGAACACATCGGTCGGTATCGATTCGATTAGGAGAGCTTGCCAATGATGAAGCATGGAGGATTCGCTTCTTTCCATCATCCCTTACGGGGCCGGCTTTCACATGGTTTGCTACGTTGCCGGCCAACTCTATTGGAACATGGTGCGAACTAAAAGACAAATTCCATTCATACTTCTATAGTTGTTCCAATGAGAAAGAACTCGTTGACTTGATGGGGTTGACACGAAATACAATGAGACACCACAAGAGTTCTTAGCGGGTTCGAGGAGACAAAGAATTCCTGCTACTCTTTGAGCTTGCGGACCATCGATTTGCATTTTGTGGCCATTCGAGGTATGCATCCGGCCATCGGGGAAAACTAACCAGCCAAACATAGAGTTTGATGACCTAGGACAACTCTCAAGGCATCTATCACTCATGGCTAGTCGGTTCCAAAGCATCAAGAAGGACACCCGTTTTTCAAAAGGGGGCAACGTGTCTTACGGACATACAACCACTTCACGGAAGAGGGAGAAGATGAAGATGATGGCCGGGAGGACATAGAATTTGCCGAATTCGCTTGGGGCAAGGAGCACATCGGGTTAACTGTATTTGGATGAAGACACTCAAGGGGGCATATGACTTCGATGTCTCCAAGTCGGGAAAAGCTCTTTGAGTTCTTAGTCAAGGAAGGGCGTATCAAGTTACCGGAGAATCATTCTATGAGGCGTCAGTTGGGTCAAGGCGGCAAATATTGTGGCTTCCATGACATGATCACTCATAACATCAGCGTGCGCGAATCTTCAAGCAGCAGATTCGAGAGGGCTTTCTGCGAGGGCCTCCTCAAGTTTAACAACAACATAAAGGTGGATAAGGAGCCCTTCCCTGCAGGCATGGTTGCTTTCGATACATGCATGGTTTTTGCCAGTGATTCTAAGGGCAAAGGCCCAATGAAAGTCTTGACTTACGAAAGGGCAAAGCAAAGTGGATCGAGTTGACCCTAGTCGGCAAGTGTCTAGTGTAGAGCTCAAAAGGCGTGGGTGTTCGATTTCCAAATAGCCGAGCAGGAGAAAGGAGAAACCTCAAACCAAGCGTGACATCTCGTATCTTTGTTGAACAAGTGGCAAAGACGACAAGAGAAGCAATATCGTAGGGATCGACAACTTGCAAGAGAACAGCCGGAGGTATGAGGAGGAGATGTATCACCGAAACGGGGAGGAGTACATGAAGAGCAAGAGGAGTCTCATTGGGACTGTCCTTTCTTTAAGCATTGCTAGAGCGAAGGCTTGAAGGCGCTGCTAGGAATAAGCGCCTGAATGCGGTGAGCAATACCACGGTGCAGACGGCAGGGCGAGAGTCAACCGCCGTCCCATCCAAGAAAGGCGGGGGGCACGCTTCCCGGAGGATGATCGGCGCTTAAAAAATGAGCCTTGACAAACCTCACGTCGGTAAAAAATTACAGATCAAGCTTGGGGCGTGTGGAGGATTCGATGATGATCCGGACTCTCCTCGGGAGTATGCGTGGCAAAAGGGACAGTGGTGCCCTCTGGTCTAAGGAAGAGAAGAGGAAGAGAAGAGTCCAACGTCTCGAAACAAGGAGCTCAAAGAAGCAACATGACGGCATTAAACAAGTGTGGCGCCCAAAGAAGAAAACTTCGGGAAGCGGTCATTCGGCGGAGGAGTATTCGGCAAGTGGGCGTTCGGCGGATGTTAGCATGGTCTTCTACATCCCTATAGAGTTTGCGGCCCCTCTGAGCAAGCCACCGATGATCGGAGGAACAAGATGCCTATTCGGATGAAGAGGCTTATTCGATTTTGACAACAAAGAGATGATTGATCTCCTAGGGACGGTTGGCTTTATCAAGACAATTTGTGTTCGGACAGGCCTAGGAAGCATAATCATTTGAAGCCTCTTTATTTGAAGGGATACGTTAATGGAAAACCTCTGACTCATATGTTCGTCGATGGGGGAGCTGCAATCAATATCATGCCATATACAACTTTCGGAAAGTTGGGGATGACCAAGGAGGATTTGCTCAAGGCAGACATTGTGCTTTCGGGGACTTTCTTTGAAATCCCCGGATACCCATGGAGCCGTTCACGTTGAGTTGATGATCGGCTCAAAGACTTTGATCACTACCTTCTTTGTGGTCGGCGGTAAGGGGTCCTCTGACTTACTACTTGGAAGGATTGGATCCATGCTAGCTGATTGCGTTCCATCCACCATGCATCAAGTCCTCATCCAATGGAGCGGTGATGGCGTTGAGATAGTGCAAGGCGATGATTCGGTAAGCATTGCGATTCTTGAGCCATCGTCCGGGGAATATGAAGGCGTGGAATGCTTCTCGGGAAGAGATTGGGAAGAAGGTCTGTCGTGCTCGCTACAAAGACCAACGGCCCGATCGAGATAGTCGGCTCTCATAGTAATTTTTAAGGGAAGATTCGTGTCGGCTTGTAAAAGATCGAGTTATTGCAAAATGTGATTGGCCGACACGTATGATTTAATGGTTTTGAGCAAAGAAATTTGTTCTATTCATGAAATATAGCCGATGTGTAAATCATCGCCTTTAGCAAAAAATACTCCATAGATTTGGAGGGGACGGTAGGCATAAATATTTTTATGTCGCCTTTAGTACAAAAAAATATAAAAGAACATCAATATAGAGGCGAGAAGGTCTTTATTCAAGAGTTCGAAACATGTTACAAAAGTGTTGCCGAATATATTACAAAGGATTTCCACTTAGAATACATCGTAAAGGATTTCTATTTGGTCTAATCACGGGCACTATTCGGCACCATCCTGAAGTCCTGACTCTTCACTTCTTCTTCATGGCATCCTTGATCTTGTCGGCGATCTCTTGGATGCGTGGCGCGTGGGTTCAGCGGCATGTCAAGTGCTTCGCACCAAACTTGACTTTGCTTCGCGGAGGCACCTTTGGTGGCGCTCGGGCGATTACGGATGATGAATGAGATGAGGAACAATTAGTCCACCACAATAGCAATATATGGGACGAGGTTAAGTTTTCAACTCACCACCAATATGGACCTCGAGACATACGGCGTTCGCACTCTGCGGCGGCATAAGGGGCGTACCTCTAGATCGCTTGGGCTCCTGGCGGCGTTTCTCTTCTGCCGGTTGCTTGCGGAGAGTCTCTGCATCCGCCGGTGAATCCTCATCGGAGGAATCTGATGGGATAGGGATTGGGATACGCCGTGTGCCAAACAAGAAGTCTGGGTGCATTGGTGATCTAGAAGCAGAAGGGTTAGAGTGCATCAAGATAAGAGGAAACTAAATCTGCAAGAATTACATCTTACCCAAGCGAATCGCGGAGCCGGTGGTGGAGGACCTTGGACATTGATTCCTCGGCAACTTCTTTGCCTTTATGCGCCATTGGATTCTTGGTGCTAGTGAAAAGTGCTTGATGGAAAAGGAAGGAAATTGAAAGAGCAGAATTGCGGTTTCAATTTCAGTTGTGTTTGGACATATAAGGCCGGGTACTTGATGGAAAGGAAGATGGTTGGCGGGATATTTTAAATTATATATTTTTCGGATTGCTTATTAAGGAAGCCATCTTTATTCATTCCATCTCCCCTCGGCCCGACATTTTTTGCCCCTGGTTGGTCCATTGGGAGAAGAGAAAGGCGGGGCATATTTAATGATCTGATGAGCGATTGTCCGTGAGTTTTACGGAAACCGAATTTCTTATATTATTTGAGGATTGGATTGATAATGGCGTCGGGCAAGATTCGGCTGCTTTGTTCAACAAGGATTTCATCCATATTTACAAAAGAGAGAGGGCCAATATACAAGGGCAATCAAATAAAGAGAATTTCCTTGATCGTTCAAAGCGGTAAAAACGAGGGGTCATGGAATTTGGTTCCTCTGTTTTTCGGGCATATTTTTATCATCAATGCCACTACCTACTTGTTAATGCTTATCGGATTTGAGATTTTCTTCAAAGAAGACAAGGGAGATTGACAGTTTTCATAAAATCTATTCGGTTAAAGGTTTGTTCGGCGGTAATATTCGGCATGGTGATGATTCGGCATCAAGATTACTCGATTTAATTCAAAAGGACACAAGATCACAGAGACGAAATTTAAGGAACTGGTTCTTTATTGATGAGAGGAAGGGAATACAAGTCCATTACATAGTGACTAAATTTTTCCCTAATCTACAACAATGTCGTAGATAGTCTTGAGAACCCTATAGGCTGTTGAATCCCTCTGGATACGGTAAGGACTTGGAGGGTCATCCTTTTCGAGCTCACGATTAACCCGCCCGATTGGCAAATTTTAGGCGATGGAGCTTTGTTGCTAGGTGCGGGAAACATAACGGGGTTTGAGTAAAGGGAGTTGTGCTTTCGAGAAAACAAGAAAGGAATGTTTGGGCGTAATGATAAAACTTACCGTGCTATGATGCATTTGAGCCTCGTTCTCTCTGTCCCGGGCAAGCCATGGCCTCCTCTGCATCCTCCGGTATCTTGAGTGTCACCGGTGATTTTCCTTTTCCTCACGGAGGCTGCTTGCGCCGCCGCCGATTGGCTTGATGGAGTTCGGCGTTCTCCCGAATCTTTGAAGGTTTTCAAATGAAAAGAAATCGGGGTTAGCAGATCGAGAATGAAATCTTGTGATCGAATTAAGATATAATTACCCTATCACGAGGCCTCTTGGGAGGGCGGGGTGCATAAATCAATTTGGGCGCTTGTTGCTTGAGCCCGCCATCGGTGCTTTAGATCTTGGAAGAAAAAGGAGAAAGTTGGAAGATATGAGAGAAATACGGATGGCTGTTCTTGGTTGAGGGAGTTCACCGTATTTATATCTCTGAGGAAAGGCCAAAGGGAAAGGTGAAGCCGACCATGAAAACAAAAAGATCTATTCGGTGCTTATCTTGAGGAAGCGGAGGCGACCTAGCTTGCCGATTCACATTGGTGGAGATTTCGGCGGCACAAGTCCCAAAAGGGTTACGGTACCACGAGAAACTTCCGGAAAATGGGCCTCGGTAATTTTAGCCCGGTTAAAAGCTTGGCTGGATTTTAGCGGATCATGGTCAATTCGAAGCAAAAGGATCTTTTACTCGAAATTGAGGGGCATATGTTAACACCAAAATTTGGTAAAGCATGAGTGATAGATGGGCGGTACCACGATGGTTCGGCAAGGGGTCATTCGGCTAGCGAAAGACAAGTAATGCTTATTTGTAGCGTTCGGGAAGCCTTGTTATTTGGCTAGGAGCCTAAGTCAGAAGGGCTGAGCATGAGATGGTTAAAACAAGCGTGGAGCATCAAGGAAGATATTCAAGGACAAGGGCCCACGTCACGTGCGATTTCACGACTCCGAGAAGACTTGGAGGACAATGTATCTTAGCTAGATATTTTTGTTATGTTTATTCGTAATTAGTTAGGACTCATAAAAAGCCCGGGGTATAAATATAAGACCCCGTAGCGTAAGCGATCTACCAAATCAATACAACAAACCCGGCTCGTGCCTTGGCTCCGGCCACCCTTCGAGTCGGTCGTTATGTCGTTGATCTACTACGAGAGGATTCATCGACCCGTCGACCTCCGTAAGTACCGGCAACCTTGCACCATGTCTAGTATCTTGAGGCGGATTTAGATTATTGCAAGTAGTCTTGTTCACGCTTAGTATCGTCGGGCGGTTTAAGCTATCCCGGGGGCAAGAGGGTTCTTTTGTCGATCATGAGCCATCCGGTGGGCTAAGATGCGGCTAAGAGCTAGTTATCGGCTTCATTAGATTTTGGCAAGATCTAATGAATTCATTAAGATACCACGTGTTGCAATGCTTTTATTTATTATTTAATTATGTTTGCACACTTTTTGCCCAATTTAGATTGAAGAGTCTCGGCTTTATCTTTTCATAGATCTAGTTGCTTTTAGTGCTTTCATTGTTTATCTTCTTGTGCTACTAGATCTATCATTTATCATAGCCGAGATAGATCAATCTAAGTTGTCACATGTTGTGGGTTCATATACGTTTAGATCTTGGCAGGGACTATATCATCCAGGTGGATATAGATCTTTGTGTTACTTCTAGAGCTAGTCATCCAGTTGGACTAGAGATCGGATTTAATCGATAGGTTTTTTTACGTATGAGTTCCTTCTTCATGGACCCGATTAGGCAAGCTTGCAGAGTGCGAACAGCTTTCACATGTAATGAATATCTATAATGATATTTATGATTTATCTTCTTTTATTTATCATGTTGTCAATTAATTCGATCTATGCAATAGAGCTTTTACGATAGAACATCATGATGATCGATTTTACTTGTTCAAACATGTCTTTTATGATCATTCGGCAATTGTTACTACATTACATCTTTATACATGCTTGCGAATTCATTC
The DNA here is from genome assembly GCA_015847255.1 of Hyparrhenia diplandra. Taxonomy (NCBI): domain Eukaryota; kingdom Viridiplantae; phylum Streptophyta; class Magnoliopsida; order Poales; family Poaceae; genus Hyparrhenia; species Hyparrhenia diplandra. The sequence continues at coordinate 454,907 of JADLZK010008575.1, forward strand.
ATTATCTGTCGATAGATAGCTCTCATAGCTATATGTCTTTACATCGGCCCCTTAGAGCCATACATGCGGGGAACTATCTTGGTCTCACCGGGCATGTTCTAGATCTCACGTTTACCTCCTTGTCAATTAACAGGTCAAATTGGTAGCGCACGCCTCAAGCTATTTCGGGCAGACCAGAGTAAACCCGCTATTCGGCTTATCAATGTGTGCTTGCGCGAGGGGGCGGGATTTTTGTGCCTACATATTTATCTAGCATTGATCCTCATTTGATGGTTTAAAATATATAAAAAGTGATTGAGGTTTGGGATGAGATATGCGGTAATGCGCCTCGGCCTCGACTCCTTTTCTCATGGTGTTGCTTTTGGTGATGCAAATTTCGACTCTCAATAGAATCACGTGGGTTCTATCCTTCAAGCCTCGATTGGGGGTTTTGCTCCCCTTTCTTCAAAGTTTTGCCTGGGTGATGGACTTTTCAAGTTCTCTATTGCTTCTAAGGAAGTTGGTGTAAGGTCCTAGATAGCTAGAAGGGGGGGTGGGGGGGGTGAATAGTAGATAAAAATTTTCTACAAACTCAACTAAACAAACGGTTAGTATAACAAAAAGGCGATTATCGCGGTTTGCACTAGCTCTAGTGGTCTCGCAAGCCTTCTAGTGACAAGACAAGATATTGCTATGATCTCTAAGTCATACAAAGTCTATGTCCCTACTCTATCTAATGAACAAACCTAGATATGATCCTTATGCTAGCAAGAACAACTACACAAGCAAGTGCTAGCTCTCTACTTTCGAAATAAGCTAGGGGAAAGTAAATGCAAGAGATCAAGCTTGTTATACCGACTTGTAGAGGCAATGAACCAATCACGGGAGGAGGGATGGACAATCAACACAATAAGATGATGAACTAATCACCAAAACAAGGGACCGTCGATGTGTTGACCCGGAGTTCACCTGTACACCGACAAGCTAGTCTCCGGTTGTGCCGACCAACACAAGGATGGTGCTTGAGCTGGCGGTGCACTTGCTAGCCCCAAGCCACCACTCACAAGTGAGGTACCCAAAGCACGAGCAATGTATTCACCTTGCACTTTGTCTTCCCTGACGAGGAGTGCGTGATCCCTCACAAATCACCGGAGGTGGCCAAGAACAATCACCTTCTCTTGCCAGCGCCTCCACCAAATCATCAAGCCGTCTAGGGAGTGTGTCTCCAAGAGAAACGGAAACCAACTGGCTCACAACGATCCCCAAGTGCCTCTAGATGCAAGAACTCGATGCAAAATGCACTTGGATCACCTCTTTCTCTCAAGAATGAAGCTCAAGCAAGAATGAGAGAGAGGGAGAGTTGTTGCTCAGCTCTAGGATGTTGGGAGTGATTCAAATCACCAAGAGAGAGCACAAGCGGCCAAACAAGTATATATAGCCCCATCACGAAAACCAACCGTTGGGGGCAAAACATGTTGTTTTCAACCTGAGCGATCGCCGGCGGACTCACCATTGAGTCCGGTCGGTGAGTCCGTCAAGGGTCCGGCCACACCGCATAAAGCATTGGCCCATAGCCACCCCCCCCTCGATTTATCGTCAATCAGCGCTTCCGGTAAAAGTCCCGTCGATCCCACACCGACCCCAAAAACTTGCTTCTTTGCGGAACTTTGATCGGTCGCGACCGACCAGGACCCGTCGGTCGGATCTGGCGTGGCTTCCGGTCGTGAGTCCGATCATCGGGTCCGCCGCCTCCGAAATTTCCGCAATTTGTGTTGTCGTTTCTTCGGCTTTTGCTCCAAACCGACTTCCGTCACTTGATTCTTGTTGCCGACACGCCAAAGAACACCCGGACACCATGTGTTAGCAATTTGAAACCATTTTCGTCAAGTGCGGAGTTAGCTCTTTAGGTTAGAATGCATGCATATGAATTTTGAACCTAAAGGCACATGAGGACCGATATGTATGATAAGTTTCCCTCTTAATAGATGCGGCTTATCGATCCTATAATCTTTCACACCCTCTATGGTGTCTTGAGTGTAAAATCAAAAAGGCCCTATGGTTATACCTTTTGCCTTGGGCTCAATTGATCTCAAACTTGTCCAAGTTGGATGCTTGATCATCTTTTGGATCCTCAATCCATCCTCCATGATCACCGTGCTCCAATCTTGACACCCGACCAATCTCAATCTAGTCACACACTTAGCATCGAGAGATTAGTCCTTAGGTGTCACTAATTAGCCAAAACCAAACTAGAGAGTCTTCAATCTCCCCTTTTTTGGTAATTGGTGACAACCCGCATAAAGGTTTTATGATTAATGTTTTTGAACATATCATGGTTGTCCAAGCATTTTGCTTACAATCATCGGATTGGACAATCATTATAGTTAGGTTTTGTAGCATGAGCTCCCCTACATGTATGCCAAGAGTTTGGAGTGTAGCTTTGCTAACATGTATGAATATTGGAAATTTAGGGTGAGCTATGTTACCAAAATGATGCTTAAGGTGAAAGAAATGGACCTTTGAAGCGTGATACCAATCGGAGTTGGGTGCCATTTTCACCATCAAAGCATCAAAGATAACTAGATTTTCATCAAAACTCAAGGTACCACGTGAGATCACATTATAAGCAAGGTACTTGAATTAAGAGCGGAATTTAGAAAATCTAGCTAGCTCCTATGCATGCTAGTTATTCAATCAATTGTCAACCACTTGTGAACTATTATACTAGCATACATCACACAAGCATGTATATATGGAATTTAAATACATGTGCAATGAGCAAGTCATATGTTAGTGCACAAACAAATGCAACAAATTGTCTATGAGCTTGCTCCCCTACTTGTGTGAACCACTTGTAACTTCTTGAAAGATTTTCAAAAACATGTGGAATTTTTTAAATTATCAAAACCTTTCATGCACTAATCTCTCCCCTTTGTCGACAATTTCCACAAAATGTATGACCATGTTGTGTTATGGAGGAAGGAATAGTGCTCAAATTTGGTTAAATTTGGATCACTTGTTAAACATATATTTCGGTTTGAAAAAAAGACAAGCTTCTTCACACCTCATGACAAGGGTTATCTTGCCTATGTTGAAGTATATGTGTGAAAAGATAGCCAAATTAACACTTGAGATTGCAAGCCCATAAACATGTCATATGTCATCACTAGATCAAACAAGCATAAATAGCTATAGTGATGGCATACATACATTGAAATCCTTTGATTTTCCATGAATGCTTCCTAAGGCACAAGTTATATGTCTATATGTTCTAACAAGTTCTTAGATATCATGAATGCCATGTCAACCAATTATACCTTGGCTTTGCTTTCGAAGGAGAGGCATGTCATAGATGTGGGGTGCATTCAACTCATATTGGAGAAGTCAAGGATGTTCAACTCATTTCTTAGCTTGCAAAATCTCTTGTCATCTAGTGGCTTTGTAAAGATGTCGGCTAGTTGATTTTTTGGTGCCAATAGGATGGATAGCAATGTCACCCTTTTGTTGATGGTCTCTAATGAAGTGATGCCTTATATCAATGTGCTTGGTTCTTGTATGTTGGACGGGTTTTGTGTCATCTTGCAAGTACTCTCATTGTCACAATACAATGGCACATGATGGAAGTCAAAACCATAATCCTTCAATGTTGATCTCATCCATAGCAATTGTGCATAACAACTACCGGCACTAATGTATTGGCCTCGGCGGTTGAAAGTGTCACACGGTTTTCTTCTTTGATGGTCATGATACTAGAGATCTTCTAAAGGAATTGACAAGTGCCACTTGTGCTTCTTCTATCAACCTTGCATCCCCATAGTCGGAGTCCGAATATCCAATAAGCTCAAAGTTTGACCCCTTGGGATACCATAGCCCAACATTTTGAGTATGCTTCAAACACCTCAAGATTCTTTTTTAGATGCGGTGAGATGACTCTCTCTAGGTGAGGATTGAAACCTTGCACACTTGCCAACACTAAACATCACATCGGGCCTAGAAGCGGTCACATAGAGTAAGCTTCCAATCAATGACCTATAGTACCTTTGATCAACCATATTGCCACTTTCATCATTGTCCAATGATCCATTGGTACCATTGGTGTATTAATGCCCTTTGCATCTTGCATCCCAAACTTCTTGATCATGTCTCTTATGTACTTGCCTTGGCTAATGAATGTGCCATTTTCATTTGCTTGATTTGTAGACCAAGGAAGTATGTAAGCTCTCAAGCATAGACATCTCAAATTCTTTTTGCCATCATCTTAGCAAACTCTTCACAATATTCTTGATTTGTTGATCCAAAGATGATATCATCAACATATATTTGCATGACAAACAAATCATTGCCAATCTTCTTAGTGAAGAGAGTAGTGTCGACTTTGCCCATTTTGAAGCCTTTCTTGAGTAGGAAGTCCCTCAACCTCTCATACCATGCTCTAGGTGCTTGCTTCAACCCATAGAGTGCCTTGTTCAACTTGTACACATGGTTGGGATGATGATAATCTTCAAAACCGGGAGGTTGTTCAACATACACTAGCTCATTGATGAATCCATTGAGAAAAGCACTTTTGACATCCATTTGATATAGAGCTTGATGTTGTGGGCACATGCATGGCTAATAGGATTCTAATTGCCTCTAATCTTGCAGCCAGGAAGCATATGTCTCACCAAAGTCAAGACCCTCTACTTGAGTGTAACCTTGTGCAACTAGTCTTGCTTTGTTTCTCACAACAATGCCATCTTCATCTTGCTTGTTCTTGAAAACCCATTTGGTTCCAATGACATTGTAGTCTTTTTGGCCTTTCTACCAATTCCATACTTTGTTTCTATCAAAGTTATTGAGCTCTTGTTGTATTGCAATGACCCATTCCTCATCTTTCAAAGCATCATCAACCTTTTTCGGCTCTTCTTGTGACACAAAGGCAAAATACTCACAAAATGCCGCTAGCCTTCCCTCTTGTTTGCACTCCACTTGCAATGTCACCAACAATTTGATCAATTGGGTGATCTCTAGCTATGCTTGAGCTTTGAAGTATTGGAGCTTGATTGTTTTGAACTTGGTTGATCACTAGAAGTGTCTTGAGATGATGTACTAGCTTGTTGATCTTGCACTTGAGCACCACTAGCTTGAGTTATTGCATTTCTTCTTTTGTCATCTTCAACTTGAGTTGGCCTAATATCACCAATGTCCATACCCTTCATGGCATTTACCAATTGAGTTTCACTAACATCATTGAGGTTCTCATCTTCATCTTGGGACCCATTGGTTTCATCAAATTCAACATCATGGACTTCTTCCAATAGATCCAACTTGAGTTGTTCCACACTCTATATGCTTTGCTTGGTGGAATAACTAAGTAGGAACCCTTCATCACACCTCTTGTCAAACTTGCCAAGTCTTGCACCCTTCTTCAAAATGTAGCATTTGCACCCAAATACTCTAAAGTATGCAATGGTTGGCTTCCTTCCATTCAATATAGCTCATATGGTGTCTTGTTCATCATGGGATGACAATACAATCTATTGATGTAGTGGCATGCGGTGTTGATTGCTTTTGGCCCGAAATGATTGACTCACATTGTACTCACTAAGCATAGACCTTGCCATTTCAATGAGAGTCCTATTCTTCCTTTCAACTAGGCCATTTGATTGTGGTGTGTACTTGGCCGAAAGTTGATGTATAATCCCATAGTCATCACATAGCTCATCAACTCTTGTGTTCTTGAACTCACTTCCATTGTCACTTCTCACTTTCTTCTTCACTATGATATCAAAACTCATTGTGCACCCTCTTGAGAAATGTCTTGAAGATTGAATACACATCACTCTTGTAATTGAGAAAGAACACCCAAGTGAATCTTATATAAACATCCACAATCACAAATCCATACTTGTTCCCACCGATGCTTGTATATGTGGTTGGTCCAAACAAGTCAATGTGTATCAAGTCAAATGGCTTGCAAGTGCTCATGAAGCTCTTCTTTGGATGTGTGTTTGCCAACTTGCTTCCTGGCTTGACATGCACTACATAGCTTATCCTTCTCAAGTGAACATCTTTCAAGCCTCTCACTAGATCATGCTTCACTAATTTGTTGAGTTGCTTCATGCCAACATGACCAAGTCTTCTATGCCATAGCCAACCCATGCTAGATTGCGAGGTCAAGCATGTACTAATTTGTGTCTCACTAGCACCAAAGTCCACAAGATATAGATTCTCAAATCTAAACCCTTTGAAGATCAAACTAGAGTTTTTGCACTAATCACTTCAACTCCATCTTCATCAAAGATACACTTGTAACCATGATCACAAATTTGTGCCACCGAAAGCAAATTGTATTTCAAGATATCAACTAGTGCCACATTTGAGATGCTCATATCATTGGTTATTGCTATCTTTCCAAGCCCTTGTATCTTGCCACTTTTGCTATCAGCAAATGTAATAGGCTTGCCATTTTCTTGAGTTGAATCAGTTGATGTGAACTTCCTTGCATCACCGGTCATATGTTGAGTGCACCCACTATCAAGTATCCAATGCCAAATCTAGGATTTCATTGAATATGGCAAATCTAGGATTTCATTGAATATGGCAACAAGAAATTCTTTGGAGTCCTATAGTCTTAAATTTGGGGCTTTGATTTTTAGTGAGAAATTTATGACAAATATGGAGAAATTTAATAGTGGCGGTCTTTCATCAAATATATATTTTGGAGGTGCTTTTATTGCTTGACAAAAAGAAGAAAAGGGCAGCCAAGGAAATATGTCAATATGGAGACCATGCACGTCAAGATAAAGGGCCATCTAATCTGAATACGTGAATTTTATTTGGTTCATTGATCAGCGAGGGAAGCTATGTTGCCTCATTATTTTAATTTCTCCATATTTGTCATATATTTCTCACTAAAAATCAAAGCCCCAAATTTAAGACTATAGGACTCCAAAGAATTTCTTGTTGCCATATTCAATGAAATCCTAGATTTGTCAGCATAAAATCTTGAGGAGCCACGGGCTCATCATCCTCCCTTCTTGAAACAAAGCCGTCCTCGGCTTTGAAGAATCCTTAGATGAATCCTCCGTTTGTGCAATAATTATATTTTCATAACTCTTCTTATCTTTGTGTTTCACAAATTCGGATTTGGAGCCAGGCTGCACACATAATGTATTTATGACTGACGATGCACTATCATATTCCATATAGTGACTTTCAGAGCTCGTACATGGATAAATAGTAATCAGATTCTCTTTTGTTGCATTACTTGGAATATTGCTGGCCACAACAGAAACTGGTTTAGTCACACCATAAGAAATATCTTCAGAAGTGCTAGCCATCATATCTTTGCTTGAACACTCATAAACAAAATTCATTGTCATATCATCCATCGATTTGGTTTTTGGAACCATAGTTGTTGGCAAAAGGAACATCATGAGTAGCATCACCTATAATTAATGGAACTTCAGGAACGGTCTCAAGAATTATTGGTGCATCACATATCTCATCATTCTCTGTCCCTTGAAGCAAAGCCGTCCTCGGCTTTGGAATAAATTCAGCAGCTTTGTTCTTCACTTTCACATGAGGAAAAATGGCAGCCTTAATAGCATTCTCCGGCATTGGTTTGAGCACATGATAAACTCCCTTGTGCACAAATGAATAATTATTAGAGCGACCACCATGTGTAGCATCAAGATCAAACTGCCACGGCCGACCCAATAACAAATGGCAAGCACTCATCGGTGCGACATCACAATCCACACTATCAATATAATTGCCAATGGAAAATTTAACTCGCACCTTTGTGAGTAATTTTAAGTGTACCACTTTGGTTCATCCATTGGATATAACGCGGCATTGGAAGCCTCGCGTCGACAAAGATAAAGCATGCACAAGATCTGAACTGATAGCATTTGTAAAACTACCACCATCAATTACCAATTTGCATACCTTATCTTGAATTTTGCACTCAGACTGAAATATACTAGATCGCTGCCCCTTGACAGCCACAACAGCACCATGACTTTGCACTTCGAGCCAACATAGATAACCCATTTTGTGCATCACAAATAATATCAATCAATGGCTCTACAGATTTTTCTTTCGTATCATTTTCTGCTACAGCAAACTCCTTTGCTGTCTCCTTGGGAATAAGGAGAAATTTTAGCAATAGAACTAGCATAGTTCCTCTCTAGCGGCTTGTCATAAGAAAATGCAGAACAACCAGTAGCCTCCGACTTTTTAATAGGCACAATGCACTTCTGATCATCAACATACTGAATTTCATTTGTGGCCACACACTTTTTCTTGGGACCAAGAGAACTGCGAGCACAAGCAGATAACTTACTACTTTGACCAGTAGCTTGCTTCAATTTAGGAGAAGAAACAATTTCAGCCTGCGACGACTTGCCATAAGTAACACTAGAATCGAACTTCTTCTCATAAGAATTAACATCAGCCACTAGCCGCTCAGAACCATTGTACTCATTTCCAGCTATAGAATCAGACCAAGATGAACGTTGATTCAATTTAGTGTCGGAAGAAATTTTACCACTTGTAGCAATTATTTTCTTTGAATAGAATTTGGACTCACTAGGCGGATCAAATGTAGGCCGTAAAAATTTCTTCATACCTTCCCACGTCATGATATCAGTCCAGCCTTTTGAAATAAATTCTTCCTCCACTTCCATCCACCACTGGAAAACACGTTCAGAGAAAGTTATCTTTGCCAAATTTACTAGCTGGTCAGATGGCAATTTACCACTCCAATAAGAATTTTGCATTGCATCTTCCCAATCATAATAATTAGCTGAAGATGCGTTTGAATACAATGTTGGCACAAATTGAGCTTTCTCAGCCAAAGCGATATTTATCCATCATTACCAATCAATAGCAAAACTACCAAGCACCGTGAGCAACCTGGAGAGCTGATACCACGTGAGGAGGACACGCCTACGGTGTCCAAGAATTTGCCCGATCTTTCACGGCACAAGAATAATTTAGACAATCTCAAAAATTTCCTCTTGCACAGACAATGATCAGTGGATAAATTAGACTTTTGCTAGAGAGAAATAATACTTGATTTCTAGCTCAACTTAATTATTAACAGCCGGGCTATCTGACGGTCAGATATGTCAGAAATCACGTCACAGCCCAAATGAAGACGAAGTGCAGATATATTATGAGGACACGCCTACGGTGTCCAAGAATTTGCCCGATCTTTCACGGCACAAGAATAATTTAGACAATCTCAAAAAATTTCCTCTTGCACAGACAATGATCAGTGGATAAATTAGACTTTTGCTAGAGAGAAATAATACTTGATTTCTAGCTCAACTTAATTATTAACAGCCGGGCTATCTGACGGTCAGATATGTCAGAAATCACGTCACAGCCCAAATGAAGACGAAGTGCAGATATATTATGAGGACACGCCTACGGTGTCCAAGAATTTGCCCGATCTTTCACGGCACAAGAATAATTTAGACAATCTCAAAAAATTTCCTCTTGCACAGACAATGATCAGCGGATAAATTAGACTTTTGCTAGAGAGAAATAATACTTGATTTCTAGCTCAACTTAATTATTAACAGCCGGGCTATCTGACGGTCAGATATGTCAGAAATCACGTCACAGCCCAAATGAAAACGAAGTGCAGATATATTAGTATTTAATTAGCCAACAAATCAAAGATGCAACGGCCACTTTATCTCTCAGCAACACAGGTATTAAACAAGTCGATGAATTCCCAGATCAACAGTCGCAACAAGGATAAACTGGCAGCCGTGATTCACCCAACAATGATTATAGAAATCAACCACAATATAATTGATAGATCGGTGTGTCAATGGCACCAAATAACTCTCTGATTATTGGCTCAAATAGTAGCAGCAATAATGATAGATAATCAGGGATCGGCTTACAATAGTTGATGCAATCCAAACCCTAGGTAGATTTCTTCCACCCGTGGCTTCAAGAGACACGATCAGAAGAATGGAATTCCGACGGGAATCCGAGGCGGGACCAAGCTGCGGCAGCTCGAGCACGCACTCCACACAATCCGAGGAGGATCGGCAGGGTAGATGAGATCGGAGGAGAGGCCTCTCACTGTTCGTAGGAGAAACCCTAGACAAATAATCCAAATCCAATCTGATTGGTACAGGGACGGCGCCCAGGGTTTAAAGGCACGCAGGCCACCCGACGCACGCAACAACTAAACCGGACTCAAGCATGACGAGTCTGATGCACACGCACGTGACCAGACCAAAACGAAACTAGTTACTACTTCAACAAATAGGAAATATTAAAATAATGAGGCAACATAGCTTCCCCTCGCTGATCAATGAACCAAATAAAATTCACGTATTCAGATTAGATGGCCCTTTATCTTGACGTGCATGGTCTCCATATTGACATATTTCCTTGGCTGCCCTTTTCTTCTTTTTGTCAAGCAATAAAGCACCTCCAAAATATATATTTGATGAAAGACCGCCACTATTAAATTTCTCCATATTTGTCATATATTTCTCACTAAAAATCAAAGCCCCAAATTTAAGACTATAGGACTCCAAAGAATTTCTTGTTGCCATATTCAATGAAATCCTAGATTTGTCAGCATAAAAATCTTGAGGAGCCACGGGCTCATCACTCCTCACACACAACACACACAACACACTACACATCACATTGTTACATTCTCACCTTGAGCACCACTCTCTCCCCTTCATTAGTTTAGTAGTAGGATTCGAGTTAGGCAAAGCTTCAAGGAGGGCTTGTCTCCTTGGAAGGATCTTTTGGTAATTTACTATGAAGTTCTTTCCTTTATTCAAGTCTCATTATTTATATCGCAATGCATATGAACTAGAGTATAGTTATCCTCATGTTATATCCATATTATGCCAACTAGAGTATAGTTAGTATAATGTGATAATTAACATGACTAACTTTAGGCTAATTGAATCATATTTTATTCTTGGAACGTAGTAGAACTAAGTTCGAGTGATGGTCCGTGTACCTTCGGGTTTACCTTTACTCTTGCCTGTCGATCCGTAGGGTCGGGTACCGAGGGGGTTTAGGTAGTTTTCTATAAACGTAAGCGTGGTGCTTAGGTCTATAGAGAATCATCTGGGAAATGCCGGCATCCCACCTGTAGTGAGGTAGGCGGCGAGGGTGACAACTCGTTCGTCCTTCGCACTCCTCCACGTCCGGTGTCGGGTTGGAGTCTTATCAAGTGTCACCGGGCCGGCATATACCAGGCGCGGGCATCTCCTCATCACTTTAGCCCATCTCTCGCTATGAACCATGAATGACGATGTAGACTATAGTCCGACGCATTGGCGATATTAGAATAGCCAACTCAACATAGATTTTCCCTTTAATGTTATTTTCTATTTATTCCTTCTAGTGCTCAAGAAGTGTGTGTGTCACCACTATCTCCAATATTATCGTCACTTACCCCCTGTATATGATTAGTGGCTATCCATACATACATTGTGGGCTATCATCATCATATTAAATCTAAACCTGCCTTCCCATGGGAAAATATAAATGAACGATACCCGAATACTCCGGGGTGAAATGCTACGATGATAGATCCGTGCGCTTGCGGGTTGACCCTTGCAATATTCAATTTATCTATCACCCGACGCTCTCGACGTTATCATTAAGGATAATATTTATTCTTAGTGATTGCGTTAAGAAACGCCAACAAGCATTTTCGGGCGCCGTTCCGGGAAGGCAAGGTTAAAAAAATATTAATAAAGATGATCATAACCACATGTATGGATGATAGCCCTAATCTTTGCGGGCTAACTCTTTTTGTTTTCTTCCCTGTTGTGGATGAAAACAGAGATAGTGTATGATGGTCGCAACCTCGCCGAATAACTTCGCCGACGATCCGTAGAGGCCGCCGTAAGGAGTCGGGCTCGTGCCACTCCTCCCGCCATCGCTCCCGAGGAGGTTGCACCCGTCATCCAAGTACCATCTTCATCAACACTCATGGCCACCAAGACACTCCGTGACTACTCGTCCCCATCGTGGGCAATGTCCCGCTTGGCCCCCGTGTCAACTTGGGCGACAAGAACTTTGAGTTAAGGACCGGCCTCATCACGATGGTACAAGCAAGTCCATTCTACGGTGACCGCCAGCTGCTTAGGACGCAAATGCTCATCTCCGAACTTCTTGAGCCGTGCGACACAATCGTCATCAGGGACGTTGAGCCGGATGCAATCAAAGCTCGCTTGTTTCCCTTCTCCCCTTGTGGGGAAGGCGAAGCAATGGTTCTACAAGGACAAGGAGGCTGTCGCCACTTGGAGTAAATGCTCCACCGCATTCCTCGCAAGGTTCTTCCCAATGGGCAAAACCAATGCTCGCGGGCAAGAATTTCCAATTTTTCGCCAGACGGCAATGGAACCCATACCGCAGGCGTGGGAGAGGCCGCAAGAGTACATCCTCGCCCCTCGCCCGCACCATGGCATGGAGAAGTGGCTCGATCCTTCAGAACTTCTACAATGGTCTTACGACCATGTCGAAGGGCCACATAGATGCCGTTGCGGAGGGGCGTTCTTATCCTCACCGTTGAGAAAGCGTAAGCGCTCATCGAGAAGATGATCGAGAACCAAGGTTGGGGAGAAGAACGGGCCCCTCGAAAAAACACAAAAGGTATGCACATAAAGAAAGGAGACAGACCGCTTGTCGCAAAGATCGATCTCCCGATGAAAGACTGGGACGACCAAGCTCCGTCAAGCGGTGCTACACTCCCCATGGACTCACATATGACATGTGAAGTCTCGTGGAGAGGTTGGACATTGGGAAGCTCTTGTCCCGAAACTCGAGAAGAAGTAGCCTACGTCAACAACGGATTTCGCCCGTAATAATAACAATGGGTGGAACAATCGAATCGCCCACAAGGAGGTAACATTTACAATTTCGTTACAATTCCAATTTCAATCCTAATCAACCCTCCTTGAAAGATCTTGTTTATGGTCAAGCTAAAATTAATGAAAGTCTTAATAAAAAGATATCGTCTAATGATAAAATGCTTGAAGACATAAACACCAAACTTGAGAATTTATCTTCTGTCAGTAATTAATCAATTGAGCTTAAATAAAAGGTTGAAAAACAATTATCACATTTAGCAACTTACATTCCTATTAATCAAGATGGGAAAATCCCTAGTCAACCTACGGAAAAGGTTAATGCAAGGGCCACGAGGAGCGGTAAGTCTACTCGTGATCCACCATATCCTAAACATGCAGCGATAAAACTCCCGGCAATCCCAAAGAACCACGACAAGACAACACAGACGCTCCACCAATCGGGAAGAAGAACCAGCAGAGGAAAGGATTACAACTCAAACTTATGGAGACACAAACTTCATGCCCTTTCCTTCCGGAAGAGAAAATCAACCGTGGAGGAACAATTTTGCCCGGTTTGTTGAGATGATCCAGAAGATACATGTGGATGTACCATTGATGGATGTACTCCACATGCCATCTTACGCCAAATTTGTCAAAGCCATCATCAACAATAAGCTGCCCCTACCAACCACCGAGGTGGTAAAGCCGATTAAGCTTCCGTCAGAGCGGCTATACTAAACAAGCTCCCCGGAGAAGAAGAAAGACCCGGGATGTCCCACCATCGCTTGTTCAATAGGGACTCAAAGGATTGAGCATGCCCTATGCGACCGGGGCAAGCGTCAGTGTCATGTCCAAAGTCGTGTTTGACAAGATGAACTTCACCAACTAGCACCAACAAGCATGTTGCTCCAACTGGTTGACTCCACAGTCCGTCACCCAGCCGGAGTAGCAGAAGACGTGCCTGTTAGAATCAGAGATCACTTCGTGCCAGTTGACTTTGTGGTGCTAGAAATGGAAACCACTAAGGAAACACCTTTGATCTTGGGACGACCATTCCCGAAAGCACGTGGGGCACACATCGATGTCGGCCAGGGAGAAATCCGCTTCAACATCAATGGAAAAGAGGAAATCTTCAACTTCCGCCCCAAGCCCGAACAATGTTCCATGGTCTACGCCAAACACAAGCCTACCCGGAAGGAAGATACACCTACCACGTCACCATCCAAAAATACAAAAGAAGGCATGGCGTGTGAAGCGGGGCCTAAAGGTAAGCTTCACTAAGGTAAGAAATAAATATTTTCCTTCTATGAATTTATTTTCCTCATATTAAATTATTTTTAATATTTGAATTCAAAACCTCTTTAATTAATTAATTTCCTTTTTATTACCATATTCTTTAATATTAAAAGAATTCCTTTTCATATTTTAATCCCATTGCCATATTTCCCATGTCAATTAAAATATAAAATAACAATAAAATATATATATTGATAAGATTTTATAAATAATGCCATATTCTCGAATAAAACTTTATTCCAAAAAATTCTTAAACATTTATAAAATGAGAGAAAATGAAAAACAAAGTTTCGGTCGAACCCGACCGTTGCACCATCGCACAACGGTCGGATTCGACCGTTTGAACACACCCGCCAAAAAAGTAGGCGATTTAGGGCCCAGGCGTTTGAACACACCCGCCAAAAACAGGCGACAGAGGGGCCAGGATGGGGCGGCCGCCGCATTGGGCCGGCCGCCCCCCCGGCAGCCTCCTATCACGGGCCAAACGGGCCACGAGCACTAGCCCGTTGCCCTCGTCCGAGAGTGTGGGGGTGCATCGTGCTATAAATTCGCGAGGTGGCCGGGAGAGCTCTCCACCCTCTCATTCTCACTCCCTCACTCTCTCATTTTGCTACTTGCTCACTTCTTGCACTCCACAAAGCATTCCCAAGCTCTAGTGCAAGAACACCAAAGACACTCTCTCTCACAAGCTCTCTCTCCCAAGTTCTCTCCAAGAGTAAGCACTTGTTTCCATTCCGTTCTTCAACATCAACCAAGAATGGTTCATCTATGATGTCACATGTTGAACCAACATCCTTTTTGATGATTGAGCAAGCCTTATCATTCTTTTCTAAGAGCAAGGCATGGGCTTTTTGAAGCCTTGTATGAGCTAGTTCAAGTTCCCCATGGTCTTCCTTTAGACCCTCATGGGTGGCCTCTAGCTCACTAAAACTTTGCTCAAGAGTTTTTACACTCTTTTGCAAGATTTTACATTCCTTGTCCTTAGACTTAAGCATGATATGAGTTTGCTTAAGCATCTCTAGAAGGTCATCTCTACTGGGTTCATATTCATCATCATCATCACTATCATCATATTTTTACTTCATCATTGTTGCGTTTCCTAAGCGCAAGTGCCAAAAGGCAAGAGCACCTGGGAACCACAAGGTTGACTCCCCACAACGACTCCACCGTATTATTTACATTCCGGCTACCATCGCCACGGGATGTCGTGGCATTCTCAGTAGCATTTACGTAACAAGTCCGCATGCGCACGGAAATACCGTTGTAGCATTTCACCGAAGATATTCAGTGGTATCGTTATTTATATTTTCCCAAAGGAAGGCATGGTGTAGGACTCTAGCGGGGGCATGAACAAGACAACATGTCTATGCGGTTGACCAATACTCAATACAGGGGGTAAGTCATGATAGTTTAAGATAGTGTGACACACACACTTGGGCCAACCTAAAGGATAAAAAGGAAAATAAAGAATAAAGAATATTCCTAAGTGGAGCAGGCATTCTAAAGTAGCGTGCAAAGAACGGTTAATAATCATGCAAACATAGATGACTAGAGTTTTAGGGCCGAGAGTGAGATGGATGTGAGGAGACCTCCCGAGCATCCTACGAAGGAAGGCATTTACGAACTCCCTACAAAGACACACGAACGGGGGATTTCAAGGGGCCGGACAAGGCTTGTCACGACCAAGCCGCCTACCCCTCAACCGTGGCATGCACTCATATTCGAAGGATACACGGCATCCGGACACCACGCCCCGCATACTAGGACACTACTCATGTCCCCATGGCCCCCCACCCTACGGATGGACGGAATAGAACACGAGCAAACCCCGAAGGGCACAACGAATCGCCACCAAGACAACTCTTACTCTACTCAAATACATGGCATGAATGGTTAGGCCCTAAGTTCTATACGACTAACAACACGACATAGGAACTATAGTCTAGTTCTTCTATCATGATTGTGTCGAGAACAACATGTCAAGAATATAACATGTAAATACTCTAGCTCTATTGCACAAGCATATGAGATCAAGACTTGAGGATAAACCATAAATGTATTCATACCGAATATTCCTTCTCCCAAGTACAAGCTCTCCAATGAAGCTTAGCCTAGCTCCAAATACTACTAAAGACTAAAAGAACTAGAGAAGTGGAGGAGTAGAGAGGAGAGGAGAAGAAGAGTAGAAAGTGAGGAGGCTCCAAATGGTGTGTGTTCAGAGAGGAGGGAGAGGGGGGCCTACTTATACACTTGGAGGAGGGGCCTAAGTGCTAATTTATATCAAAACCGACACTGTAAACCTTCCTTGTATCGCAAACCGACCAACGCAGGGCGGGAAACCCTGTTTTGAAAGTGCACGAACCGCCCCCGAGGGCGGGCCGAAATCGCCTCGGGGGTGCGGCCGCACCACCAGTGTGCTGCGCCGCGCACCCCATGGGCTCGGCCCGGCCCGGGTCTCGGTGGGGTGTCGTCTTTCCCCGAAAAGTTGTGGGCGGGCTGTGCTCGGCCATTTGATGTTTTGGGTCGATTTGCTCTTGGGCTTGGGTTTTGCAATAATGCGCTTCCAGGAAGGCGTACTTTGGTCGATTTTCCACTTGCTTTTATTATAAATCTGCAAAATAAAATACAAGACACTACAAGTGGAATTTATTAGTGATGAAAGTATATGAGTATAAAAGGTTTAAATTTACTCCCTTTATGGTAGTAAGTTGACGGGGGAAAAATATGTCGTTGGTTACCGTCAACAATCATCATTTAGTTCTTCATGCTCATGCAATGATACCTTTGTGGCCTTGAAAGGTCCTAATGCCTAGAGGGGGGGGGGTGAATAGCCTATTAAAAATTCTTGCAACAACACTAAGCAAGGTGGTTAGTAAATAAGATGGTGAAGCTAAATAAGCGGTGCTACAATCTAGCTAAGCAAGCCACAAGTCAATAGTATAGTCTCTAAGCACAAACAAAGGCTAGGTCGCTAGATTACTCCTAGGTGAACAAAGAGGCTAACTAAATTTACTTCTAGGAGCCAACAAGATTAAGCAAACTACTCAAGCTACACAACCTAACTAACTAAGCACCCTAACAAGATATGCTATCAAAGTAAAGCAAAGAGGTGCTAGGATACAATACCACCGGTGTAGTGTCGAGGTTGAAGCCAATCACCGTGTACAAGAAATCTCCAACGAGCTAGCACAAGTGACACGATGATTTTTCACCGAGGTTCACGTGCTTGCCTACACGCTAGTCCCCGTTGTGGCGATACACTCACTTGACGGTTGCTAAGCTTAATGGCACGGTGCCAAATCCCCGGTGGGAGCTCAAGCACACTGATCACAAGAGAGGATCAAACAAGCCAAGAGCAATCCACTAGTGCTCCTTTCGCGAATCTCCCGCGGGGTAAGGAACGACCCCTCACAAACCACCGGTGTGGCCTCGAACAAGCTCCAATCGAGCTCAACACCGCCTCTTGCTCCAAGCCGCTAGGGAACCAAGCAAATTCCCAAGAGAAACGAAATCCCGCGGCTTCTCCAAGGATGAAGTGCCTCTAGATGCAACAAAGCAATGCAATGCACTTCTATCACTCTCAATCTCACCAAAGATTTGAAGTTTGGATGAAGAGATGAGTGGAGAGGAGTCTCACAAGCTCACAAGTGTGTAGGAGTGTTCAAATGTGCAAGAGAGAGGTAAAAGACCCGGCCATCCAAGTATTTAAAGACCCCCTCTCGAAATTGAGCCGTTGGGGCGGTTCAGACTTGGCCCGGACTCGTGACCGGACGCACCTGGCGGTACGGTCTCCAGCGTCCGTCAGGCGGATCATGCGTCCGGTCAAGCGGAGACAACACCCTTGGGCCCACAGCTGACAACACCGAAGTAGCTTCCGGTCCATGCGTCCGGTCAACACCGGATGCTTCCGGTCACCGCGTCTGGTCGGTCCTCGACGACGATCGCCAAAACATGCTCTCTGCCGGACGCACATACCGGAGCGTCCGGTCACTTGATCAGCTTCCGGTTGCGCTTCCGGTCAGGGCGTCCGGTCGCTGTTTCCTGCGTGTTTCTTCATTTTGTCGTCGCCTTTGCTTCAACCTTGCTTCGCCTCTTGCCATAAGTCGCCAACACGTCGAAGATGATCTCGATATCATGTATGTTAGCATGTTATGATCGATTAGGCAAGAACGAAGTTAGTGCTCTCAATCCTAAATGCAATATGCAAGTCAATTGGACCTAGAAGCACTTCACCAAAGGATTAGTCGCGGCATCCCCTCTTGATAGTCGGCTATCTATCCTATAATGTGATCACACGCTCTATCGTGTCTTGATCACTAAAAGAAAACCCTATCAAGTATACCTTTGCCTTGATCTCCGGGTTCCTCTCAAACCGATCACCGAGCTTGACGATCCACCATGTCCATCAACATCGTCCATGTTCATGATCATCATGCTCAACGTCATCCATGTAATCCTATCTCTTAAGTCACACTTAGAGCAAAGAATTAGCATAACAAGTGTGTCATCAATTTTCAAAACCAAACATGAGATTTCAGGCCTTAGCCATGAAGCATGATGGTGATGAATCGAAGAGAGATGACTTCTTGTGTTGGCCAATTGCACTCATTGCCTTGGCCTTGTCTTCCTCTTCATCGGAGGAGCCATCACTATCCCAAGAGCAAACAAAGGCACCATCATTGGTCTTCTTGAAAGTCATGGTCTTGCTCTTCTTGTTTGTCTTGCCACTCTTGTATGCCTTCATCTTGTCTTTTTCTTTCTTGATTGGGCATTCGGTAATGACATGATAAGGACTATCACACTCAAAGCACTTTCTTGGATCTTCATTTCCCTTGGATGACTCATTTCTTCTTCTTGAGCCTTGTCCCATCTTCTTGTTCTTCAAGACCTTGCTAAACTTCCTCACAAATATAGCAAACTCTTGATCAACCTCATCTAGGTCAATCTCCTCATCAACTTCTTCTTGAGCCTTGGACTTGCCCTTAGCCTTGGATGAGGTGGTGGCGGCCTTGAATGCCACAACCTTCTTGCTCTTGTCATCTTCCTTCTCTTCTTCATCTTCAATTCCACCACATTGCTCATCGGTTAGCACTTCACCAAGCAAGTCACTAGGTGACATGGTGTCCAATGCTCCTCTAAATAGGATCTTCCTCAACATCATGAATCTTTTGGGCAAGCACATCAAGAACTTATGCCCAAAGTCACTATCTAATGTCTTCACACCCAATGCCTTGAGATCATTTACAATCACTTGTAGCCTATGGAATGTCTCCCGGTATGCTCTCATCTTTCTTCATCTTGAAATTCTCAAATTCACTCTTGAGAACATATAATTTTGCACTCCTCACCACCTTAGTGCCCTCATAGGTCTCACATAGCTTCTCCCACACTTCACTTGCTCTTTCAAGATCCTTGATGCCTTCAAACACCTTGACATCCATGCCATTGTACAAAGTGTTCAATGCCATGGTGTTGCATTGCTTGTTTGCCTTGTCGGTGGGAGTGATGTTGGTTGGATCAAGGATGACATAATCCTTCTCGGTCACATCCCATACTTGGTCATTGATTGATCCCAAGTACATCCTCATGGTTCTCTTCCAATAATCAAAAACCCCAAAAAGAACGGAGGCTTTCCCCAACATGGTTGAATACAAAACATGAGCCATACTTCACACCGGAGGTTGTTAAGCCTTGTAAAACGGTAACCTGGCTTTGATACCACTTGTAAGGTCCTAGATGGCTAGAGGGGGGGGGGTGAATAGCCTATAAAAATTTTCTACAAACTCAACTAAACAAACCGGTTAGTATAACAAAAGGCGATTATGCGGTTTGCACTAGCTCTAGTGGTCTTGCAAGCCTTCTAGTGAAAGACTAGATATTGCTATGATCTCTAAGTTACACAAAGTCTATGTCACTACTCTATCTAATGAACAAACCTAGATATGATCCTTATGCTAGCAAGAACAACTACACAAGCAAGTGCTAGCTCTCTACTCGAAATAAGCTAGGAAAGTAAATGCAAGAGATCAAGCTTGTTATACCGACTTGTAGAGGCAATGAACCAATCACCGGGAGGAGGATGGACAATCAACACAATAAGATGATGAACCAATCACCAAGACAAGGGACACGTCGATGTGTTGACCCGGAGTTCACTTGTACACCGACAAGCTAGTCTCCGGTTGTGCCGACCAACACAAGGATGGTGCTTGAGCTAGGCGGTGCACTTGCTAGCCCCAAGCCACCACTCACAAGTGAGGTACCCAAAGCACGAGCAATGTATTCCTTGCACTTTGTCTTCCCGACAAGGAGTGTGTGATCCTCTCACAAATCACCGGAGGTGGCCAAGGACAATCACCTTCTCTTGCCAACGCCTACACCAAATCACCAAGCCAGCTAGGAGCGGTGTCTCCAAGAGAAACGAGAAACCAAGCGGCTCACAACAATCCCCAAGTGCCTCTAGATGCAAGAACTCGATGCAAATGCACTTGGATCACCTCTTCTCTCAAGAATGAAGCTCACAAGCAAGAATGAGAGAGAGAGGGAGAGTTGTTGCTCAGCTCTAGGATGTTAGGAGTGATTCAAATGACCAAGAGAGAGAGCACAAGCCCGGCCAAACAAGTATATATAGCCCCCATCACGAAATCCAACCGTTGGGGGCAAAACATGCGCCATTTTTCACCGCCGGCCGGGACGATCGCCGGACTCACGACCGGACTCACCAGTGAGTCCGGTCAGTGAGTCCGGTCAAGGGTCCGGTCACACAAGACAAACAGATTGGCCCGCAGCTGACCCCTGATTTGTGCGTCCGATCACTGCTTCCGGTGGGTGCGTCCGGTCAGTCCAGACCGAGACCCCCAAAAACATGCTTAATGGAACTTTGATCGGTCGCACCGACCGGACCGTCCGGTCGGATCCGCGTGCTTCCGGTCGTGAGTCCGGTCACCGGGTCCGGTCGCCTCTGAGCTGCGAATTTCCATCGTTGTGTTGTCGTTTCTTCGCCTTTGCTCCAAACTGACTTCCGTCACTTGATTCTTGTTGCCGACACGTCGAAGAATACCCCAACACCATGTGTTAGCAATTTTGAAACCATTTTTGTCAAGTACGGAGTTAGCTCTTTAGGTTAGAATGCATGCATATGAATTTTGAACCTAAAGGCACATGAGGACCGATATGTACGATAAGTTTCCCCTCTTAATAGTATGGCTTATCGATCCTATAATCACTCACACCCTCTATGGTGTCTTGAGTGTAAAATCAAAAGGCCCTATGGTTATACCTTTGCCTTGGGCTCAATTGATCTCCAAACTTGTCCAAGTTGGATGCTTGATCATCTTTTGGATCACCTCGATCCATCCTCCATGATCACCGTGCTCCAATCTTGACACGACCAATCTCCAATCTAGTCACACACTTAGCATTGAGAGATTAGTCCTTAGGTGTCACTAATTAGCCAAAACCAAACTAGAGATCTTCAGTTGGGCTCGCCATTCATAAGTATGCCTTAGTTGACTGCGATTCCTTCATGCTCCATTTTCTCCTTTAGAGTGGCGGCGACCCCAATTGGCGTTTTGAGTGGGCTTCATTCCTGGAGGAAGAACATTCCTCTTGGCACCCTGCCATGGCTAAGCATGTCCCTAGGGGCTCCTTCGCTGATGTTGTTCGCTCCTCCAGTCATGCTACTGCTCCTCTCTCTGGTGCCAACATGATCCCTGTCAGTTCTAGGCATGGAAAAGCCCCGCCACACACCTCTGTTTGGAAGTGTCTTTCTTTCCCGTAGGAACCCTACAATCCCCGGCCTGGTTCTCCTTTTTGTTCTCAGCTCCAGCGAGCAAAGGTGGCGGAGATGACGGTGATCCCCTGCTCCAGGTGCTTGGATTTGGGGCACCCCAGGTGTCGGTGTTCTGACCCGCGGTCCTAACCAACTTGTAATGTGATGTTGCACGCTCCCTGATCTAGATGGTGATGCAAAGTTAGCACAGGAGATTTATACTGGTTCAGGCCAAGGAATTCCCTATGTCCACTAGGGGTGGAGTCTTCGTATTACCTTGCATCGTAGTGCTCATAGTAGGGGGGGTACAAGTTTGCCGAGAGAGGGAACGTGTCCCAAGTCTCTGTGGGGTGGAACGTGTTTGATTGACTCAAGTGCCAATGTCGTGCGTAGGAACAAGTAGTCGAGTGCGTGAGTTCCCTCTTACCGTCACTACTCGGGCTCCCCCTTTTATAGGCTTCAAAGGGGAGCCTGTGGTTACAAGTCGATCTACATGATGGGAGGGAGCGTGCCCGAGCCTTGTCGACTTCCTTGTATCGATGTGGAGGAGGCATGGTGGTTGTACTCCAAGTCCTTGAGATGAAATCAAAGGGGATGTCCTCTCCCGTAGGCGACGTGGCTGTTACAAGAGGCATGCCGAGACTCCTGTAGATCTGAGCGAGTAGAGAACCGAGGGTGAACGAGCTTCAAGACTTTCTCTGACGAGGCCGAAGCTCTGAGCCTAAGGCCCTGAGGCTACTGTGGCTATGATGTCCGAGGGGTCTGCTGATGGCTTCGAGGCTTCTCGGATTACTTTCCGAGGGTGCCTCGGTGTGGTGGACCCTTCATCCGAGGGGTGCCTGCATGGGCAAGTGAGTTGACATTGCAGGGGATCTCCATCAGGTGGTTGAAATAGCACGCGGTCTGGTAAAAACAGTGTTGTTTGATCGTAATCATCACGGTAAGGCTGGATTTGACACCGGTCTCGTCAACCCTATGAGAATCCTATCGCGCCAACGGGGATCGAGGGTGTCAGGCCTTGTTTTAAATAGCAGGCTAAGCCTCTTAGTGGCAGCCTCTTCAAAAGGCTAAGAAAGGCTATTGCGCGCTATAGCGGGCTAAGCCATTTAGCGGTTGAGCAAAAAATATGGCAAACATCATGTAATTTTACACATAATAAAGATGAAAATATTATGAAAAAAACATACATGATACATCAAAATCTTGCTAACACATTACATGAAAGTTTGTAGTTCATACATGATACATCAATAACATCATACATCACATAGGAACATACATTAGTTCAAAGTTCACAGACAGCTAGACAAACAAACAAAAGGCTTGGAGCAATAGGCCATAGTTTCACACATAATCAGTACATCACAGATGCATTTCAACATCCGAATAGTTTGGTGTACTTACCTAATTATCTTCAGCATCAGTAGATACCATAGCATCTTGATTTTCCTCTGATTCAGAAGCTGAGGATGCAGACTGAGGTGTCATCAGAAATGAAAGGGTCCTGAATTTCTTCCTTGGGCGCGGAGTTCTCATCCTTTTGGCTCTTGCTTGAGATGTTGATGAGTCTTGTGCTTTTGCTGATGGTTCTGTACATCCCTGATCTTCTGGACTTGCATTTGGTTCTACTCCAGTAATGAACTCATTGTTGTCATCCTTTAGCACGTCATTAATTTCCTTCTCTAAAGGATCTCTACTCTTGTTCTCTTTCTTTGCCTTAGTATAGAGTTAAATTTGACAAATACAAGGTCTCTCATCCTTCCATGAAGTAATCTGTTGCGCTTCTTTGTGTGTACCTAGATTTGTTCAGGTGAAAATAATTCAAGGAATGAGCAGCAATGCAAAATAAATTCATGTAGGTGAGTTGTGGAAGTAGAATTATTTTTAATACCTATTCAAATGCTGACCAATTCCTCTCATAGGCAGAGGAACTACATGTAAAACTTAGAATCTTTACTCCCAACATCCTCAAATTAGGTGTAGTTGTGCCATGATTCAGCTACCATGTTGCTTTTGTGCATGGTAGACGTATTGCCTCTAACATCATTATCACTCAAGAAATTATTCACTCCTTTCATTTGAAAAACTGGAATGATCGTGCTTTCTTGTTAAAAGTGGATCTTGCCAAAGCTTTTGATCGTATTAGCTGGAGTTTTATCTCTCAGACTCTTAAGAAATATCAAATTTCTAATCATTTCATTAAGCTCTTGTATGCATGCATTTCAACTACTTTGTAGGTGCTAGTTAATGATAAGCCTTCCGAATATATTTACCCTTCAAGAGGGATTAGGCAGGGTTGTCCCTTGTCACCCTACCTTTTCATTATTGCTATCAATGAGTTATTAGATATGCTTCAAATTGCTTTGCAAAATGGTAACATCCAAGGTGTCAGGTTGGGCAATGTTGGACCTAGCATCCACTCTCTTCTCTTTGTAGATGACTTAATCATTTGTGGGCAAGCAACTGAAGAAGAAGCCTTGACCATTAAATCAGCCTTAGATCACCTTTGTCAAGCTTTAGGACAACTACCAAATTTAAGTAAGTCTTCTATCTTGTTTAGTAAGAATGTGTCCCCAACTATGGTTTCTTCTATTAAAACTATCTTCCCTATGCCTGATCTTAATCCAAATACCATTCATCTAGGACATCCCCTTTTATTTTCTCACAAAGATAGAAATAGGGCGTATGCTTTTATCATTAACAAATTCAGATCTAAACTCACCACGGTCAAAGCCAACAAGCTAAATCATGCAGGTAGGCTCACTTACATCAATTCGGTTCTTGCCTCCATCCCCATATATTATCTATCTATAGTTCTTTTCTTAAAAGAATTTATTGCTCGTATAACCTCTATTATCAAAATGTTTTGGTGGGCTGGAGTGTAGGAGGACAATGCAACCACTCCCTTTCCTTACAGGTCATGGCAGGATATATGTCAAACTATGGACAATGTAGGCTTAGCAATCAGAGACCTTCACACTGTGAATAAAAGCTTAATACTCAATGCAGCTTGGTAATTGCAACTGCTAAGGACGAGTTCCTTGCAATGTGCTCAAATCCAAATATTATCCTCATAATTCTTTCTGGACTGCTTCTAAAAACACTCCAAAATCTATACAAGAGCTTAACGAAATGATTAGAAATTTGATATTTCTTAAGAGTCTGAGAGATAAAACTCCAGCTAATACGATCAAAAGCTTTGGCAAGATCCACTTTTAACAAGAAAGCACGATCATTCCAGTTTTTCAAATGAAAGGAGTGAATAATTTCTTGAGTGATAATAATGTTAGAGGCAATACGTCTACCATGCACAAAAGCAGATTGAGAAGGGATGAATAAGATGAGGCAAATGTTCTCTAATTCTGTTCGCTAGGGGTTTAGCAATAATTTTGTATGAAACATTGAACAAGCTGATAGGTCTGAAGTCCTGAGGGACCGTGGGAGTAGATTTCTTTGGAATGTGAGCCAAAAAAGTTTTGTTAATATCATCAAGGAAAAATAGCATATTTATAAAAATCATTAACCACCTGCATAAGATCATGTTTAATTGGCTCCCAAGTACTCTTATAGAAAGCAACCGATATACCATCCGGCCCTGGTGAAGCATTTGTGCGCATTGCCTTGATGATGTCGTGGATTTCCTTCAAGTCTGGAGTAGAATAGATGTATTTTACCTCCTGATTGTGGAGCAGCCCAGACCCTTGAGGTGTACCACCTGCATGTTGGGAGTATTCGGTCATCTGATTGTGGAGCAGCCGAATCCCTTGTACTGTGGTCCCTGCATCTTGGGAGGGAGTAATATTTACTTGAAAGATGTTAGTAAAATAAGAGACAAAAGTTGACTCAATTTGTTGTGGGGTAGTAGCTGACGTGCCATCTGCATTGGATTGGAGTTCTTTTAATTAAGAATGGATCTTTAATGGCCCAAATCTTTTGATACCTTTAACGATGGTAGACTTCCTGTTTGGCAAGAATTTCCTGGTGCTTGTGCATAAGTTCTTTCGGCACAGTGAAATTTTGTTGGTGCGTGACCGACTCTGTGATCCCTTTTCTTTCTTACTTACCAGGTTTTCTTGTATTTTTTATTTTCTCTCTTCTCTGAATCTCTTGCGATTTGGGCCCAACTGTTGCGGACGCTCTCACGCGGTGAGAACGAAGCGACAAGTGAGAACACTGGCGACAGTGATCTTCTTCTAGTAAAGCAGATCAGGAAGTCGTAAATCGCCCCCTTCTTTTTTCAGGACTCCCGTGCCTTTCAGTAGCGAAGCAATGACGGAATGTCTCGTGTGTACGCCTTGACATACCTGATAAAGCCGCTTGCAGTTTCAGTCAGTTTGCTGCCCAAGGTTCTGAAAGGCTGAAACCTCTGCTACACGCCAAACCCTGCATTTCCGGGTGAGATTTTGTAGTTAAATTCCACACTTGTGCACAGCTCTGAAAAGCTTACTACTAGTACATAGGAGTAGATGCTTACTAACATGTTACTCATTCTAACGATTGCACTCTTATTTACACTTGAACAGCCTCTCCCTCAGTTTCACTCAATACATATCAGATATCACTCCATTTTCAGAACTACAAAATGCATGAACGACTGACATATAAATAGAGCATCAAGCGCGTCGTCGAGAACTCGAAGTGATGATTGGATGAGCTCATCGCGGTTCGATCATGGTGATGGAGACATCGTTGATGGACTGCGGAGACATCGTCGACTCGGTTTTCGTCGTGAGCGGCGGCGCCAGCAAGGAGATGTTCCTGAGGCGCGTGAACAATGGCGGCATGGCTGGCTCAGGGAGCTTCATGTGGTCGCTGATGAGCATGAGCAGGACGTTGGACATGGTCGGCCGGACGTCGGGGTTCTCCTGCACGCAGAGCAGGCCGACGTGGTAGCACCGCCACGCCTCGTCCTTGGAGTAGGACCGCCCCAGCGACGGGTCCATGAACTCGGCCGCGCGATCTTCACTCCACAGCTTCCATGCCTGTCGATCAAGTGCCAAATTAGATTAATTAGCTCAGCTAACTCGGTTCAGATCATTCCTTAATGAATGAATGTAGGTTCAGAATGGTACATCTTGGATGAGGGACTGCTGGTGCTCCTCGAGGTACAAGGCGCCGTTCCGCTGCCCGCTCAGGATCTCCAGCAGGAGGACACCAAAGCTGAACACGTCGGACTTCACCGAGAAGACGCCCTCCAACGCGAACTCCGGCGCCATGTACCCGCTGCACGCATCGCATTTGCCCAACAGTTAGGGGAGATGTATGAGCAAAGCGTTTCACAGTCATTTTAGTATAGCTAGGGTGCGTTCACTTGAATTGAGTTTAAAAATTTACTAGGTGCCGACGACGCGGCCCGTGTTGATCCCGTCGGAGTCGTCCTCGAAGATCTTGGCCATGCCGAAGTCGGAGATCTTGGGGCTCATCTTGTGGTCGAGGAGCACGTTGCTGGCCTTGAGGTCCCGGTGGACCACCTTGAGCAGCGAGTCCTCGTGCAGGTACAGCAGGCCGCGGGCGATGCCCAGGATGACGTTGTGCCGGGTGCTCCACCCAAGCTGCGCGCTCTTGCTCGGATCTGCCAACGGACCACACAGCAATTAGTCACGTACTCCGTACTACTGCTGATCAACCAACCAACTTGTCCGGCAAATCAATACTACAACCCAAATCGCAAACGAAATCAGCTAGTTGTGATCAGTAATTTAGTGTGGATGGTAGCACAATTAATGGTATCGTTGCGCTGTGTGCATCAAGTTACTACTAGAGTACCATTAAGGCAGTAATACTACAGTGTTCAATCAGCCTCGAATTAATTAGTGGATGAGCCCGTACTAGACACTAACCGAACATGGAATTTATGGCGTGATGACAACACGCCCACCTACCATGACCATGAGTGAGAGCTACAGCTACGTGGCCATGGCCGGACCGGAACGCTTGCTTACCGAAGAGGAAGGCGTCGAGGCTGCGGTTGGGGAGGTACTCATACACCAGCAGCTTCTCGTCGCGCTCGGCGCACCAGCCCAGCAGCCGCACCAGGTTGCGGTGCTGCAGCTTGGCGATCAGCTCCACCTCGTTCCGGAACTCCGCCGCGCCCTGCCGCGACCGCGCCGACAGACGCTTCACGGCGATCTCCGAGCCGCCGCTCAGCACGCCCTGTCGAATTATAGATTATTACTAGATGCACAGCAGGGGCGCGCCAAGCAAAGAACGAACGAATCTTAAGCAAAGAATGAACGAATCTTGGGTTGATTTCTCACTCTGTAGACCGGGCCGAAGCCGCCCTCGCCGAGCTTGTTGTCCTTGGAGAAGTTGTCGGTGGCGGCGAGGATGGAGGCGAGGTCCATGAGCGGCAGGTCCGAGCTCGACCGCGGCCATAGGCTGTCCAGCAGGGATCTCCGGATGGCTGGACGAAACAACTCATCATTCACCCAAGATCCATCCAACCAGTTAGTTGATGGAAAGAAAGCACAAACAAAGCAGAGAAGAAGATGAGCACCATTGCGCTTCCGCCACCGCCAGCAGTAGACGCAGTAGAGCAGCGTGCAGATGATGACCGTCACCAGCACGCCCACCATGATCCGCATCGCGTCAGGGCTGGAGCTCGAACCGTGCGACGCCCCGGCGCCCAACAGCCGGCGGTGGCCACCAAGAGTAAGACTACCGGCCGCCGCCATGCTTCTACCGGCAGAGACTGACTTGTCCGATCCCAGTCTCTCCTGGGTGCGTGCACCGTTGGAAGAAACCGGATGAAATGGAGTAGATGAGGGTATACTGGCGGGGCGGCGCTGAAGGACCAACAAAGTGTGGAAGTGAGGGGCACGCAACGGGATGGAAAGTGGGGAGGAGAGGAGAAAGAGGTGAGAACGCGGCAGAGGCGGGCGGAGCCGGGTGACCCGGGCGCGACCGCGGTGGCGTCCTGTCCTGTCAACAAGTGAGTGTCACCACGGTCTAGTTGTCCTTTTGTCCTGTCACCACCTCCAGTCGGCGGATACGTTTGACCGATCAGCGACGGGTGTGCGTGTCCATCCGCAGCACGAGCTCGGCATTTTTTGGAAGCCCTGCCCGTCGCACGCACATCGGTTTCTAGAACTCCTCTTTTTGCGAAAAAAAAAAAAAAAAAAAAAAACAGAGGCCTGGTGTGTCTTCTTATGTGCGTGGCGCTGGATGTTATGTAAAAAAGTCGCTCAAAATCTTGGAATCAACCTACCTAATATTTTGCGCATGCAACTAAATTTTGTTCGAACGTAAAGAAGGGAAAAAAAATCTGAAATCAAGCTGCTGTTTCTAAAATCTTCCCATATGTTTTCTAGAAATATGTTCTCTAGACACCCAAAGAGCAGGAAGAATTCTATTCACAGCTGTTTGATGTGTTGTTGGCAAATATCCCTTTGGTTACCTAGGACGGCCTATGAACACTAGAAAGTTAAATAATAAAGGCGGGAAGATAATTGAAGATAGAATTAAAAGGAGATAGAATGGGTGGAAAGCTAAAATGTTGTCACTAGGTGGATGGTTGGTCTTAATAAATTCGGTAATGTCAAGTTTACCGATGTTTATGATGTCTTTTTTAAACCGTCGAAAGGAGTTTTAGAAAAAAAAATTGACCGTTTCGGATCAGCGTTTCTACTAGCAAAATGATCATCATAAATGGAAATATAGGTTGGCCAAATGAGAGGTTTCATGTCAACCTAAAGATCAAAGAGGTTTAGGTATACAAAATTTGAATATATAACAAATATCCATTAAGCAAATGGCTTTTTAAATTGCTAAACAAAAATGGCATATGGCAAGAACTTTTAAGACATAAATATATTAAAGATAAGGCTCCGGGGAGTTGCGTTAAAAACCAACAGATTCTCACTTTTGGGAAAGTTTAATGGACATCAAAAACTGTTTTATGGACCTTGGCTCCTTCAAGATAAAGAATGATTTCAAATCAGGTTATGGTTCGATACTTGGTTAGGTGACAAACCCCTTAAAGACAAATTTCCTTCATTGTTTAATATTGTTATTAGGAGAAAACAAGACTATGTAGCATTCCCTTTAGACAAATTTTAGTAGGGGCAAATTTAAGTGCTTGGCATAGAGTTGTTGCATTCTTACAGGATATTAATTTAACGAACAAAGAAATGTCTTTATTTGGGGTCTAAATGCATCCTAAATATTTCAAATCAAGTCCATGTATCTTTGCGTTAATTAACAATGGTGTTAGAGTGTCTAAAGATATTTTGCATTGATTAAGGTTCCTACGAAAATTAAAATCTATTTTTGGTACCTAAAAAGGGTGCAATTTTAATTAAAGATAATTAGTTAGACGTGAATGGAATGGTGACAAAAATTGTTGTGTTTGTCATTTTCCAAAAACAACTTAACACCTTTTTATTGCACTTATGTCAAAATCTTATGGCGAGCTGTACATGTACTTTTGGTTTACCACCCCTCTAATATGAATGACTTTTTATAAGGTGGTCAAAAATAAAAACAAAAAGTATAATTTATTGTTATTAACAGCAGCTATTGCGCTATGTTGGGCAATTTGGCTATGTTGGGCAATTTGGTTAACTAGAAACAAAGTGGTTTTTGATAAATATAGACCAAAATCTTTGTTGCAGGTACTCTTCAGGGGAACACAATGGCTGCGATAGTGGACAAGCTTGCAGCGGCATAAGGATCAGCGGACTCAGCTGACCCAAGCGGGACAATACCTAGAAACTTCAGCGCTGCAATTTTTTAGTCTAATGGATGGTTATCTTCAAGATAGATTGGTCATGTTTAGCGGTTTCCCGTTTTTGCAATCGTGTGTTAGCCGTAGACATTATTTTCGCCGTTTGGCAAGACTTTGTAATAATTGACCTGATTCCATATGTTGATAGATGGAGCTGCAGCCCTAAGTAATGGAATGTAGTCTTGCAGTGTTGCCATTTCACCAGACTAGCAGAATTTTGCAATGCATCGTTGAAGATTTGTGGTTCAATTTCGTTCATTTGTTCCAACTGCCAAGACAGGTGTCGAATTCACACAAAAATTGGTGTGAACAAATTTTTTTGACAAATAAGGCCCTATTGGATTGGAGCAACAAATGAAAAACATAGGATCGATTTGGATTCCTTAGGATTTGAGTACTGTAACATTGTTTGGTTTATAGAAAAGGTCCAAAGGATAAGTTCCTACATAGCAAAATCTGTAGAAGAACGTTGGAAAATTTTTATCAAGTACAACCTCAATTTTTTGCTAGCTCATGCAGGATCGAGCCATGTTTGCATGTAAAAATTCTATGTTTTCATGTTGGCAATCCAAACAACAATCCTCACTGAACTTCTCTAATTTCCAATCCTATGTTTTACATTTGCATTCCTATCTTATTTTTACTGGTTTTTTTCCTTCTATTTATGTGTGTTTATGAATCATGTGTTCCAAAGGAGGCCTAATATTAAGTGATGTGTATTGATCTAACAGCGCCAGACGCGCGCCATACGGACGCGCTAGGCGCCCGTCGTCTGTCGGGGGGTGTGGGGGTCCTCGACATACTCCGGACCGCGTAAGGCACGCGCCCGGACGCGCCAGGCGCCGCGTCAGGCGATTCTTCACGAAGTTGATTCCTCCACTGCGCCGGACGCCAGCATCCATTTAGACCGCGTCAGGCGCAAGCCGCCGGACGCGTCAGGCGACGCGATTTGAATATGAACACAACGCCGGACGCGCCAGGCGCCAGCGGCCCGGCGTCCGGTGTGGCTGTTGACACTCCTCTTCAACGTTGCGTCGTCGTCTTTCCATCTTTCCAAGTTTCGCCTCTTGTCTCAAGTTGCCAACACGTCGAAATGTGTCCCGAGAGCACGTGTGTTAGCATAACACGATCGATATCACAAGAGCGAAGTTAGTCCACTAGATTCTAAATGCATATGCAAGTTACCATGAACCTAGAGGCACTTTCTCTTTGGATTAACCGTGGCATCCCCTCTTGATAGTCGGCCATCTATCCTATAATGTGATCACACTCTCTATAGTGTCTTGATCACCAAAAGAAAACCCTATCAAGTTATACCTTTGCCTTGATCTCCGGGTTCCTTCCAAACCGACAATCTGAGCTTGACGATCCATCATGTCCATCATCATCGTCCATGTTCATGATCATCATGCTCCACGTCATCCATGCAATCCTATCTCTCAAGTCACACTTAGAGCAAAGGATTAGCATAACAAAGTGTGTCATCAATTTCCAAAACCAAACATGAGATTTCACAAACCGCCACAAGCGCAAGCGTCCCAGGGACACCCGTAAAGTTCCTAGGGACGAAAATCATCGGACGGCGCGTCCCGCCTCGACCGATTGATCATCTTTTGGACCATCACCATGCATCCACCATGCTCACCTTGCACCATGACTTGAGTAGGATTCATCTCATACTAGATCACATTTAAGCATAAAGATTAGTCCTAAGGTTTCATCAATTAGCCAAAACCAATCCCCCCCCCCCCCGGCCCGTGATAGGACGGCCCGGCAGGCGAATGACAATGGGAGGGCCCCGCAGCTGAGGTGGATGAGGGCGGGAGGCGAAAGTTCATGTTGGTGAACACAACGTCAGAGTGGACCCAACACACCCACTCCGCCTGTAGGTGCCTACCCCCCCCTTTGCTGCTACTCTCTCTCTCTCTGTCACGGTGCCAAGACGATGCTGGGATGGACATCACATGACTAGCCGTATGCACGCGCATTCTTCACACCAAGAAAGTTTCCATGACATTAGACCTCATGGAAAGTTTCCTATGGAATGTTGGCATCGGATTGAATCCTACGGAATTTTTCCCTTCACTCGTGAACCAAAGAGCCGGAAATGGAAAATTCCTTACGAAAATGAATCCTATGAAGTTCCCATTGGTTCACCTACGAACCAAAGGGGCCCTACATCAGCATTATCACTAAGGTGAAAATATATCATATCATTCAAAATAATGCCCCAATCACCTCTCAATTTGCCAAAAAACCATCCGCTAAAAGTAATTGGTGTCCCAAAGTTTACTTTTTCCATAGTGATATTCTTGTCATCAGCTAAAGCAAATAACACTGGAAAAATCTTACATAATGGTTCATTATATAACCATGCATCAAACCAAAACCTAGTTAGGCCACCCTTTCTATATGTCTTTAATTTTGAGAAGGTCTGACCAAACTAGTGAGTCATCTAATATGTCACTACTACAGTTTTTCTTTCGTGGCGGTTTTTTATTAACGATGGCAGTTTTTGTAACCGCCACCAAGCTAGGGTCACGGTTAATCGGGTGATTAACCGTGGTGGTTTTCTGAACCCCAATAACCTTCATGGTTAACATTAATCGTGGTCGTTTTTTTGTTATAAAACCGCCACGGTTAATCTGAAAAAAAAAGAAAAAGAAAAAAAGCCCAACCCTAACCCTAACGGGCCGGTTTGCTCGCGCCGCCAGCGGCCCGTTAGGGTTAAGGTTAGGGAGGGAAGGGCCCCACACCGTCGGATCCAGATCTGGAAGGGCGCCACCGTCGAGCCGCCATGCCACGCGGACGTCGCCACCGGGGAGAGATGGAGGGTCGCCGTCTTCGCGCGATGTGAATGCCGCGCCGGGAAGGAGGGTCGCCGCCCACGCTGCCTCGCGCCGCCTCGGGTGCCACCATCGAGCCATCCGCGTGCGACCCGCGCCACTTGGCCTCGCGACGCCGCCCGTGCTCGCCGCTGCCACGCGTCGCCCCGTCTAGCCCGCGTGAGGGCGAGGCGCTTCGACCGCCGCCGGATCCACCCAAAGAGAAGCCCCGCACTCCGCCCGTGCTCGCGGACCAGCCTACGCACCGCCCGGCCTGCGCGCGATGCCGCCACACGTCTTTGTCACCGGCCGTGCCGCCATGCTAGCTCGTGCCGCCGAGCCGCCGCCCGTCTTGGCCGAAGGAGAGAAGGGAGGGAGGAGAGAGCGGTGACAGGTGGAGAGTGAGAGTGGATGGCTGGATATGACCGAGAAACCTAAGTGTTAAGTGTCGGTATATATACTAGACTGTGACATCAGGCCTAATGGGCTGCCTGCTGGCCTGTTATTTATGGTGGCGGTTTTTTAAAAAAACATCACGGTTAATCTATTAACCATAGCGGTTTTGCCCTCGCCGAAGGCCTGATCTGGCCATCATTTATGCCACGATTAATGTTTTGGAAGTGCCTCGCAAAATCAAATCTATAGTATAGTGTGATGAGCAGCACATAGGCAGTTGTTTGCTTCATTGTTTAGACTAGAGAAAGTTTTATCCGAGCATACAAACCAGTTTGCATATCGGCAAGGAGGATGCTAGCTAGTTTATGGCTTGGCTCAACATGACGTAATATGTAACATCTTTTACTTTGTTTATTGATTTAATCAAGGGTTTAAACTTGAGCATGCAACTTGATTAATACTGAGCATATACGCTCAGCCTGGAAGCACTACCGGATTCAGGCGATTTCCCGTGAGGCCTGTACTCACGGGAAAGGCCCTTTTACCCACGGGAAAGCCTTTCCCGTGGGTAAATCACGGGATAGCTAACACGGGAAAGAAACAGCCGGGAAAGAAGCCTTTCCCGTGAACACAGATGACGTTCACGGGATAGCCTTTCCCGTGAGCAGGTTTGGTGTTGACACCTGTTATAGCATAATATTATAAGTCAATTAACATGAAATAAGGGCTCAAGTCAAAGACCAAACATAAGTCTAGGGGTCTAACTAACATAATTCCACGAGTTTTGGTATTACGTGACTTTCCGGGGACTTGATAGATAATTGCGAGAGAAGAATGGAGAAAGTTAGGAATATACAAGACATATGAAGACAAGACTTGACCGTGAAGTAACTCAACCCGAAAAGTGGACTAAAACATTCTAGAAGATACCAGAGGACACCGTAAAAGAGGGGAAGCCGAGGTGGCACTCCACCCGGCGGCGCCGGTGCCATGTAGGCCGGCGCCCAGTGGGGTCGGCCGATCGGCCTCACATTTTTATGTCGGTTTACCACCGACCTTGAGGTTGTATCTACACCGTTGTTGAAGGTCGGTTTGATCCAAGGGTTGACGTTCATCGCCAAGTACTATATAAGAAGACCAGCTGACCCCAGGGCTGATAACAATTTCATTATCATACTCATTCATCAACTCATACCCAACAAGTCCAGCCAAGTCTAGACCTAAGCCCTAGTTCATACTAGAAGTAATTAGCTATCTAGCTAGTTCTAGTTGAAGATCAAGTTCATCTTGAGTTCCTGATAGTCAAGAAGTAGCAAGGATCATCGTTCTTTAGACTTCTCTCTTGTATTCGACCGTAAGTACTCTTATATTTAGAATACAATTGTTATGGCTTTGATCTCTATAATTATTATATTCTTATTGATATGTGTTTATGCTAGCTACAATTATATGTTTAGTTTAGTAAGATTGCTTTATATTTTATGCATGGAATTGTATAGCATCCATATAGATGATCACTATGTGGGTGATAAGCAATGTGTAAACGTGGTGTTTATACAACGTTTATCCGCAATTGCACCCTACATTTCGGGCCGTGTGGTAGATCGCGGGAGTGACAGTCTGTTGAGTCCTTTGGAATCCACCCTCGAATGTAGGACTAGTCGAGTTGATTACGGTAATGATCAAGTTTCGTCCTTGGTTGTTATTGGTAATGCTTGCCATGTGTAGAAGTAATCCAACCTTGCCATGATAGCTAGATGTATTGCACTAATTATAGTATTCATTTGACATATATGATTAGGAGTATCTTAGGAATATTCATTCTATTCTTTCTATAACATGTTAATAGCTCGTATGACACTAGTGGCTTATGATGATCTTAGACTTGGGTATTTATCAATTATATATTTATCTTTATCCTGTGACTTATCCTGTTGAGTAATGTTAGATGTATATGGCTACTTGCATTATAATACTTGTAAGGTGGATCTCATAACTAAATCACAATATAAATCATTAGATATCCTTTCTCTCTACTTTCCATAAACTCCCTTCCCTGTGGTAAAATATAAATACGATACCTGGATTACTCCCGGTGAAGTGCTACAATTGGTATTTCTATCTGTGCGCTTGCAGATATCATGTTCATTCTTTTATCAAGGCCAATCAAGAATACCATGCCCCGCATTTCTTTGAGCGTTATTGCTAGGGTGTAATGCCTAGAAATGAGTGGTATAGTGTATAGGTAATGCCTAGAAATGAGTGGTATACCTTTGTTTGAGTAACATATCCTAACATGATTAGATAGGTAATTGGGAGATTAACTCCACTATGGATAATGATGCTAAGTTTACATCTCACTACTAACACCGCCTAACTCCGCTTTGTTCCATGGGAAAGCACATAATTGACACATATAAATATATATATACATACCACATATTTCTCACATATCACATATATAGCTCAATAAATCCATAATACCACATATATTACATAAAATCCAACCAAGTCACAAATAGCACCATAAGTGCAACCACAAGTTCACACTCACATAAAATCCAAGTTCACAAGTTCCATAAGAGCAACCACAAGTTCAAGTACACAAGTTCTGAACCTAAATCATGACAACTTTACGGCCACGGCCTCCAACCTTCCGAAGCTCGTTCCCAAGCGTCCTGTTGTGAGTTGTTCGGAGATGGGTTCGAGGAATGAGATTGATCCTGCACGTAGGCAAAGATATTGCATTTGTGAGACAAAATTCAAGGTAGATTCTATTCTTCCTCGGGCATGGAACGAACCTCATCTACGCATCCTCGGGCTGTCCAAAAACGTGGACAATTCAAAACAGATATGGTTATAGGTATGCAGGGATCTGCATACTTCCAACCGTATCTCTTTCAAATGGGAGACGCCTAACTGAGCTGCGCGATCTAGCTAAGACCATGACCTGGAAGGAGGGGTCATACCTAGGGTCGGGTGGAGTCAGGCTAGCCGGCAAGGAAGAAGATTAGGGCCGCCAAGATACTCTGGCTCGGCAAGCAACTCGGCTCCGGAGGGTTCCTCTCTGCATAAAAAGAAACACACGGGATCAGATGAAAACTTTCGACAGAACCTCCCCTACACGGGGAGGTTTCCAATACCTGCAAACAAAGCACACAGCACGATGGCCGACAATCACATCCAGGGCACGACGGCCGGCCGACAATCCAGGGGCGACGGCCGACAAGACGAACGACGGCGGCGGGCGGACGGACGACCTCTCCTCGGCCGGCGGGTGATGGCGGTGCGAGGTGTCCGGCCGGCCTTGGCGGCGTCGGGGCACGCCGAGGCGAAGGTGTCGTGGCACACCGGGCGGCGGCGGCGTCGGGGGCCTCTCTTCCCCCTCCTTCCTTCTCCTTCCTTCCTCCTCCCTCCTTCCTTCCCCCTCCTCCCTTCTCCTTCCTTCCTTCCTCCTCCTCCTCCTTCCTCCCCCCCCTCCTCCCTTCTTCCTCCTCCTCCTCCTTCCTTCCTTCCTTCCTTCCTCCTCCTCCTTCCTTTCCCCTCCCTTCTCCTCCTCCCTCCTACTCCACCGCCCCTCCTTCTCCCCCCCCTCCTTCTCCCCGGGGCGCGCGGGGCGTGGTTTGGGGTGGGCCGCCCGCGGCCGGCGGCCGGGCGGGGCGGCGAGGCCGGTGGGTGAGGCCGGGGGCCTTGGCGGTGGGCGGCCGGGGCGGCGGACGCCGGGAGGGGACGGGGGCGCGGGCCGGCCGGAGGCTTGGGCGCGGGCGGCGGAGCGGACGTCGGGAGGGAGGCGGCGGCGGGCGGGGCGTCGCGTCGGCGTGTGTGTGTGTGTGTGTGTGTTAGAGTGAAGGGAGGGAGGCGCCGGGGCGTGCATCTCACGGGGAAAGGGTTTTTCGAAATAATTTTAATTGCTCTCTCTTTCTTTTTCTAGCATATATATTTTGAAATTTTGATCAAGATAACTTCAAAAATACCTTTCCACATACACTCACCCATACCTAATTGATCCTTGCGTGAAAAATTGGCCATTATTTCATGTGGTTCTATCTCTATTTGTATTTACTTAACTACAACAAAAAATTATAATAATTACCAAAATAATCCAAAAATTCTCGAAAATAGACATGACACAATATTTGATGCATTTGCATATAGAAAAAGTTTGGTAGCCAAACCACAACTTGACCGCCACATCCACATGAAATCACACTGGATCATTTTCAACAAACCTGAAACTTCTACGTAGATGTTGGAGCTTGTGAACATCGTACGTGCCACTTGTGCGAAACGTTCCCAATTTTTTATCATAGCCTCAGCATAAGATATCATGACATATTATCAAATTTCATGATTTTTTGCACATCGGTTTATTTTCTAGAATTTTTAAACCACTCGAACAAGGATTAACGTTCATGATTTCGTATTAAGATGTTCAAAATTTTGTTATTTTTTTTAAATGCAAGGTCTTAGATTGTGTTGAGTATGAGGAATATAAATTTTCTACTAAATTTTTTCAACAATTTGAAGCACTTGTAGTTCAAATTTGGCCTCATTTCAAAAATTCCCATAAAAGAGAATAATTACCTAAATATATCAAATAAAGTCAATAATTCACCAAAATTTAACATGGAGTGCCATATGATGTGCAAGAAGTGTAGAAAAAGTTTGGAGATGAAAAAAAAAAAAAAAAAATCCCGTGAGGGTCTTTCCCGTGAGCAGGATACCAAGCTCACGGGAAATGGGGACCATTTCACGAGGCCGCCGTTTAGCCCACGGGAAAGCCCTGCTCACGGGGAAAGACTTTCCCGTGAGCTAGACGGAGGTCTCACGGGAAAGGGGGACGGAGGAGACGGGAGCGGGCTGGGGCTCACGGCGGTTCCTTTTCCCGTGAGCCCCCGTCCTCACGGGAAGGGGGGGGGCTTTCACGTGAGCTATAGCTCACGGGAAAGGTATTTTCCCGTGCGTATTGTCTTTCCCGTG
Source organism: Hyparrhenia diplandra (assembly GCA_015847255.1). Lineage (NCBI taxonomy): Eukaryota > Viridiplantae > Streptophyta > Magnoliopsida > Poales > Poaceae > Hyparrhenia > Hyparrhenia diplandra. The sequence goes on from JADLZK010008575.1 coordinate 493,718, forward strand.
ATGGTTTAGGGTTGCTCACGGGAAAGGGGATCCTTTTCCGTGAGCGGCTGACGGGAAATGTTTTCCCCACGGGAAATCAGCAGAATCCGGTAGTGAAGCATGACGAGTTATATATGCAAAATCCGCTGATGTGGTCATACGTAGGATACAGTAATCGAGCAGAGAAAAAATACATATATCCACTGACTTTCCACCATATATATGCACCATAACGGTCCAACCAAATTTCAACCACGGAGCCGAAACGTGTCCGGACCCGGATTGCACCAAGGCATATTTGCTGCCTTTTTACGCCTTCACCGGGGCGTACACCCTTGCGCTGAGGCGCTGCCATGGTGACATCTGCTGGCACTTTTACCTTAACGTAGGAGAACGCTCTCCATGCCGACTAAACTGAAGATGACCAGCAGGCCAGGAGACAGAGAGAGGAGTAAGGCTCCTCCTTGATTGGCCTCAGGGCCAGGTCAGAAAACGGAACCAACATGCCCTTTTACCTTTACCATGATGACGCGACGTCCATATGTATGGAGTACCACTCCAACTGGTCTTGTTTACCAGAATAGAGGAGGACGCCGGTGTTACCAAATTACGATCATATATATATCTATTTGAGTAGCAAGATAATGGAAACAGGACTCGGTTCGCCGGCGATCGCCGCGCACGCCGCCGCCGTCACCAACTGGGCACGATTTCACTTTCGTGTCCATGTTCGAGTTGTTCGAGTTCTCCTCTGTCTCTCACATGTAGCCGGACAGCTGCCTTCTTTCTTGGGCCACGCAGGACCCACTTTGCCCAATCGCCTTGCGTTGGACTTCCTGATCCATTTCATCATTCCTCGGCCCGATACCTAGCTTCTCCTTGTTCCGCATCATCGTCTTTTAGACATCACAGGATCAGCAGCCACCGTCATGTCAGGGTTAGGACGGTGACAGCCGGCTTAGGGACGAAGACGTCGATGAAGCACTAGGAACTGAGAAGCAAGAGGGAAGGCAGGATTAGAGAAGCGCCAAACAGCTTCTCACCTTCTTCAGGACCCTAGACACAACATTGCTTCTTGCGGCGAGCTCCTGATGGCCTTCAGCATGCTAGAGCGGCAGCCTGATGGGGTTGTGCTTTGGGCGGTGGCTACCAGCAAACCGGCAGCCTGGCAGTGTTGTGTGATCAGAGGTCAGGCTATGAACGTGCAATATTCAAATACTTGTGGCCTACTATTTATAGAGCAGAGAGGCCAGCGGTTTCTGAGCAATTTGGCGCTCTTTTCGATTTGATTATGCGGTGCGGGCACTCGGGTGGCAAACCACAGCTGCAAGCCACACATCCTTCGCTTTGTCCCCGCCTAAGCCCACCCGGGAAACCTGCCCGGAGGCAGAGCTTGGTTTCTCCTCCCTCATCACAGAGGAGCAGAGCTAGCTGGGGAGGCTCGCGACGGTGGTTGTTGACACCTGTTATAGCATAATATTATTAGTTAATTAACATGAAATAAGGGCTTAAGTTAGATGTCAACATAAGTCTAGGGGTCTAACTAACATAATTCCACGAGTTTTGGTATTCTGTGACTTTCTAGGGACTTAACAGATAAATGCAGAGAAGAATGGAGAAAGTTCCGGAATATATAAGATATATGATGACAAGACTTAACCATGAAGTAACTCAATCCGAAAAGTGGACTAAAACACTCTAGAAGGTACCAGAGGACACCAGAAGAAACGGGAAGCCGAGGTGGCATGCCACCCTGGCGGCCACCAGTGCCAAGTAGGCCGGCCACCAGGTGGGTCCCACAAGTCAGCCTCACATTTTTATGTCGGTTTACCACGGACCTTGAGGTTGTATCTACACCGTTATTGAAGGTCGGTTTGATCCAAGGGTCCACATTCATCGCCAAGTCCTATATAAGAAGACCACCTGACCCCAGGGCAAAACCCTAATTCATACCAAGTCATTATCAATTCATATCAGCTGAGTTCATCTCAACTCAATTCCAACCAAGTCTAGACCTAAGCCCTAGTTCATCATATTAGAAGTAGTTAGCTACCTAGCTAGTTCTAGAGGAAGATCAAGTTCATCTTGAGTTCCTGATAGTCAAGAAGTAGCAAGGATCATCGTTCTTGAGACTTCTCTCTTGTATTCGATCTGTAGGTACTATTATATTCAGAATACAATTGTTATGACTTTGATCTTTATAATGATTATATTCTTATTGATATGTGTTTATGCATGCTATGTTATATGTTTAGTTTAGTGAGTTTGTCTTATATTTTATGCATGGAATTGTATAGCATCCACGTAGATGATCACTATGTGGGTGATAAGCAATGTGTAAACGTGGTGTTTATAAAACGTTTATCTGCAATTGCACCCTACATTCCAGGCCGTGTGGTAGATCGCGGGAGTGACAGTCCTGTTGAGTCCTTTGGAATCCACCCTCCGAATGTAGGACTAGTTGAGCTTTAATTACGGTGATGATCAAGTTTTGTCCTTGGTTGTCATTGGTAATGCTTACCATGTGTAGATGTAATGCAACCTTGCCATGATAGCTAGATGTATTGCACTAATTGTAGTATTCATTGACATATGATTAGGAGTATCTTAGGAATATTCTTTCTATTCTTTCTATAACATGTTAATAGCTCGTATGATACTAGTGGCATATGATGATATTAGACTTGGGTAGTTATCATTTATATAATTATCTTTATCTTGTGACTTATCCTGTTGAGTAATGTTAGATGCATATGGCTACTCTGCATTATACAACTGCAAGTGGATCTCATAAATAAATCACAATCTAAATCATTAGATACCCTTTTCTCTCTACTTTCCATAGACTCCCTTTCTCTGTGGTAAAATATAAATACGATACCTGGATTACTCCCGGTGAAGTGCTACGATGGTATTTCTATCCGCGCGCTTGCAGATATCATGTTCATTCTTTTATCAAGGCCTATCAAGAATACCATACCCGCATTTCTTTGAGCGTTATTGCTAGGGTGACATACTAGTGTATAGGTAATGCCTAGAAATGAGTGCTATACCTTGAGTACATATCCTGGTGAGATTAACTCCACTATGGATAATGATGCTAAGTTTACATCCCACTACTAACACCGCCTAACTTCGCTTTGTTGGATCATGAGATTAATTCCATATCCAAGCTAACATGATTAGATAGATGTCCCATATATATTTCTTTCGCCTTCCTAATTTGGATTGTGTTAGAAATATCAACAAGCATTTCTGGCGCCGTTGCCGGGGAATGGCGTTAGTCTAAATTTAAAAGGTTTATTGAGATACATCCTCCAAACTTTCCTAGTTTGGAAGGGCGTAGTCTTTATTAAGAAAATGGTTATCATGACATGGCTTCCAAACTTTCCTAGTTTGGAAAGGCATAGTCAATCTTTCAAAAAATTTTAAAATGTGTTTTTCTAACTACATAAGTTTTCCTAGTGCTACTTTCCAGCTTTCTCTAGTATGGAAGGGTATTAGCCAAAACTTAGACAGTGTTATTCCCAATTAAGTTGGTATTGTTTCTAACTTTCCTAGTTAGAAGGGTGCTAGCCAAAAATCCTATAAACACATCATATATGGAAACAAGAGAGATCACTTGCATCACATAATGCATTGAGAACCCATTATCACATACTGAAACAGGTTCAACCCTGTTTTCTATTTGTTTTTGATCTTATGCAGGGTAAAATATATGTATGAATTGGAACCGTCCAGCTAATTTTGTTGAAGATCCTAAAAAGCTAATCAGACAGGCCAGAGCAAAACTCAGACAAACTCTAGCACTTACATCATCATCATCATCTTCTGAGACACCAAGACCTTCTGATTTGGACGTTGATCAAGTTAGGCGAAGCTTAACACCTGAATTTGAAGCTATGGCAACCAAGACACTTCGTGAGTTCTCAGCTCCTACCACGGACAACATCCTCACTGGCCCGAAGGTAGAGGTTGGAGACAATGGCTTTGAGCTTAAGCCAGGGCTCATAAACATGGTGCAGTTAAGCCAGTTCTGCGGAAAGGCACATGAAGATGCTAGTGCTCATCTCCAACACTTCCTGGAGATTTGCAGCACATTTACTATGAAGGACATATCCAGAGACGCAATCTTACTTCGTCTCTTTCCATTCTCATTATTGGGAAAGGCAAAGCAATGGTTCTATGCTACTAAAGAGAAGAATACAACATGGGATTTATGTTCCACAGCCTTTCTCGCTAAGTTCTTTCCTATAGGCAAGACGAATGCCTTAAGAGGAAAGATATCCAATTTCCAACAGCAACATGATGAATCTGTCCCGGAAGCGTGGGAGCATTTCCAAGAATACATTTCAGAGTGTCCACACCATGGGATGGAGAAGTGGCTATTGATGCAGACTTTCTATCATGGGCTTGTTCCCAGTGCTCGTGAAACTATGGATGCTGCAGCTGGTGGTGCTTTCTTATCACTTACACTATCCAATGCTACAGAGCTTGTGGAGAAGATGGCTTCCAACCAAAGTTGGAGTGAAGAGCGTCAACCCCGCAAGAGAGGAATGCACCAGCTGAAAGAGGTAGATATGTTATCTACCTAAATGGACCTTATAATGAAGAAGCTCGAGGATAAAGATCCTCAACCCAAGGCAGTCATGCAAATCCAAGATTCCCGCATGACGTGTGAAGAATGTGGAAACACAGGCCACATTGGCAGGAATTGTCCAGAGATTATGGAGGACATCAACTTCGTCAATAATAACAACAATAATTTTCGTCCTCAACAGAATCAAGGTTGGAATCAACAGAGGCCCAACTACCAAGGAAATTACCAAGGTAATAATCCAGGTAACAATTTTAATACTTATCAACCTTCTTTGAGAGACCTTGTCCTTAACCGAGGTAAAACCATGGAGAATCTGTCTAGAAAAATAGCTACCAATGATAAAGCTCTTGAACTTATTAATACTCGTTTGGAAAGCTTTTCTTCAGCTATTAAGAATCAGCATAGCTTTAATAAAATGATAGAATCTCAGATTTCTCAGCTTTCTGTTCCACTAACCACACCAGGTAAGATTCCGGGGCAGCCGGAAGAATTAGAAACTGCAAATCTTGTCGATATCTATGATGCAGGTAACTACTATAGAGAGACCTCAGGAAGCTGTTGGTTGGATGACTCGATGCCACCTAAAAAGGAAGATCCAGGAAGGCCAATCATTACAATCCAGATAGGACAACACACCTTCAATAATGCTCTATGTGATTTCGGCTCAAGCGTGAACATAATGCCTAAGGTAATTTATGAAAAGATTTATAGTGAACCACTGTGGAAAACAAATATGTGCTTGCAGCTAGCAGATCAATCATTCTGTTATCCCGAGGGGATCCTTGAAGACGTGTGTGTGGGAATTAGAGGTTCTTACGTACCAGCAGACTTCGCAGTCGTAGACACCGGAAGAAATGAAAGATCAACAATCATACTCGGTCGACCATTCTTATGCTCAACTAAAGCTATCATCTACACAGACAGTGCGAAGATTTGCTTCAACATTAAAGGGAAAAAGGAGAAGTTCAATTTCAAGAACAAGGTACACACCTCTCCTACTCAACCCCAAAATTCCTATTCTTATTTTTCAGAACCGAAGGTAGAAATCTACAACAAGAATAGAAGAAGGAATCAGAACAGAAACAAGAAGGCACAGCCTACAAAGGTAATGGTTGTTAATAAGGTAACTACTGAAAGTGACCATCTACTTCCATCTCCAATGCTTCGTATGCAAGACGACCCAGGTACCCATACTATTCATTGCTCTATCAATCAATGGAATTTCTATAATACATTTTGCGATACGGGGTCTGGTATTAACTTAATGGCAAAGGTAACATATGAACTATTATTTGGAAAATTGCCATTGCAACCAACATTTGTGCAGCTATAGATGGCAGATCAATCTTACAGAATTCCTGAAGGGATTGCCAAGGACGTACCAGTCAAGATTATGGACCACTATGTTCTCACAGACTTTGTAGTCATGGACATGGGGAAGGAAGAAGATCCTCCATTAGTGCTTGGGAGACCATTCCTCAACACTACACGCGCAATCATCTACATCCATACAGGAGAGATTCATTTCCAATTCCCTAAAGAGAAGGTACGTGTTTTCTTCAATAGTTATAATAACTATGAAAGACCCAGAAAAAGCAGGTCAGCTCGTCCCCACCAAAGGAGACAGTGGATTAAAGATCTAGAAGGAGATAAGGTAAGTGAAGAGGTTAAAGCCCTTACACCTAATATGTCCATGAAGAAAACAGAATCAACCACTCCAGAGAAAAGTTCATCATCTAAATAAAGATGGAGGAAGAAGAAGACATCTCCCAGAACATCATCAGAAGAGACTATAGAATCATCAGTGCCACCGATTGTGACAACCGATATACCATGGGAGTGAAGAGCAGAACTAGAAGTCCTGTTCGGAGGACTTTAAACGCCAAATCCTCGCCGAAAGGTAACTCGGTAAGTTATCCATATGTAAAATCCCCGCATTGCATATTTATTCTTTCCATATCATATTTATCTTTTTAGTATTCTATATCTGCATTTGAAAATAGCAAAAATATTTTGTCTTTTGTGAAAACCTTAAAGCCCCATGCTAATATCCCTAAGGCTTAAACACCTCTAGGCTAGTTGCTGTGGTGGCATAAAAAATAAAATAAAGATGCATAAGTACTTTATCTTTTCTTGCATATAAAAATAAAAATCCAAAAATATATCCTAGGCAAACTAAAGCAATGTGGCTAACCCCTAATGCTTAATCAAGTTCCACTAGCTTTGTTGTCTATTTGAATTCAGTAGGAGAAGAAACATGCTAGCCGCCATCTTTGTCGCCAACTACCTCAACTTCTACAATAAGAGACTACACTCCAATCCAGCTTGGGGGAGTGCAACCCCCGATTATCCATATAAGTATCTTACTATCTATATATATTATAGTAGTAATATTATTAGTTAAATATTTTGTTTGCTAGAAAGTTTGTTAAGAGTCTAGTTTTATAAAATCTAGTTGTTTAAAGAGTCTTTTGTTAGAGTGTGAATAAAAGGATCAAGAGTGTTCACTAAGTTTACTCGCTAAACTACAATAAACCCCAAAATCTACCAACATGGAGATGATGAATAGTTGCTCCGTTGTTATACTTTTCTAGTACCTAGCTTTCAAGCTTAATTTCTCTTGAGCTCTATTTGCAAAAAATTACGTTGACTTGATATTTACTCTAAACCTGAAACCTATGGGTTGCAAATGCTTGCTCTAAAGTCTAGGTAATTGACGGATATGATATATGATAGTCTGAGCTGCTATTTGATCTTACTCCTAGTGACACTAGATTTCTAGAGATTTATATTTTGAAAATTGAAAATGCACATGATAAGTTCCTGTGTGACAAGAGTGTGAACCTCCTACCACAGCCATATATACATGTTCCTTAGATTAGGAAAACCTTTGATTTATATATATAGGTTGCTTGCTTTGCATTGAGTTTGTTCAATCTTTGTCGACCCTTAGAAACTTGTCATGTTGATCATGTACACTCCACTTCACTCATTCCATCTCACTATATTCCACTCCACTCGACTTCATTCACTTATATGCTATTTCCACCCTGGAAATACGCATCCACCACATATACACCCACTATATATATACCACTATCATTTCACTCTAGCCAGCAAAAATGTTCTACTCCTATCTTAGGAGAGAGCAACCAAAAATATTCCTTATACCTATCCACTCATTCATTGCTAGCCAATGTCTTACAAAAGCTCCATTACATTTGTTTATCTCTCAAAAGTTATTGCAAAAGAGATTTGGGTTGTAGATTAAAAAAAAAAAGAGAGAGAGAAAAAGGGAGATGGAAAATGGACAAGTGTCCTACGGGCGAGTAGAGCCTACCTCCCTAAGAAAAAGAAAGAATAAAGGAGAGTTAAAAAAATGGACAAGTGTCCGATGAAAACAATGGGTACTTAGATGCTCGCCTCTCCATAAAAGAATAAATAAAGAAAGAAAAAGATACAACCCAGGTTCTCTACAGATATTCTAAATTCCAAAAGAGAGATGATTTCTCAAGGAGCAAAAGTAAGATTCTTTTCACCTCATTCATTCTATACACTTTACTATACCATCTATATTCTATCCACCATACACATGCACCACTTGATCAGTGTGACTTGTAACTTTGGATCCATTGCTTGAATTTGCAATATATGCTTAGTAAGTAAAATTAGTTTTCTCCTACCTATGAGCTCCAGATATAAGCCTTAGATATAGGGTGAGAGAGAAGAGGGCATAGTTTGCTACTGCCTTAGCCAAAATTACTACATATTATGAGAGAAAGGCAACACTATCTTATTGCCTTAGAGAGGATCCACAAATACCACAAATGAGAGATTAGAGAGAGTCATACTGGGAACTTTGAGTTTTATTTGAAAACCAGCAAAAACTCTAGAAGGACAGTTGATCAAAAGAGTTTGAGATACAGTGTTCGACTTGACTGTTCTATCTTTCAATTGCCCAAGATTGAAGAAAAGGTTATAAGCCCCAAAGGTAAAAAGGTAATATGGGTAAGTTGAAGGTTATAAAAGTTTATTCTTATCTGGAGAGAAATTTCATTTGAAAGCATGTGTACTTTCGAAGGTGTGATAGCGTTGCAGCAACTCCTGATCCAAGTAAGTAGTTTAATATAATATCATGTGTCTTGCTAGAGACTAGCAAGAGGTAAGCTTGGGGGAGCTTGTTGACACCTGTTATAGCATAATATTATTAGTTAATTAACATGAAATAAGGGCTTAAGTTAGATGTCAACATAAGTCTAGGGGTCTAACTAACATAATTCCATGAGTTTTGGTATTCTGTGACTTTCTAGGGACTTAACAGATAAATGCAGAGAAGAATGGAGAAAGTTCCGGAATATATAAGATATATGATGACAAGACTTAACCGTGAAGTAACTCAATCCGAAAAGTGGACTAAAACACTCTAGAAGGTACCAGAGGACACGGAAGAAACGGGAAGCCGAGGTGGCATGCCACTGGCGGCCGCCAGTGCCAAGTAGGCCGGCCGCCAGGTGGGTCCCACAAGTCAGCCTCACATTTTTATGTCGGTTTACCACCGACCTTGAGGTTGTATCTACACCGTTATTGAAGGTCGGTTTGATCCAAGGGTCCACATTCATCGCCAAGTCCTATATAAGAAGACCACCTGACCCTAGGGCAAAACCCTAATTCATACCAAGTCATTATCAATTCATATCAGCTGAGTTCATGTCAACTCAAGTCCAACCAAGTCTAGACCTAAGCCCTAGTTCATCATATTAGAAGTAGTTAGCTACCTAGCTAGTTCTAGAAGAAGATCAAGTTCATCTTGAGTTCCTGATAGTCAAGAAGTAGCAAGGATCATCGTTCTTGAGACTTCTCTCTTGTATTCGATCTGTAAGTACTATTATATTCAGAATACAATTGTTATGACTTTGATCTTTATAATGATTATATTCTTATTGATATGTGTTTATGCATGCTATGTTATATGTTTAGTTTAGTGAGTTTGTCTTATATTTTATGCATGGAATTGTATAGCATCCACGTAGATGATCACTATGTGGGTGATAAGCAATGTGTAAACGTGGTGTTTATACAACGTTTATCTGCAATTGCACCCTACATTCCGGGCCGTGTGGTAGATCGCGGGAGTGACAGTCCCGTTGAGTCCTTTGGAATCCACCCTCCGAATGTAGGACTAGTTGAGCTTTAATTACGGTGATGAACAAGTTTTGTCCTTGGTTGTCATTGGTAATGCTTACCATGTGTAGATGTAATGCAACCTTGCCATGATAGCTAGATGTATTGCACTAATTGTAGTATTCATTGACATATGATTAGGAGTATCTTAGGAATATTCTTTCTATTCTTTCTATAACATGTTAATAGCTCGTATGATACTAGTGGCATATGATGATATTAGACTTGGGTAGTTATCATTTATATAATTATCTTTATCTTGTGACTTATCCTGTTGAGTAATGTTAGATGCATATGGCTACTCTGCATTATACAACTGCAAGTGGATCTCATAAATAAATCACAATCTAAATCATTAGATACCCTTTTCTCTCTACTTTCCATAGACTCCCTTTCCCTGTGGTAAAATATAAATACGATACCTGGATTACTCCCGGTGAAGTGCTACGATGGTATTTCTATCTACGCGCTTGCAGATATCATGTTCATTCTTTTATCAAGGCCTATCAAGAATACCATACCCACATTTCTTTGAGCGTTATTGCTAGGGTGACAGACTAGTGTATAGGTAATGCCTAGAAATGAGTGCTATACCTTGAGTACATATCCTGGTGAGATTAACTCCACTATGGATAATGATGCTAAGTTTACATCCCACTACTAACACCGCCTAACTTCACTTTGTTGGATCATGAGATTAATACCATATCCAAGCTAACATGATTAGATAGATATCCCATATATATTTCTTTCGCCTTCCTAATTTGGATCGTGTTAGAAATATCAATAGTGGTGCGGCGGGGATGGCGGATCCGATCCTCCTTGGGCTGGATCTGTACGCATGGGAGGTCATAGTCTGCGGTGGTCCGACACCCATGTCCAGTAAACATGCGGGATGTTGGGACTTAGCGGCAGGTCTGCTTCAGTAGGTCGTGGCCTCGTCGGCGCTGGGCGGCGGGAGGCCAATTCTGGAGCCGCTCTAGCGGCTAGATCTGGTTGGTGGAGGAGGTGGAGGAGACCCGAGACGACTAGCGGTGTGAGGTCATATCTAAGGCTTCGAGGTGTGGGTGGCCACGCGGGCGGCGGTCGTCTGGCGCCACTTCCTACGATGATCATATCTAGGCTTCATGCAATAGATCCACAATTCCCCTAACGATTCTAGGGATCTAGGGTGTTGTTGTGCGTGGAGGCGAGGTGGTGCCACTCATTGGGGTCGGCATGGCACGGGAGGGTCGGCGACAACTGGCGGGGTGAGGACGGTGTGCCCAGTCATGACTCATCTCGCGAGTTCGTTGCGAGCTCGTCGGCAGGGGGGAGGGGGGCAGTGGCTCTGGCGCGGGTGACGAGTTGCATGCCTTCGCGCTCGCGGTCCCGGGTGGATGCAGAAGGGGATATAGAAGTAGGGGCGGATGCAGATCGAAAACATAATGGTTTGCTGCTGGAGTGTGTAATCGATGGCAGAGGTGGGTAATTTCTTTGGAACTCCATGTCTAGGTTTGTTTTAGAGAGATCTGGAGTAGAAAGAGGTGCTCTAATAACTTCACAAAAAATGAACTAGGGCTCCAAAGTTGGGCTACTCCAAAAAGTTAGGGTGTTTGGCTAGCTCTACCCAACTCCACTCTGGAGTTTGGCTCTAGAGCCATGCCAAACACCCCCTATCTATGTCCTTACTTTCCTTCACGACCAAATAAAGAGATTGGTACCTAATTTCTTTTATAAATTCTTGTAGTTAAACCGCATTTTAAAACTCACACCTCTTTTTAATTTTTGTCCGCGGCTCTATAAATCCAATTGGATCCAAGTTTACCATTTTTAAATACCAATGAGCCTCCAATTAGTGATGCAAGTTCAAATTATTATGGGTCTAAAAATTGATCAAACAAACAAGAATGGCACTTCATATAATTCAAATAAGAGGAGAAATAAATTATAATGATATTTATCCTATGCAAACCAAGAGTTTGTGCAACCGTGCAAACTATCCTAGACCATAGATACTCCATCCGAAGGCCACAAAGGTAATGAACTTTTACAATTTACCGCCCACCAGCCCTAAATTTTCCATGGCGTCTTTGCAAAATCCCCCTGCCCTCAAGGCCAACACGAGCGGACGACCTAGGCGAATCGTTCTCATCGCCCCTGCCCCAACCTCGTTCACTCATCCAGGTGAGTCGTACTCGCGCCGCTGGCCTTCAATTTCACGCCACCGTCGGCTGGGGAGACGACCGCCAGCCTTAGCTGCCGGTTGGAGGAGATGCCCCGGCGGTGACGCCCCCGGACCTCACCCCCGGCCCAAGTCGTCGGACCTAGCTATTCGCCGGACCTCGCCCGTCGGCCCTCGCCGCAGGTTAGGGCGTGCCCCGCCGGCCCTCGCGTGCCGCCAGCTCTCGCGGTAGCTCTCCACGGCTCATCTCGGGAGGGAGGGGAAGCGAGAGAGGCGCGGGGCACCGGTGCCGGTCCTGGCACCGCCGGATGGAATCGCCCTGGAGACGCGGGGGAATTCTATCGGGCGACAGCGGCATTCTATCTACACTGATTTGCTCGATGGAGACGAATAAGGGTGTCGCTCGTGGGGGTTGTTTGCGAAACGGTGAAGGACCCTACAAGCATTAATATGTAAAATGACCCGCTCCGCTGTGCCCGATCGATAGTTTCACGGTTGCACGAAATATTGGTTTGCACATGCTATGCTCCCTACTAGGAAAAAGTCTAAATCACCGCCTGAACTTTGATACCCGGAACATTTAATCCCCCCAACCTACAAAACCGGTTTTCCTACTACTAAATTTTCAAAACCGGTCAAATAACCCATGCAACTGTTTTGCCTAGTGGTTTTGCTTGCGTGGCAGTGGTGTTGCACGTGTGGCTGCCATGCGTGGTCGCCACCCCTCTCTTGGGTCACTGCATAACTGGCGCACAACGTTATTTGTCCTTTTCCCCATTCTCTTGCTCGCTCTCTCCCGGCGGTGCTTCACCCGGCGAACTTCGCGCTTTGCGTGTGGTGGTGGTCCAGCGTCTCGCGAGCTCGCCCGCGGGGTCATTTGCCAGGTCGTCCGCATCGCCTCGCGCGAGCTCCAGGCCGGCGACAAAGGGAGGACGTCGTTCCACTGCGCCGAGGATGCAAAGGCCACCGCGCCCCGCCGGATTGGAGCGTGAAGATCTCTTGATTGGTTTTGGCTAATTAGTGACATCCTAGGACTAATCTCTCTATGCTAAGTGTTTGATTTAGTTGGAGATTGGTCAAGCCAAGGACGGTGCATGGTGGTCATGGTGAATGGGTCGAGGTGATCCAATTGATGATCAAGTGCGCAGTTTGGCGTGTTTCGAGGATCAAAATGGGCTCAAGGCAAAGGTATATCATAGGGCCATTTTGATTTTACACTCAAGACACCATAGAGGGAAACCACAGCCGTGGTGGTTGGTAAAGTAAGGAGGTGGGCGGATGCCGGCTCTAAGTGCCTGAGTGCGCGTATGTACAGTAGCTACCTTATCCTTCCTTCCCATCTAATCCTCTCAAATCTGCATCTATTCCACTCCTTCTTTTTTACAATCGATTGAGTTTCCTTTGATCTATCGATCCATCCTACTTTCTCAGCCGGTCTCCTATCCTTGGCTGAGATTCAGCTTGGTCAAAGTTTCATTTTTTCTAGTCCTGCTGTGCTGCCGCTGGGAAGGAGCTGCGGAGTTCGCCGCCGGCAAGCTAGCTCGCGTTCTGTGCCTGCTAGTACGCGCGCTCACTTCCGTTGCTTTGCTCCCAGCACAGCTTCCTTTCATCACACGCACTCACCGGGGACGCCATATCCATCCGCCCTCTGCCTACCCGCTCGTCCTCGCCTGGGCAGCCGTTTTGCTCTGTTCCTAATCCTTGTGCCTGCACGCCGTTCGCCGTCTGATCGTTGCTGGTTGTTCGTCTCCCACTTCGCCAGTCAAGTCACCTTACACCACATACTATCTGCCTTTGCTCGTCGTCCTACGTCTGTCGCCCACCTTGTGCTGCTGTGCTTCCACCGTCGGCGCTCTTCTCGCCTCACTTGTGCTCTGTTCCAGTTTCGCCAGCTACCACCCCGTCATACCAGCCTGCCTTGCCACCGGTCCAGACTGCCAGTTCGCCTGCCACAGTTCCTCACTACCAATTTGCCGGTCACCGTTTTTTGCTGCTTCCAATTTGTGGTAAGAAACGAATTAGCTCGGGGCGATTAAGGGGATCCCTTTAGCGGATCTGCCCGCCCTTGGCTGCAGTTTCTTGCCGGATTTTGGAGCAGAAAGAAAGTGATTTCTCATTCTCATGGGATTCAGATAGCAAGTCAATGAAGATTCTTTGTTTGAATTGTCGAGGCTGTGGCCAGCCTGCGATAGTTCACGAGCTACGTTTGCTAGTGGAGCAACATCGCCCGGAGGTAATATTTTCTTTCGTAAAACAAAAGTGGATGCACAAAAGTCCGAGAATTTGAGGTTCAGGTTGGGCTTTGAAAATGCCATTGGTGTGAGTTCTGATGGTTTAAGTGGAGGTCTAGTATTGATGTGGAGGAAGGGTACAATAATAAAGCGTAATTCTTTAAACCCTTCTCATATAGATATTTGCATAAGCAATGAGGACACTGGAATGCAAGAATGGAGATTTACTAGATTTTATGGTCAGCCGAACAGGAACCGGAGGGAAGAGTCATGGTTTTTGCTAAGATTTCTTAGTTGCACTAGTACCCTCCCTTGGTTATGTGCAGGGGATTTTAATGAGGTCCTAACAGAGGAGGAACATTTTGGTGCAAGAGAACGTGAGGAATGGAGAATGATGGGTTTCAGGGAGGCTGTTGACTACTGCGGATTATTTGATTTGGGCTTCAATGGCTTACCATATACATGGGACAACAGACAGAAAGGTGAATAGAACGTTAAAGTCAGACTAGATAGGGGTTTGGCAAATGGAAAATTTTTGGACAAATTCCCCTACACAGAGGTAACTCATATTCAGACAACTGAATCTGATCATTGTGCTTTGTTGATTGACATTGTACGTCAAGCAAAAACTTCTCAGAGGGGAAAATCTCATATTTTTAGATATGAAAATATGTGGACCAGAGATAATTCTTATGATGATTTAGTTAATAGTAGTTGGAGTTGTAGTACAAAAAATTTAGAAGGTGTAAGGTCCTCTCTTTTAAATATGCAAAGGTCTTTACAGAATTGGAGCTATAATGTTTTTGGATCTGTCAAGGGGAATCTTAACAAATTAAGGAAGGAACTTGAAGAGGTTCGTAACAAATCATGGCGTGGAGGGATAACAAATGAAGAAAAAGCTCTTCTAAAGAAGATCTCGGAATTATCAGCCCGAGAGGAGATAATGTTTAGACAAAGATCTCGGGTACAATGGTTATCAGAAGGGGATAGGAATACGTCCTTTTTTCATGCGAGATGTCGGGATCGGGCTAGACAAAATAAAATTGTCTTCTTAAGAAAAGAGGATGGAACAGATGCGCCATCATCAGAAAAGGACATCAAAAATTTGGCTATTGAGTATTATATTAGGCTGTTTTCTGCACAGGAATTTTTAAACCCAAATAAAGTGGTCCAATTTGTACCTCAAAAAGTGACAGATGATATGAATCAGAGACTCTATAGACCTTTTACTGCAGATGAGGTAGAAAAGGCTTTATTCATGATGAAGCCAAATAAATCTCCAGGACCTGATGGCTTTACTGCAGGATTCTATCAAAAGCATTGGACCCTATTGAAGAATGACATTTGCCAGGCAGTTCTAAATTTTTTGGGAGGAGGTGATCTTCCATCAGAGGTAAATAAAACAATCTTGGTGTTAATTCCAAAAGTTAAGCAGCCTCAAGACCTATCACATTTTAGACCTATCTCGCTATGTAGTGTCCTTTATAAAATATGTTCAAAAGTTCTAGCGAATAGGTTGAGAGAGATTTTGAATGATATCATATCTGAAGAACAAAGTGCTTTTGTTCCTGGAAGATTGATTACTGATAATGTCTTGATGGCCTATGAATGTATTCATTATTTGAAGAGGAAGAAAGGTAAGACAGGTCTATGTGCAATAAAGCTAGACATGATAAAGGCCTATGACAGAGTGGAATGGGAATATCTAAGAAGCATTATGATGAAATTGGGTTTTGCAGACTCTTGGGTCTCAATTATTATGAAATGTGTTGAAACAGTAAGTTTCTCGGTCCGAGTAAATGGTCAACTATCTCAATTCTTCACACCATCCAGAGGTATCAGACAAGGAGATCCTATATCTCCCTATCTTTTTCTCATATGTGCAGAGGGTTTGTCATGTTTATTAAGATTTTCAGGACCCCAATATTTATCGAGAGGCATAAGGGTTGGTATACATACGCCTTGGCTCTCACACCTCCTTTTTGCAGATGATTGTATTATATTCACTCAGGCTTCAAATAGGGGTGCAGAGAGATTGAATAACATTCTTCAAGCCTACAACAGGGGATCGGGACAATGCATTAATAGGTTGAAGTCTGCAATTTTTTTCAGTAAGAATTGTTCAGATGAAACTAAAAGGGAAGTCATACAAGTTTTAAATATTCAAAGAGAAACACTTGAGGAAAAATATTTGGGCCTTCCGACAGCGGTAGGACGTTCCACAACTGAGGCTTTTGAGAAACTCCCTACAAGCATTTATAAATTAGTAAATGGTTGGAGTGAGAGGAATTTAAGTTCGGCTGGAAGAGAAGTTCTAATCAAGGCTGTGGCACAATCAATCCCCACATATTCTATGAGCTGTTTTGAATTGTCCAAGACTACGTGCAAGAAAATTACATCAACAGTGGCAAGGTATTGGTGGGGAGGGGATGGTGATAAAAGGAAGATGCACTGGAGGAAGTGGTCAGAAATAGCTCACATGAAAAAAGGAGGAGGTATGGGCTTCAGAGATCTGCACCTTTTTAACCTGTCATTGTTAGGAAAACAAGCCTGGAGATTGTTAACAATACCTGATTCTCTTTGTGCTCGCATGCTAAAAGGAAAATATTATCACAATTCATCTTTTTTGTCTGTCAAAAGGAAGAGTAATAGTTCTCATACATGGCGAGCTATTTTGAAAGGTCGACAGGTATTACAGAAGGGTTTAATCAGATTGATTGGTGATGGTAATTCTACACAGGTATGGAATGACTAATGGATCCCAGGTATTCCAGGTTTCAAACCATTATTTAAGAAGCCTGATTCTACAGTGGAGAGGGTCAATGAATTAATCACTTCTGATGGATCTTCCTGGAATGAAGAAATTTTGAAAGAAAATTTTTTAGAAGCTGATGCCAAGGAAATCCAGAAGATTCCACTTGGAAAATTAAAGGAGGATATGTGGGCATGGAGTGGGGAGAAAAGTGGTTTATATACTGTCAAATCTGCGTACAGATTAATTTCTTTCTCAAATCGAATATTGCAGCAAAACAAAACAAGCTATGCAAGTTCATCTGCAAGTGAGGATAACCAATATTGGAAAAGACTTTGGAAGCTAAAAATTCCTCCTAAAGTGAAAGCATTTTGGTGGCGGGTGATGCATAATTTTGTGCCTGTTAAAGCAAATTTGATGCAAAGGCACTTAGAAAAGCAAGGTACATGTCCTGACTGTGATGCTCAAATTGAAACTGTTTATCATGCTTTAGTTGAGTGCACCTTTGCAAACATGTTCTGGCATTCTTTCCATGAACTTTTTAATATTAAGTTGCCTAGAATGCATCCAACAACTTGGGCCTTCGATTTATTAGATAAATCTTTCTATCCTGATGTAAATTGTGGGCCTATTTTATGTGGAATGTGGGCAATTTGGACAGTACAAAATAAAAGGCGCCATGGAGAGACAAATATGAATCATGTACAAGCATGTAGATGGGCGCGGGAATTATCTTCTGATCTAATTGGTGCAGATAAAAGTTTGGCATGGACAAATGTTAATACACAGGTTACGAAATGGAATCCTCCTCCTCTAGGATTTATAAAGATTAATGTAGATGCTGCTTTCAAAGAGGAAAATCAACAAGGTGCTACTGGGGTAATAGTTCGTGATGAACAAGGTCATGTTATAGCTGCTAAATGCAAATGGTATGATTCAATTCCAAATGTTCTGACTGCTGAAGCCTATGCAACACGTGATGGAGCTGCTTTGATGAATTTGATAAATTGTCCAAAAGTAATTGTGGAAACTGATAATTTGGAGCTTTTAGCCTTGTGGAGAAGTAAAACCAGTAACAGGTCTTCTATCTTGCCTGTTCTTCTTGAAATACAAGAGCTTAGTGGGAGATGCACATCCTTTGATTTATCTCATGTCAAAAGAGAAGCAAATAGTGAAGCCCATGATCTAGCTAAGATTGCCTTCTCTTCTCGTCTAGACCGTACATGGATGTATGAAAGTTTAGAATGTATTATCCCAGATCATCCAAATTGTAATGTGGACAATTATTGATGTAATATAAGCTCTTGTTTCTTCTTCTAAAAAAAAAAAGACACCATAGAGGGTGTGAGTGATTATAGGATCGATAAGCCGTACTATAAAGAGGAGAAAACTATCGTACATATCGGTCCTCATGTGCCTCTAGGTTCAAAATCATTTGCATGCATTCTAACGTAGAGAACTAACTCCGTTCTTGATGAAAAATGTTTTTCAAAATGCTAACACATGGTGTCGGGGTCTTCTTCGACGTGTCGGCAACAAGAATCAAGTGACGGAAGTTAGTTTGGAGCAAAGGCGAAGGAACGACGACGAAATGACGGAATTTCGCAGCTCAGACAGTGACCGGACTAACTGACCGGACGCATGTAAAATCGACCGGACGCACCGGTCACCGCGTCCGGCAGAGAGCATGTCAATCGGGATTTCTGCCGAGGTGCGACCGGACGCACCGACCGGAAGCTTCCGGTGCTGACCGGAACCACCGATCGGACGCACGACCGACGCTGGCCTTCGTCGCCCGGCCGGCCGGTCCGTGGGGTTTGTCGGTTGTGACCGGACCCACCGACCGGACTCACTGGTGAGTCCGGTCAGTGCGTCCGGTCAGGCTGATTTGTGCATGGATTGCACCCCAACGGCCACATTTCGTGGTGGGGGGTATTTATACCCCTTTGGCCGGCTCTTGGAGCTCTCTTGGTCATTTTGAATCAATCCTAACACCTCTAGAGCTGAGCACTCATCCTCCTCCTTACTCCTTTGCTTGAGAGCATCCATTCTAGTGAGTTTGAAAGGTCCCTTATGGTTTTTGGTAATTGAGTGTCAACATTAGGTGAACTAATATGTGTGATTGAGATTATACACAGGAGATTAGTTCACACGAGATGACGCAATGAAGGAGCTTATTGCACATGAGACATGACATGGAGTCATGTGACCAAGGTGGTGAAGATCAAGACAAGGCTTGGCTTGATGGACCAGTTGCAAGTGTGAAGGGCAAGTCGAGGGACTTGGCGCCGATGGACCGACGCAACGGTGAAGAGCAAGTGAGGTCAAGATCGATGGACCAAGAAGGTCATGTGATGATATGAAGTGGATCATATCATTCTTGATCGTGTTGGTGCATGTGTTGCATCGGCACTTGGAAGATGGAGCGGAATGAAAATGCGCAAGGCAAAGGTATAACCTATAGGGCATTTCATTTCGCCGGTCATTGGTGCTTAGAGAAGTTTATGACCGGGTTTAGGATAGATGGCCGTACTATCAAGAGGGGCAAACTTGTTTGCATATCGGTCATCTAGTGCCACTTGTGCGATCTAACTTTGCGATGTGTTAGGATCGAGTGGCGTGGTAAGAGCAAGAGAAAATCCTTTGAAAATGATTGTGAAAATGCTAACACACTTGCACATGGTGATGCACACTTGGTGGTGTTGGCACATTTGCAAAGGAGAAGTTGTTTCGGTGTTTCTCGGACACTAGGACTGACTTTGGAGTGGAATACTGCTTTGATCCATTGAGCTTTGGATCAAGTAACCATATGGGTTGTGTAGCCCTCTGAGTTAGCTTTCCATAGAGTCCAAGATCATCGAAAACGGAGTTCGGATGAAAGAGTTATGGACGCTTGATCGGGCGTTGGTCGGGCTGTCAACAGCGACGGACGCTGAGACTAGCGTAGGGACGCGTCCGGCGCTGAGCGCCTGGCGCGTTTTGTTCGGGGCTGTTTTGTACAGGCCTGGCGTCCGGGCGCTGTTGTTTTTGCGTCCGGCGGGTCGATTGGTTTACACCCTCTACGGACGGACCGGCTGCGCCTGGCGCTGCGTCCGGGCGCTTTGCGCATGGCGCGTCCGGTATTTGTTGAAAAGTTGCCAACGGCTAGTTTCTCGGGGGCTGTTTTGTACGGCGCCTGGCATGTCCGGCGCAGTGCAAAAAGTGAGGTTTCGTCCCCAACGGCTAGTTTCTCGGTTTGGGCTATTTATACACCACATACCCGACTTGTTTGGTCTTTGAGCACACTCTAGCCTTGGTGGCTTGTGTTGTGGTGCTAGAGAGCCCTCCCACTCACTTGTGATCGATAGAGTTCATCCAAATCAAAGTGAGGAGCGATTCTAGTGCGATTGCTTTGAGAGATTGCATCATGTGGCACTAGGTGATCGTGTTGCAAGCCGACGTGCTTGTTTCTCTTGGAGGTTGCCACCTCCTAGACGGCTTGGTGGCAAGAGCCTTCGTGAAGCACGCAAAGAAGATTGTGTGGTGCTCCGAAGAAGAGATTGTGAGAGGTTCGTGCTCACCTCGCAGGGATCGTGAAGAGCAACTCTAGTGGAGCGTGTCATTGAGCTACCACACTTGTGTGTGGGTTCACACGGTACCCTCTGAGGGATTGGCTAGAGGACTCACACTGTGTGAGGGACTCGATCGAGCTCCCAACTGTGGGATTTGGCACTGGCCATTAAGCTTGAGAATCATCACTGGGTGATTCGCCAAACCGTGGAACCACTAAGGTGTTGGTCGACACAACGAGGAGTAGGGGGAAGTTGGCAAGCTTCCCGAGACCTCGGTAAAAAATCACCGGTGTCATCTTGTGTCCACACTTCGCGGTGGTTTGCAATCTCTTCATCTCAAGCATTGTTCTTACATTCATATATTCATTATGCTTGTGCTTGAGTAGAGTAGTTGTAACTATCTAGCTTGTGTAGCTTGTTTAGTTACTTTGCTTAGCTTGGGTAGCTAGGTAATTTGAGCCTTTGGGTTAGGCGTGTGTTGCCTTGTCCATTGTGCATCTAGTGAGCTTAGGAGCTTTGTGCTTGCGCTTAATAGATTTGTGTAGGAGCTCACCCGTCCTTAAAGTACTAGTGCTTAGGTTTGTGTGACCTTGCATTAAAATTGATTAGGAGCTCAAGCTAGGCTTGTCACCTCACTCTTCTTGTGTAGGATCTTTTGTGAGGTGATTTAGAGTCTTAGTTAGAGGGGTGAAGTCTTGGCTAGACCGATAAGTTTAATTCCGCAATTTGCGGTGCGATTAGTTTTTAGAAGGGACTATTCACCCCCCTCTAGTCCCCATCTCGACCCTTCACGTGGTATCAGAGCTAGGTCTCTCATTTAGTGGTCTTAACCGGCCCGAGAGGATGGTGACTAGTGGGCTAGATGATGCTTGTTTGAGTGACACACACATTTTTGATGGCACACACTTTACACGATGGAAACATCATATGCTTGATCATTTTTGTGCTTTAGGTCCTAAGTTTTGGTGGATCGTGGTTGTTGGCTTTACTCATGACTTGGATGAGAGCGATCTAACCCAAGCTCAAAGTGATTGCTTTAACACTCGATGCACAAGCCCAAGTATTTCTAATCGATGCTTTGAGAGATGAAGTTTATGGTAGGGTGATGTCATCGAGAATTGCCCATGATATGTGGATGGCACTCAAGACCTTCTATTATGATGACTACTCCTCGTGGGATGATGGAAACTTCAAGAAGGAGGAAGATCACATAGAGGAGGCACATGAGGATGTTGAGCATGATCACAACTCGGTGATTGTGAAGGATTGCTCCACCTCATGGTCAAGTGAAGATGATGCAAGATCTACCACAAGTTCACTTGACAAGGTTGATGATGATGCTTCAAGTGATGCAAGTGATGATACTACCTCAAGCACACTTGATGGCAATGTTGATGGTTCATGCTCGGTTGATGATGCTACTCCAAGTTCATCCACTACATCAACATATTGTCTCATCTCTACTATAATGTCCCACTTGAGGGCTGATAAAATCAATGGCTCACGAAACAAGGACATTTGATTGGAGGGCTAAGATTGAAAGTTTGATGCATGGTCTGACACCCTTACTCTCCCGCCCCATCTACGCTTTCGCGACCAGCGTTCGAAGACCATCAATCACCGGAAAATAAAAATCGCGATCTATGTGACGAAGGCCAGGGAACCGCGTGCCACGACGGGAAACGGGATCGACACCGCAGAGACGAGATCGCGCTCCCTGCGGCCAAGGGCGACGCCGCCGTCGGCGTCCACCGCTGCATATCATCGCCGCGTCCAGCGCCTTCTACCTCGACTACTTTGTCTCGGGATCGCCAGCGATGGGATCGACAGGATCGCGACGCGGCCTTCCTCATCTGTTGGAGGGTAAGCGCCGTCTCTTCCGACTCTGTACTGAAGATGCGCGGGATGCCGACGGAGCGGACAGTGGCACAGCCTCCGCCGATGATGCCCGAGGTGCGGGCGCGATCCATCAAGGCGTCTCCCCTCCTCTCCCCCATGGACCGACGCTAGGGCAGGGCGCCACTGCTGGGCACCAGGCCAAGGCAGACCGCCGGCAATACATGCTCCTCCTCTCCCTCCCTTCTCCCAGCTCGGAACCCTAACTCGAGTCGCTGTTTGGCCTGGCGGCGATGGCTGCTGCGGCGGCGCTTCGGTGAAGGACAAGGCAGGTAGCCACAAGATACAAGATGACTGAACGCCGACGCTGAGGACTTCATCGTGAAGACCGTTCCTCGCGCCCGATCCTTCTCCACATCGACAACTTATTGCAGGTGTTTGATGCGTCATGAAAGCTTGGGGTTATGAATTTCTTATCTTCACGTTCTCGGAATTGAGGCTACCGGTTGTGGAGTTTTTTTTTTTTGGGTTCGGACCGGATCTTATTATTCATGTTCCATGCTGCGAGTATCTATTCTTTCTCCATGATATTGTTTTAACATTTTCTTTTGACTATGCAGTTAGCAGAGTGTGCTTAAAATGGACCACCATTGCATTTGGGTAGTGAATTGTGTTGGAGGAAGAAATACAAGGATTTTCACCTTTTTCGGGTACAACCGAAAACACCTTTTGGCTTCCCCTGTTCATGCTAGAGTGTTCCGTTTATGAAATTTTATTAATCCTTATGTTATTGCGTAAAACTGTCTCTGTATTAAATGCAGTTCCATAAATCGACTTTTTATTTCTTTAAAAATGTGGAGCGTTATTTTGTGGAAGTAGGCGATCCGGCTCTTGGGATATTGCTATTCTATTTCTTGGGTTCAAGCATCAAACTTACTTACCTCAAAGTTGTGCACTTGGTTTTTCTAGGTGAAAGTAGGCGATCCAATTTGATTTCTTACCGAAGTGATCCCTTTGTCTCTCCATGCGGGTATTTTTGTCCGTGGCGCATACATTTGTGTATAATTAGGCCTTTGATTTTGTCAATCATTATCTATCCGAGAGTCATAGAACAACAGATAAGTAATGTGGTATATATCTGCTAGGTTGTAAAAAAATAGACCCAAAGTGACTTGGAATGATACAAACAGAGGTGTGATTAATCTTCCATAATCCTCACATGCCAGAGAAAACAATTGTTCACATGATGATGATTGCTACCTTTTTTTTCGCTGAACTAGAATTATTGCTCATAGGTCGGGGTGGGGGGGGTTCTTCAGGTGGAGGTCATAGCTAGGTAGACATTCTTTTGCTTGTTAATTGTAGTGTGCAGCAAGGCGGTTGCTCTGCGAGGGGTCCATGGGAGTTAGGATATCCCGATCACCGGAGGCGAGCAATCCTGAATAGCTACACATAATAGATTTGCTAGAAGTGCTTCCATTTAGTTTCTCAAATGACTTTTCGTCTGCATTTTGCGGGAATAATACAAGTTTTTCTACTAGGCAATCACAGATGAACGAAAGATATCGTATCGGGTTCAAAACATTGAACCACTTTCGAGGTAGGTCTCATGTGCACACTTGTCCATGACAAACAAGATATATAGAACAAGATATGTGCATGCTGATACCCTTTAGTACTTTAAAGAAAGAGATTTTCTTGTAATTGCAATAAAATTAACCATGGTCACCTAAATGAACTTAGCAGTTATGGATTGTTAAATGGGCACAATAAAATTCTTGAATTTGCTTGCTTGCTGTACAAATGATCAAGTGAATCTGAAGTAGTTCATGAGAATCCTAGCATTGAGAGGCTATAAGCGAGGAAGGAAATCCATGTCTTAGTACAAAGCAAGTGCAGCGGTGCGGGGAACTAACCCTGCAATGGTGATGATGACGAGGTAAAGTTAGGATTTGAAATTTAGGCAAATTTTGAATCTGTGATGAACACATATGGTTTGGTTATCCTATCGCTTGAATCTTGCATCTTTTTAACCATAGTGCTTGCAAACAGGTTACTAAAAGAATAGTAATCAAGTCTAAAAGGACTCATCTATCGCATCTTTTGAAATTTAGGGAATTTTTGAATCTGTGATGAACACATGTAGATTTTATAGATCCGACAATTAAAGAGGAGATGAGAAGCGGCGGCATGGAAGTTGAGGGGGCTGTGTGGTGGCTTTTTTATCTTCAAACTTGTGCCTCTTTAGATGTTGTGGTTGTTGTAATTAATAAATAGAAACACTCCTAATTACTTGTAGCATGCATCAATAGTGTCGTTGCATTAACTTGCGGTAGAGATGCATAGCTGGTAGGTAATATTGTTTTGTAATTATTATGCATGTAAATTGCTTTTACTTGTTTGATTTGTATTACCAAATGTCACCGTAGCGTTAGCACGGGCAATATACTAGTGTCACTAGGTGACACCAAGGTATCAAATGACAATGTGATTGATCACCATGATTCATATGATGAGCTTGTTAGTAGGCTTGCTAGCATGACCATGTCTTTAGAAAATGAGAAAGCTAGATCTTTGAATTTGGAAAAAGAAAACTCATTTCTAAAGAAAACATGTGAACAACAAGAGCATCTACTTTATGTCACTACTTGTTCACATGATGTGCTAAAATTGGCTCATGAGGAACTTAGTGTTACTCATGATAACTTGATACAAGACCATGCTTTTCTCACTAAGAAGTTTTCAAATGAAGAATCTAAAACTAGTGAGAGCTCATCACTTGGGTCATTTGATCAATCACATATTTGTGCTAACCCTTGTGATGTAGGCAAAAAGCATGTATCCACCTCTTGCGATGATTTACTTGCTATGCCATGTTCTTCATATTTAGATGCTTGTTCTTCTTCTATGTCTTGTGAGACTAACCTTTTGAAGGAGAATGATGAGCTTAAAAAGAAAGTGAAGAATTTGAGCAACCGATTAGAGAGGTGCTACAACTCCAAGGTCCTCTTCGAGAACATAGTGAAGAATCCAAGAAGCCTACATGATAAGAGTGGTCTTGGGTTCATCAAGAAGAAGTTGACCAAAAGTGGGAGGAAAATAGCAAAGAAGGTCAAGAAGCAAGAAAAGGAGAAGCTATCTCATTTCATGTGCTATCAATGCCATGAAAAGGGACATCTTGCAAAAGCTTGTCCAAGTAAAGAAAAGCTCAAGTTGAAGCAACAAGAAGAGCCTCAACCAAAGCCCCAAGATCAAGTCAAGATCAACCATGAAGCTAAAGTTGATGACTTGAAGAAGAAGAAGAAGAAGAAGAAGAAAACAAGAAGGGGTGGAAGGGCTTATGCAAGGCATCCAACTCATATTCAAGATGCCAAGATGATGAGCAAGAATCAAGTTGGGAAAAGAGATTTGACTCACATCAAGTGCCATAAGTGTGATACATTGGGCCACCTAGCTTCGGGTTGTCCAAACAAGCTTGAGAAGAAGGCTCAAGCAAACAAAGTGAAGCAAGGCAATGAGGAGCATCACATGAGCAAGAAAGAAAAGGCTCAACAAAAGAGAAGATGCTACTTATGCCGGGAAAGGGGACACATGGCTCATTCATGTCCCCTAGGTAATGATTCTAAGCCGATTTCAATTGATGATGATATTGTGCTTAGAAAGGATGACAATGGTACCTCCTTGGTTGCTATTGCAAAACATCCTGCTACTCATACTACGGCATTGTCTAAGTATGTTGCACCTAACTTGAGAGGACCCAAACAAGTTTGGGTACCATCAAAAAGTGGATGAATGTGTGTAGGTACCATGGCATTGGAGGCTTGATTTAATTGAGTTCATATTGTTCATCATTCGATTGAGTCAAGTAATGAAGCCTAGTGCAATTATATCCCAATGCCAAGTCAAGAAAAATGAAGTCCAAGTGCTACAACATACAAGTGCAAATTCAAGTTGTTGGTGCTTTATTGGAAGATTTACGAGTTCGGGGGACGGAGTCCTGAGCCGCGTCCGTCTCCGACTCACCCAACCCCCGAGCTCCTAGCTCGGGATGGGACTCCGAGCTCGGAGCCCACGGTCTCGCCAGGATAACTCACATAATCTATGAGACTCGAGCTCCGTGCGGGAACCCACGGTCTCGCCGGGATGGGCGCGCGATTTCCGTTAGACTCGCCTCGTAACCCGTTAGCAACTTCCGTCGGACTCGACTCAAATGCGATCTCCGGCGTACAATCTCGCACTACGCGACCGAGAAGACCGCGCGACATATCTCCGATCCGCACGACCTCGAGCTCGGAACAACGTGGAGTCGCGAGCTCTGAGTCTGCGGAACCGCATCTCACCACGTCGCATACCGCCAACCGCTACACGACAAAAGGACATCACGGGGCCATCCCGACGAGACGGGTTCCTCCCACGATTGCGACGGGCGAGACTTCGCCCATCCCCCGAATCCGCGCACGACGACGACCGAGTGCGACGGGACAAGCCCACGACGACCACAGTGAAACGTACGACCTATGGGTCCCTCGTCATTTAGCACTTCACCCCTTCTATTTCGTGTTCTTCTCCCCTTTAGTCCCTCTCCATATGGCATCTGTATAACTCCCCTTGCAACTATAAAAGGGGGGCCTCAGCCACAGGAGAGGGGGGATTCTCACCTCTCAACTCTCGCATTCGAGATTCCATGACATTCATACGCACACACCCCGAACAGAGACTTGGGAGCCGGCCTCCCTCTCTCGACATGCTTGTATCCTCCCCTATACGAGCCATTGAGCTCGGACATAGTGACTCCGACTGGAGACTGGACTAGGGCACCGATTTGCCCGAACCAGTATAAACCTTGCGTCTTTGTGTCCCTTGAGCTAGGCCATCGAAGCTCCACACGAGCCATACGATCGTACTGTGTCCGTGGCCTACCCCCGATATTAGACCCACGGACGGTTGGCGCGCCCGGGTAGGGGTAGCGCTCGTGTGACGATAGTCACGCTCCGATGGCTTCATCCACCCGTCGTAGGCTCCCGGCTCCGATGCGCTCGAGACGGCTGGCCTCGCCTACATCGACCGGGGAGTCCCTCGTCGGGGCCCTTCCGGCCCGGCACAAACCGCCCACGCCGAGTCGGTGCGCTCGGGGCGGATCCGATTCAGCGCCACCGAGCCTCCTCGTTTCGCCGCGGACCGCTTCTACACCGCCATCGCGGCCCGTTGCCATACCTCCGAAGATCCGAGCCATCCCGGGGAGCACTTCCGCGGCGTCGCCGTCGCCAAGGCCATCTTTCGCAACTCTCCGACGGGACCATTTTCCTCGACGGAGAGTGCGACCTCCGTTCGGAGACAACACCGGGGCTGGCCGTGACACGCCGGTCGTGTACAAAGACCCGCGAGTCGGGCTGTCGTTCACGGTCGCGACCGACTCGCGTCCGCCAGCGACCTCGGGAGCCGAGCGACACAGGCGCGGATCCCGCCTTTGTCACGCAGAGCGACCGGGAGCGGGACACCTCCGTCTCCGTCCCGCCGCGACACGGGCGCTGGTCCGCCCGTCCCCACGCGACCTTGGAGCGCATGCCAGCGCACCAGCTGCCCGGCCCTAGGGCGCCGAAGTCCTTCGCCTGTGGTTTGCGGTATGCGGGCGCAGCGCTGGCCCGAGCCCGTGGGTCGCGGCCGGACTCACGAGCGGAGCCCCCTCGCCACGCGTGGCCTCGGGCGTCGTCTGCCCGGCCCGCCCGCGGCGTCCGCCCCACTCGACGCTTGCTCCAGCGCCACGCCTCTTCCGCGCCAGCTCCGCCGAGTCGCACGAGGTCTTCCCATCTCGAGCGAGCTCTATCGCCTCGCGGCTCTCGAAATCGCGGGCGCCCCACCGGGGGAGCTGCGTTGGACGCCGAAGTTTCACTGAGCTCCGTTGGGCCGCCGAGTTTCACGAGCTCCTCGCCGCCGAGCTCCGCGAGACCGCCACAAGCTCCATGAGCTCCGTCCACGCCAAGCTTTGTCTCGCGCGCCTCTAAGGGCGGGCGGCGTGTGTCTCGCGCCGGGCCATGCGCCACCTCGCCCTCGTGCCCGCTTCGCGCCGAGCCACGACCTCGAGGTCGTGCGGGCCGTCCGTGCCTCGCGCCCGTGACCTCCGGTGTCATGTGGGCGCATACGCAAACGTCCGTACAACCGGCCGCGAGTTCATGCGCTGCGCGCGCCGCAGCGTGCGGCCCCGCTCCGAACGCCTTCCACGGCGAGGGAGCTCGCGCTCCGCGCGCCCACTGGCCGGAGGTCGGGAAGAGTCCGCGCGATCAGCGAGTCGAGGGCTGTCACGTGCGAGTCCCCGTCTACCGCACGACCTCACGCAAGTCCTCGTTGGGCCTCTAGGCCCGCGCCGCACGCGCCCCCATCCCGTCGGGGCCTCCCGCGTACGACTTAGGTCCATGGGCCGGCCGTCTACCTCTAGCCCCGCAAGCTCCGCCGCCTCCCGACGAGCTCTTTGCCGCCGAGCTCGGCCACGAGCTCTTTGCCACCGAGCTCGGCCAAGGGCTCTCCGTCATCGAACTTCTCCGGGCTTCGCGCCCTACCACCGAGCACGAGCTCTTCACCGCCGAGCTTGGCCACGGCTCTTCGCCACCGAGCTCAACCAAGAGCTCTCCGCCATCGAACGCCTCTCATTCTTCACCAACAAGCCTCGCACGCCTCAGAGCTCCGAGCTCTCTCGCGTGAGCATCTCCGAGCTCTGCCATCAAGCGCCGCGCAACCCTGCGTCGTGAGTTACGCCGAACCAACTTCGCCCAACCTCGACGAGCTCTAGGCAGCCCACGGAAGGCCCTGCCTCGAACAAGTTGCCAACCTCCCGAGCCTGTCCCGAGCTCCGCTCCGCGCGAGTCGCTGATCTCCCGAGCTCGTCCCGAGCTCCGCGCCCGAAGCGGTTGCCGCGCCACCGGAACTCATCCTCCGCCACCGGGCTCGCCCACGAGTTCTTCGTCAAGCTCCTCCATGCTCTGCCGCTACCCTCGGCCATGAGCTCTCGGGTCCCCGAGCTTCTCAGGTGTTGCCACCGAGCTCGGCCCACGAGCTCTTTTGCCGCCGAGCTCGGCCCACGAGCACTCGGGTCATCAAGCCTCGCCGAGCCCGCCGCTGAGCCCCACCCGAGGCTCCCGTCGACGAGCTCGGGCTCCGTTGGCGAGCTCGGTAGCGAGCTCTTCCGGGCTCGCGCGCCGAGGTCCCGAGCTCATCCCGGGCTCCTCGCCGTGCGCGCAAGGTGCCGCCGCCCGAGCTCCCGGGCTCCGCGCGCTTGACGCGAGGCCCGCCTCGCCACGGCTGCCATGCCGCCAACCCAAGTTCCGCCGTACCCGCAACGCTCCGCCTCGCTGGCGAGCTCCCCCTCGAGCCC
Organism: Hyparrhenia diplandra; assembly: GCA_015847255.1. Lineage (NCBI taxonomy): Eukaryota > Viridiplantae > Streptophyta > Magnoliopsida > Poales > Poaceae > Hyparrhenia > Hyparrhenia diplandra. Next base: position 523,378 of record JADLZK010008575.1, read on the forward strand.
GGTTGCCAGGCTCGCCCGGCGAGCTCCACCTCCGACCTTCACCGACGCCAAGCCCGCCGAGCTCCCTCCCGGGACTTCACGGGCACTCCGCCGCCAACCTTCTCCGTGCTCTCGCCACCGGGCTCGGCTGGAAGCTTTCTTGCCGTCGAGGCTCGACCCACGAGCACTCCGCCGCCGAACTTCTCAGGAAGCTCTTCTCCAACGAGCCTCTCAAGCCCGGCCACCGGCTCTCCATGCTAATGAGCTTCAACGAGCTCTTCGCCAACGAGCTTTGCCGGGCTCTACGCATCAAGGCTCAGGCCGACCGCTCGTGCAACTACGCTCACTCCGAGCAACGTGCGAGCTCCGACAATCGAGTCGTCACCGACGCCGAAAAACATCGAACGACTACGTCTCTTTTACCCTTAATATACTCGCAAATTATCGTTCAATGCAAAAATTTGTGCGAGCATTAGAACCTTCCGCTTTGGCCATTGAGCAATAGCCGCCCTCGCCTCCAGCAAGGCCGGCCTTTGCTCGGGGCTACAAAGGGCGGGGCGCACACCCGCACTTTCACCAACTTTTTCGCAAAAATAGAGCGTGTTCTGTCTACTTCCTTCCTGTTCACTTGCGCGTCTTGTCGCCCCGGCGAGTTTGGCGTCGAAGTCATAAGGCTGGTGCAAGCGCCTCCGGCCTCCCTACGCCCCCGCGGCTCCGAGGAATGGCCCACCACTCGCTCCTTAAAAACTTCGACCTCAAACTTAGGAGCTCAATAAACGCATGGGAATAAAGGAAACAAAGTGCGCACACGGCTCGAACGATTTAAAAAGTTGGTTCTTTGTTTTCCGACCACAAAGAGTTCGCTCCACACAAGCGAAAAGGCATCGCCTCAATCTACTACTATTACTATCACTCGTCTCATGCAGATGCATCCTCGGCAGCGACACCATTGGCGCCCTCATCGCCCCTCCGCGGAGCAAGGAGAGCTCGTTGGGACGGCGCCGTCGCCTCGTTGACTTCAAGCCGGTCGCACACCGCTCGCAGGCTGATGACGAGGTCACGCCGCTCGCGCTCAAGATCCTCCTGGCGCCTGCGGACCGCGACGAGGTCATGCTCCCTATCACGCAGCTCGCGGATTTTCACCTGCAGTTCGCCGTCTTTGGCTCGAACCTCCTCCGTCTTCCCTGCAAAACAAGAACATGAAGGACGAGTACGCTCACAAATCGATACATGAAGACAGGAAAGTGCACGAGCCAAGCTTATGACCACCTACCTTCCAGGGTCTTCTGCAGTTGGCAAACGCGTTGTTCCTGAACAAGGCGTTGTTTCCTCTCTTCCTTGACCTGATCGCGGAGGGTGACAAGCTCCTGCTGGAGTTGCTCCCGCTGCGCCTGGACCGCTGAGTCCACTTCCGCTGCTCGCTTGGCAGAAGTCTCGGCCGCCAGGCGAAGCCGCTCGATCTCGGCTTGAGCAGCCTCCAGCTCCTTGTTCTTCCGACCAAGGGTCACCAGACCCTGAAAAGAAGAGACACCGGGAGTAAGAATGGCACCTCAAACAAGAGACGAACAAAACAGAAATGGACTTACCGCCAGAGCAACCTCGAGGTGCTCGCGGATCGAGTCCTCTGTGGGGCCCTCGACCTCAACCTCAGCCTGGGTTGACAACCCCCGAGGCACGGCGACATCAGCGACCTCAACGATGGCTTGCTCGATCCGTTCGTCCCCGACTTCGCCGTCACCTCGATCGACAGCACTGGCACCAGTGTCGGTGTCCACGAGCTCCAGAGCAGAGGAGACAGGCGGAAACTCCCCGTCAGGAGCGGCCTTGATAAGGGCGCAGGCCGCGGCCCGGCCTCCCGAGGTCGTTGTGGCGACGATCGTCATCCCAACGGTCGTGTCGGCCTCCGACGTGCCTAAAACCGTCTCCGTCACGGTCTGAGGCTCGGGGGCTAAGGCCGTCCCGTCCTCTCGAAGCTCGGCATCGCGACTGCCGGACCTTCCCTCGTCGCTCCCAGGTGTCGAGGAGTCAACCCCGGGATCGACGACCACGAGAACCCCCGCGGGGATCTCGACCCGAGGCTCCTCTCGCGATCTCTTCTCCGGATTGGGTGCCACCGCACGTGAGAAGGAATATCGGTCAAAATTGGAAAGCAATGACAACATAAAAGAAACAAAAAATATCGAGGTTCCGAGTTATTCTATGCGACTCACCCCGATGTGCGACGCCTCTTCGGTCCCAAGACCGGGGCTTCTGTTGCCTGCAGCGCGCAGACCACCACTGGCGTTGGAGCCACCACCGGCCGCGTCGCGCCCGCACTCACGAGAGTAGCAGCGGCCTGTGGAAGTGGCGGTCGCGATGGAGGGATGTCCAGACGACGAACCTGCGCGTGGAAGGCAAGACGACGTGAGATCAAATCTCCTCGAAAGCAGGCAAATGCAAGAAGAAGGAAAGACTTACCAATCGACGCCACGGCGCAGGATCGACATCCCCTTACACGAAGTCGCCCCTTGTCAACGCCTTCACCCTCCCCACGACCTCGAAAGGCTGGGGGCGATGGCGTCGTGACGATCCCCGTGAAGAAGGGCGCCCTATCCTCCGTCATCTCGTACATGCGCAAGACACGGGTCCGTAGAGGCACGACTCCGCGGGCCAGGTGGTGAGCGAGCACCGCCTTACCCGACAACCGCGCCTCGTGGGTTTGCGAATTGCCTCCACCGCCTTGAGAATTGCACAGGATACTTGCGGACCGGGCTGTCCCTCCAAGTGTGCACGGGCCCAAGATCGTCCGAGCCCAGGTGAATGTCGGAAGAGGATGGGCGGGGTCATTCTTGAGATAGAACCATCGGGAGTGCCACCCGCTGTTCGACGAAGGAAGGAGAAGCGCGGGGTACTCGGCAATCATGCCGGTCGCATACGGATCGACGCGGCACCAACGAAGAGGCGGCACCGAGCTCCCATCGCGGTCCTTGACATTCACAACATTCCACGGTAGTAGTGCTTGAAGAGTTCCATGTTCGGCTCAATTCCTAGGTGCGCTTCACACGGCGTCACAAAAAGGCGCAATTTGTAGCACCCGTTCGGATTAAGGTCTTTGCTGGCTCGGTCCTCCGGTGATGAAGAAGCCCGCGGATGAAGTCGTATTTGGAACGTAAAAATCGGCGTAGATGAAATCCGACGAATGAGACGACGTACCCTTCCGGTGGCTGCGGAGACTCCTCGTCGCCGGGAACCCGCCACTCGGCGGCTTCCGTGAGCTTCGGGAGCCCGCCATACGACACCAATGACTCCAAGTGGGCAGGGATCACGGTGGAGCGCCTCCAAGTCGCCATCTCCGTCCCCCTCACGGCCCGACTCACGGGCGTGGTCGACGGCGGCGGCGGCGGCGATCACGGCGCGGTCGGCGGCGGCGGTCTCCCCGTCTCCCAAGCGCGCGAGCATGGCCCCCTCGTCCTCGCCATGGCGGGCACGAGCAGCGGCAAGAGGGCGCGGCCTTGTCGGCGAGTTGGCGGCCGGGCCAGGTCGCGGGGGCACCAACGGCGGCGGCGCCGCGAGCACGTAGCCGTGCGGGCCTCGGGCGCGGGCGGTGGAAGATCTGGCAGCGCCGTTTGGCGCGTTGGCGTTCTTCTCCTCCGGCGGTAGGCGCCGGGAAGGCGGTGGCGCACCCGACTCTGCGGCGTCGGCGAAGCTTAGGGTTCGGATCTCGCGGCCCACGCCCTACGTGGCCGACGGCGGCTCGAACAACAAAGCCCGAACAAATAAAGGTAGAAGATAAAACATGTTTCTTATATACTTATATGTGGCACCCGGGGGAGGTCGCGCTTGCAGCCCCGCCACGCACGACGTCGGATCAATAGGCCGGACCGTCACGCCACGCCCTCCGACTCGTGACTTGGCGGGCGGACCACCTCCATCGCCAGCGCGACCTCCACGCCCCGTCACGCGCCACGACCCCGCGTCCCGACGCCGTCGCGCCGCGACCTCCGTTAGCCCGACCCGGCGACCTGCGGTTTTGCCCGACCGCTCGCGCGACCGGCGGGCGGCGACATCCGGCCTCCGTCGTCGCCCCCACGACTTGCCTCGGCGCACCCCGCGCCCGCGGGCGACCTCGCGAACCTGCGCGAGCTGCGGCCCCGCGACTTGATTTAGCGACGGCGCCCGCGCACACCGCGCGAGCAGCGGGTGGCCTCCATTCGGCTCCTCGCGGTCTTGCCACGCCGCGACCCAGCGGCGCCACGCATGGCCCCGGTCGGAGAAGTTCGCAACCCGCCGACTCACGGGATGGCCAAGTCGAAGCGGCGAAAGCCGCCAAGCGGCTCGGCTCGTTGAGCTTGATCTGATCGTGCCCGGGGTTCGAAGGCTGGCCGCGAGGGTTCAACGACCGCCATGGGCCAACCCGGCGGGACATGTCGACAGAGCGCCCGGCGGCCTATGTGCGTGTGCACGCGAGCACACGGGCTCAACGACACATTTCGAGTCGCCGGTGCATCAAATCGACCTTTGATTTCCTCTGACGAGGAGGCGACGAGCCCTCGGGATCTCGAAGATCTCGAGAATTATAGAGAGGTTGAGGCACGGAACATGAGGTCGATCCACTAGGCGATCGGACGAACGGTGACGAGCTCGGGCCTCACTCGAGCTACCCGCTAGTAACTCACCGAGCACCTCATCTCGGCCAGGGTAAGATGAGGCACGGCTCACCCACCCTCTACGAGAAGCGAAGGAATGGGGAAAAGCGGAACAAACGACTTAAACGAGAATACGAGCCTATCGATTCGAAAATACGAGCCCCTATGAGAGCCTCGGGGGCAACACCCGACGGGTGCGCTCGCGCGCATCTTCCTGAGCGGGAACCAACCCGCGGCAATCACGGCGACTTCGACCTCGCCCTTAAAGCGCATGAGGGAAGAAACCACCTCCCCAAAACAAAAACACGAATCAATTAAAGCCTCTCCACGGGCAACCACGGGAAACAAACGAAAACACGGATCAATTAAAGTCTCGCGAGAACTCCTCGTTCCCACGGGCCTCGGGCCTACACCGGGTGCGCTTGCGCGCACCCCGCGGACAAAGTCAATCCCGAGCACGATCCCAGCCTCCACCACGATCTCAGGGTCGTCGCAAAACATCTTGAGGAGACTCCATCTCCCCCAGACGCTCGGGGGCTACTGTGGGATACCAATATTAGGGGTATCCTGAAACATGCGACTAATTGCGACAAAATCCTGAGCCACACTATGTCCAGATCAACCTTAATGCAAGCTCAGTCCACGAGGAGACTTCCGCGCACGAGCTCGGAGGCCGTCCCGCAGGACTCGGTCCCGTACGAGTTCCCAGATCGGGACCCGGGCTCCCCTCAAACGAGCTCAAAGGTCGTACAAGCGGACCCGGCTTTGGGCGAGCTCGGAAGGCCGAGTCCGGCGGCGCGCATGACTACGAAGTCGTGACGAGCCATCATATGCTACGCCTGCTTGCGACCTCGACCTCGAGGTCGTGCGGATCATCCCGCCTCACGGCCCGAACAACCCCCGGGTTCGCTCGACTTATTTCCGCCTCGAACGTGCTCTTCCATACGGGCTCTCCCGGCCTCGTACGAGCACTCTCCGTCTCGTACGAGCTCTTCTACATGAGCTCTCCCGACGATGAGCTCCTCTCCGACCACACGGGGACCGAACAGCTTTCGCCGAGCACGAGTTCCACCTCTACGAGCGCAGAAGCCGGAGCCCAGGTTCCACGTCGCGCAGGCTCGCCCACACACCCGAACTCCGTCTCTAACGAGTTCAGGGGACGGGTCACAGAGCCGCGTCCCGTCTCCGACTCACCCAACCCCGAGCTCCTAGCTCGGGATGGGACTCCGAGCTCGGAGCCCACGGTCTCGCCAGGATAACTCACATAATCTATGAGACTCTGAGCTCCGTGCGGGAACCCACGGTCTCGCCGGGACGGCGCGCGCGATTTCCGTTAGACTCCGCCTCGTAACCCCGTTGGGGCAACTTCCGTCAGACTCCGACTCGTACGATCTCGGCGTACAATCTCGACTGGCGGCCAGAGAAGACGCAGCGACATATCTCCGATCCGCGCGACCTCGAGGGCCGGAACAGCGTGGGTCGCGAGCTGAGTCGCGGAACCGCATCTCACCACGTCGCATACGCCAACCGCTACGACAAAAGGACATCCGCGGGGCCATCCCAGGCGAGGCGGGTTCCTCCTACGATTGCGGCCAGGCGAGACTTAGCCCATCCCGGAATCCCAGCGTCGACGGCTGACGACCCGAGTGCGGCGGGACAAGCCACGGCGACCACGGTGAAGCGTTACGACCTATGGGTCCCTCGTCATTTAGCACTTCACCCCTTCTATTTCGTGTTCTTCTCCCCTTTAGTCCCTCTCCATATGGCATACGTATAACTCCCCCTTGCAACTATAAAGGGGGCCTCGATACCTGGGGAGAGAGTTCTCACCTCTCAACTCGCATTCGAGATTCCATGACATTCATACGCACACACCCCGAGCGAGAGACTTGGGAGCCGGCCTCCCCTCTCGACATGCTTGTATCCTCCCTATACGAGCCATTGAGCTCCCGGACATAGTGACTCTTTGGAGACTGGACTAGGGCACCGATTTGCCGAACCGGTATAAACCTTGCGTCTTTGTGTCCCTTGAGCTAGGCCATCGAAGCTCCACACGAGCCATACGATCGTCGTGTCCGTGGCCTACCCCCGATATTAGACCACGACAGGAAGGCTTGCAAAAATATTTGAGAT